>JASTWQ010000045.1:0-600000 GCA_035220615.1 Leptothorax acervorum | reverse complement strand
TTAATTTTTATTTTATTATACTTGTTATAATTATTTAAATTATATTAACATATTTTACAAATTGCTTATCTTCTTCCCCCTGTTTCAGAGGCAGTGAAGTTAAACTAGACAAGTATGAAACTCGAAATTGCTATCCTGTACAAAGCAAAGAAACATTAGAAGCCGTGGAGAAAAAATTGAACGAATTGATACAATGTAAGTATTGAAAAATTACTCTGGAGAAAATCACGTAGGAATATTTAAATAAATTGCAATGTATGTTTTATTTGCTGCTTGTTGCATGTGACACTTAATTAGTGCGAGTTTTGCGTAATTTTCTTGATATAAAATCTGACATTTTGTCTTGTTATTAAATTTTATTCTATTGTGATATCTAATGGGTTGTCATGTTTTATTAAAGATAAAGGCTACCTTTAATCTTATCAAAAACAAGAATACGTCGTTAAAGATAATTTCGAACGGATTATTCGATAAAGATTTTTAATAGTAAAAAACAGATTATATGATTTATAGGTTAAAAAAATATATTAAAAGTTGATTATATTATTTAATTATTAGTATTAAAAAAATTTAATTTATTATTTTTGCAGTAACAAACTTGCGTAAAGCACCTCATAAAGTATGTATCGTCTATGATGAAAAGATGCAGAGGCATTGCAACATTTCTGACAATTCTCATCCAGAGAAACCAAGTCGCATATCCAGCATTTATAACAATCACGAAGAACATGACGTATTGCAACGATGCCATTTATTACAAGTATGACGATATATAGATATTTGATTTAATATAAATTTAGTTTTATCTAAATTCTAACTTAATATGAATGAAAGTTATAAAGATCTTATAGAAGAAAATAGTATAATTCATGATTTCTTTGTGACACAAAGGGAAGGAGTGCAACTATAGAAGAATTATCCTTGGTCCATTCAGAAGACTACATAGACGACATCAAAAGGACATCGACTTTAAAGGTCAAGGAATTACAAAAGCAAGCCTCGGACTACAATTCCGTTTATCTTCACACCGAAACATGGTCGAGCGCCTGCTTGTCCACCGGCTCTCTTTTGCAAGTGGTGGATGCGGTTTTAAATGGGGAGTGCCAATCCGGAGTGGCCATCGTAAGGCCGCCTGGACACCATGCTGAAAAAGATATTGCATGTGGTTTTTGTATATTTAATAATGTTGCCGTGGCTGCGATGTACGCTGTACAATTTCACCATGTTAAGAGGTATACTATATTTAATAATACGACTTTGAATAGCGATAAGATAATTAGATTAGAGAAATATAATATAAATACTTTATAGGGTATTAATAGTTGATTGGGACGTGCACCATGGAAATGGGACGCAATCTATTTTCGAGGAAGATCCCAAGATCCTTTACATTTCCGTTCATCGATATGATAATGGAAGCTTCTTTCCAAATTCCAAGCTCGCTAATTATACGAGCGTTGGCTTAAACACAGGCGAGGGATTCAACGTGAACATACCGTGGAACAAAGTAAACTATATATATTCGTATCATTTTAAGAAATATTCTTTACAGGCATTTGTTTGACATTAGTACATGAAAGTCTATAGTTTGATACAATTTAAAATGATTTAAGATTGCATTACATTTTCTTTTATTACATTTACAGAAGGGAATGGGAGATGCTGAATACATAGCGGCTTTCCAACAAGTTGTGATGCCCATCGCTTATCAATTTAATCCAGAGCTAGTCCTGGTTTCGGCCGGATTCGATGCTTGCATTGGTGATACACTTGGAGGTAAATTTTAGCAATTATCATGTATTTAATTGAAATATTGAAAAAATAGTATAAAAAATGTATGCACATGAAAAACTTATTATATAAAAATTCTTTTACACGCGCACGTACGCGCTTATATAATCAAAAAACTTTTTTATATATGCACTGTACGTATGAAGTTTTAATTTATTTTATATGTAAATTGAATATAAATAAATATATTAGTATCAAACACGTTTTTAATATATTTTAATAATCTATAAGGAAAATTAATTGTTAATAAGTATTTTTTTATTTTTGTCAGGTTGTCTGGTAAGTCCAGAAGTCTATGGTCATTTAACCCATTGGCTCTCATCCCTGGCTAACGGTCGTATAATCCTAAGTCTCGAAGGAGGTTACAACATCAACTCCATCTCCCATGCGATGACCATGTGTACCAAGGCCCTCTTGGGCGATCCTTTGCCAATGCTGGATCCTAATCTCATTCCTTGCACTAGCGCGATCAATTCCATCAATAACGTACTGAAGACTCACAAGAAATTCTGGTCCAATCTGCAATATGGAATGTCCTTACCGAAAGAGAGAGTACTTCCCAAACTTAAGAGGATACCTAATAAACTTAATGAGCAAGGAAGAAACGCAGATAAATTGAAACAAACGGAATCGAAGATCGCCTTAGAGGTAATCGAGAGTGAGAAACTGGAGTTGGATCTGGCGATCGACAAGAACTGCTTGAATCTAGTGACGGACGAGGAGATTTCGAAGCTAACGTGCGAAGTGGAGAATATTAAGATTAAAAATTTACACGCGTTGAAAAGCGAAGCGGTCGAGGCGAAAAGGAATCCCGAGTTAAAGCAGAGCGAAGCGAAAAATCTGGATGGTACATACCGAATACGCTTTGATTAATTTTAATAAAAGTAATTATTGTATTCTCTGACTATGGATATATTTGATTGGCAGTTTCACAAAGTGTACAAAAATGCGTGAATGAAACGAACCAACCAAGAGGCAGCCAGCAAGGAAATTCTAACATACGTGAGGATCGCGATGACGAGGGTGCGGCAGCATCTCTACAGCGTGAGACACGATCCACAACTCTCTCGGAGTATCTCTCTGACAATCTTCAGGTGAAGCTCTTACTATTATGATACAAAATATTTCTTTCGTCAACAATTTCTAATAAATATATATGCTTATTATTTTATACATGCAGATACAAATCTCATTATCAGTATAATGATATCTTTTCCCTTATGTAGGCTCTGACGGCGGGAGAGATGTTCGCGATCGTGCCCCTACAGGATTGTCCGCATCTGTTCACAGTCAACGAGGTTCCTCCGGGTGGAATCGATGCAAATTCGCCGTGTGCCGAATGTGCCAGCACCGCAGAGAATTGGATCTGCCTGCAGTGTTACACTGTGCACTGCGCCCGCAGTGTTAATCAACACGCGATGCAGCACGCGGAGGAGTACGAGCATCCCATCACGCTCAGCTTCAGCGATATCTCTGTCTGGTGCTACGGTTGCGAGGCCTATATCGATAATCCTGTAAGTATCTTTAAAAAATTAAAATTTAAATAAGATAATTAAAGCTTACGATAATGTAAATAATACTTTTAAATTGGAATTTATTTCTTTTTTTAAACAATTTTTACATTGATTGCTGCATTTTTAGCGATTATATGCAGCAAGGAACGCAGCTCATCGAAGCAAGTTCAATGAAGAGCTTCCTTGGACATATAGCGAAAGTAGTATAAACACACCTTAAATAATTAAAGAAATATATTTTATATAATTAAATAAAAAATGTCTCTTGGGGTTGGGTTTTTAAACTTGATGCGAGATAAAAATCTGGAAGAAGATGATTAATAAATAATCTGACCAAACTTTAATATCATAAAACATATATAATATTTATCGCAATGTAATTAAAGTCTATATGCAGATTTAAATACTAATTATTATCTTTGTGTTTTTAATTTTGGATAAATTAATCAAAAATTTGAGAATATAAAAATTAATTTTGACATTTTACGATTAATTTAAATGCTCAAGTTTTTTCAGAAATTTAATACGTGTAACATATGAGAACAAATAACGATTTTTCATAAAAAATTAAAAATGATGTCCTGTTAAAGAAAAAGGAAAGGGAGAAAAACTCAATCCGGTGGATACGTATCGGAACTGCTGAAAATAATCAAAATAATTAAAAATGTTAATAATTACTGAAATAATTTATTATTAACGCCTCAGTAGAAGTTATTAGTTGTACTAAACTAAAAATACCTCGTATTGACTTGATTGTAGAATTATACATAGTGTTCCGAAAAAAGTTTAATGCTCAATAAATAGAAAAAGATTTCCGAGTCTTTGTTTCTTTCGTAAATCAACTATTCAATTGTTTTACAAATATGCAATATTCCCTTACTGAAAATTTTCCGGTACACTATGTATATTATATTTTTATATATAGGTATATTTCGCCCCACGAGAGAACGATCTCGGTCTAATAATAGGCCTACTAAAATCACTCACGACAGAATATAGAATAATAATAAGGCTAAGCATCACAAATTATATTAGAGAAAAATTTTTGTCGATATGTATGTACTTTATTAAATTTTTCAATGTTAAAAAATACTTATTCCAATTTTCAATGTTAGTTCTAAAAGGAAAAGAAAGTGAGGGAGAGTGATTGGAAGAAAGAGGGAAGGTAGTGGAAAGGAGAAAACAAAAAGTCTTCTTTTTTGAAGATTTTATTTATGCGCTTCGCTTTGCTCTAATCTTTGGTCTTTCTATAAAAGAATCCTCTTGATCACAGATTCAGAGATGCTTACATATCTATCTTATTAAATATATTAAACCTGTCTCGTTTTGGTATACACAATTTATGTACTTTACATAGGAATGTGTGACGTGGAAAATTATTCTCATTGTCTTACACTTCTTGATTCACTCTCACTTGCAGTATAGATTGCTTACCTTTACTTAGGAAAGTTCTTTCCTCTGTGTATAATACTATCCTCTGTGTATTCGCTGCAGTAAAATGCTGTATAGCTAATATTTTAAATTGTTTGTTTTAATAAAATTTACTTATACACAGATTATTTTTTGTCAAAGAAGCTGTACTAATTAAAAATAAAAATGCGGAATTTTGTATCCATATCAGTCGTTAATTAATTTACTGTAAATGTCCATATCATTATTTTTAATATACATAAAGTATATACTTTAAATATTTACCATACAACTCAACCGTTTTTAGTACATCAGTAACAGATTTATTCATAATTAGAATTTATCCTTAAATTTTGCCGTTTAATTAAATCAATTTAGCTCAATTATTTTTATAAAAATTTACTAAATTTATCTTGTACAACTTATTAATATATATTACATAATTTTTATATGAACATCTGACTTACAATTTTCCAGATCAAAGAAATTTATTTTTAAATAATTACGTTAACTTCTTAATACATAAAAAATGTTGTATTTTATATTTAATTGTAATTTAAGTTTTATTATATATAAATTTGATGTGCTTTCTCTAATATTAATCGTATAAAAAGTTACAAAGATTGAGCGCTAAATAATATTTCTTCGAACTAAAATCTATTTCTTTACTGCATTTTTTCTCTTCTTTCTTTGCGTTGATTAGTTTCTCTTTAACTAGTTACTTTATATTTAATATAAATATATATTATAAATAATTATTACCATTTATATCATTAATATATTATACATCTTAGAAGTGTGGAAATAATAGAATTTTTTTAAGTTTATTTAGTTGTTATATTAGCCACTTATGTTTATTCATTTATTGTGCCTATTTTGCTTCGATTCAGGCACTAAGTATTCGATTTTTAGCAATACTAATCTAAATTGTTCAACATATTCATAAACATCCTTTGCAGTCGCGACGATACTGCTAAAAATTCCATCGCCCCGCAAATGTAACAAATGTTCTAGTTCACCGAGTGAATGCAACGACGGCAATTTCTCCACACAGATGTGAGGATAGAAAGTCTTAACTACGTGAAACCTGAACAAGTGTGAATTATTGCTCGACAACTCCACAAATTCGTTTATCGCAGAGGCTGGTAATGCGTAATACAGTCTGTATGGGATCCTCTTAACAACAAACTTCTCCTCGCAATCCCTAAGCCTCCTGGCGATGCTATCGAACACCCACGGCAAAGGCTTAGAGCCTTGCTCGTACAAGTGAAAGTCCTGCGTCAATTTGTACTTGTGATTACTGCTGCTGCGATAAGACCTGCGAGTATTACGCAGCTGCAGCAACGCTGTGGGCAGCGAATAACTGTACGAGGTATACAGGTGCACGTGAGTAAGATGCGGTTTGGCCTTCAGCTCCGTTGTGATGTGCGACACAAGTGGCAAAACTCCGCCCTGATGCGCGAAACCGTAGAAAAAGGCCAACAGCAGATTGCTGACATACCAGAGTATCAATTTCCTGGAATTGTGCCTCGTCGGCTCGACGGGACTGCAGGTCTCGCTATTTCCGTCGTCGTTCACGTATCTACGGACGATATCCAAACTGGGGACTTGACTCAGCTCGGGCGCGTAAAGAAACACCAGCGGGAAGAGCACCGGGATTATAAAACGAGGTTCCTGATGAGGAAAGAGAGACAACAAGGCGACCGGAACGATGAACGTAAATGTCATCAGGCCCACGATGCTCTGCAGGCGCGGTAAATGTAGCCATTGTGCCTTTAGCCCGCTGGAAATGAATATTATTGTCGTTTATATATTTCGCGTATCAATATCAGTATGACTCACCTATGTATCATTTTCGCGAACGTCAGTAAACCAATAACTCCCAAAACATTAAACAGCAGTGGAATGTTGACTAGGAAATGCAGGAAACGAGGATGCAGTCCGTGTGATTCCAAATTCTTCGTGTTTGCGTTGTACTTGAGGAAATTAACTGGCGTCACCACAAAATTGTTGATTCCGATCTCCAATTCGCCTATCTCCGCCATCGTCAGGTATCCAAAGTGAAAACTGTCGACTAGAATAAAAAATATCGCGGCTGGCAGTCCGCAGAGAATAAAGACGAACATCCTGATGTGAAAGTCTTTGAAGCCGACGCTTTTCGAGTTCATTCCTCTTTGTAGCCAGAAGAAGATGGGAACGAAAGCGAAGGCGACGAAAGTCGGCCTGTTAAATATCCCTATTACCGTTATCGTGGCCAGCACAAAGCAGTCGTTCAGAGAATGCGAGGGCAGCAATGCCCTGAGCTTGTAGTACTTGACTCGCTCTACGGCAGTCGTTGCTTCGCTATATTTCTTGGAGAGATAATCACTCTGCAACACCACCTAACATAAAATAATAAAACCGTTAAAGCAACACAAAGTACAAAGAAGGTAATTAAAAGTTGAGATCTCTTAATTAATTATACGAGACAAGTTGATTCAAAACTGGATTCCCTATGTCTTAATAAATGTTTTCCTACGAGTCTCTTCGATTACTTTTATGTCTTATAATCTTTAAAGCTGGAAGTACCTTTTCCGAATACGCCATGCACCGGGAAACGAAATATAACAACGCGGCGGTCAGCACCAATTCAATAGAGTTGGATAGCGTACGGGTAGCGTAGGTGAGCATGACATAGGAGCTAGCGTACGTGACAAGTCTGACTCTGTAGTTCTGGCCATACATATAACAGATCTTGTATAAAAAGTAATCCGACAGGAAGGAGAGCGCACACATGAAGAGCCGGGGGAAGAGCACAAAGAAATAAGGTCTCCTCAATGACAATCCGAAGAAGTAAAAAGTATACGGAGACAGTCTCTTGAGAATTGCGTAAGGCAAACCAACAACGACTTGAGGCATGAACGTAGAACGTATGGGAAAGGTGGCGTTGAACTCCCATGGCTTGTAGACATCAATATCAAAGTGGTCTCCTATAGGAAAGAAAACAGATATAAATACTAGATATAAAGTAAAATGCTAAAATAATAACTGCATAGCAGAATAGTGGCATACCAGAGATAACTTCAATAGACTGAAAGAACTCATCGGGATGAATGTAGCCTGTCTGTGGAGCAAAAGTAAGGACTACTCTCAATGTGGCCAGGATCCAATAAAGACCGATCCTACGTTGCACAGGTGCCGCAGTTTGATAGTCATCGATAGATCTGCGGTACTCGTTTTTGTGCTGACAAACAGAAAAATTTTATGTGCAGATATAAACGTAAAAATAAGATGCAAAAACAAAAAGTTGGATAAAGTTTCGTTTCTTTATAAGAATGCAACAAGTTTTATATAAATCTAAACTTTTTAAATCATATTTTCCAATTAATTTCTGTTACCTTTCAGGTTCACTATTCAGCTTTCATTATCAGTTACCATTTATTTATTATAGTTATTATAATCATGTTATACCTACTTAATAAAAATTATTTAGAAAAAAAGACTGTTGTCCAGTCCATATGTAAATAAATATAAATAAACATTAAGACAAATATAAATTTGTATAAATATAAATATATATATATACGACTATATATAGGCATATTCAAATAAATATAATTAAAATATATACAGATGTATGTGTCAAATATCTACAAACAAGAAATATATATACACTTTTGGATAAAAAAATTGTATAATTAAGATTAAGAATATTATATTAAAAAATTACCTTCAGTGACATGTTTACTGTACAGATTAGTTCGTCATAACTTAACCTCAATGACACTTCTTGGACAATTATTTAAGAGTAAAAAAAAATATGGAGCTATAAATTATTTTTTTCTATATTATCGCAACCAAGATTCACAGGAATTCGCGTCATAATTGCGACATTTATAATCAGAAACATCATTTGCGAGATATTAGAATTCTCAGAAAAAACCAATGTATACACTCATATTTGCTACACTGGAAGGCTTGGGAGACTGAATTTTGGAACGCACCAACGCGCTTAGAGCAGAGAGTGCAGGCGCGGTGCAGCCGCGTATTGATTCGGAGGGCGCGCACGCGCATTGTCGCTGAACGAAGTACGAACGCAGCTGAACAGCCTGAACACAACATGGCCGACAATGGACGCCGTGACTCGTGAACGACGTGAACAATCCGCCGTCCGCGAGCGATTGTTTACCGTCGCCCCGTCGTCGGGAGTCCTTTAACGTTGCGGCTCGCCCAGCGAGGTCGGGAACGTGCGTGCCGTGTCGTGCTGTGTGCGAGATCGCGTCGGACAACAAACCCCCGAGCGTGCTTCGGTGTGAAGTGTGTCAGTGAAGGGACAAAGGGTGTCACGTAAGTGTGTGCCGAGCCCTCGGGAGGACTCGTCAGAAAAAAATGAAACGAAAGCTATCGCGAGGACTTCGAGGAAATAAAGAAAGAGAGAGAGAGAGAGAATGAGCGCTGTAAATCTACGGCGAGAATTTACGTATTTAGTGGTCTAAATCGCCTTGCGACGAACTTTTCTAGATAATTATTAACAAGATTTTTTTAAAAAAAGAGGGGCAAAAACCCAGTAAACGAAGTCTCCCGACAGACTCTCAATGTGTTTGACGGGCGAGGGTTAAAACGGTTGTACGCTGTAAGATCTGTCTGATAAGTAACCTAACCTCTGCTTGCGGAAGGAGTGTGCGCGTAGAGGATAAATAACTAGAACGAGAGGCGATCCGGAAAAATAAAAAAAGTTTCTCTGTGCTTTCAGAGACTCCGTAGAACGAGGCCCTTCGTGCGAGCTCGCTATGTGTTGTCGAATGTCGTCGCGTAATCTCAAACAAGGACTGTCCGTAATGCCAGTATAGCTTGTATTCCGTCCAGATCTCTCTGGCCTCCGAGTTATTGCCATGTGTCCCTGTCGATTTGTGTTAGGCTTAAGAGAGCCGGGTGTCGCTACGGCGCGCGTAGGCGCTTTAAGAGAAAGTACTCGGGACAGTGTGGACTTTCCGCTCGATTCGGAATCCCCGAACTATCCTCGCTGTACACTATATAGTCCCTTGCTACCGCATTATTGTCGTAAGATGTACGAGAAACGTTACGATACGTCGTTCCTCTTGCCAGAGTGCCCCCGTGCAGCTCGCGACGTGGTAATAAGCTACCTCCCGTCTGTGCGTTGCAGGACGCTTGATCCGACAGCGAGGGACAGCCCTGGTTGACCATGGGCAGCAACACGGACGGCGACAACCTAAATCTCAGCTGTGGCGAGAACGACAACGGTGACGAGCTAAGAATTGCCGCGGACGAGACGTACGATACCCGCAGCGAGGTCTCCTCCAGCAGCTCCAATTCTGATTCTAGCCATCCCACCATCAGCTCGGTCTCTAGCAAGTCCTCGCGCGGCGACAATAAGCGCAGCAAGAGGAATAGGAACAAACGCGGTAGATCCAGGGACTCTAAATCGTCCAGTCCTGAGCCAAAACGGGCCAGATCTAAGGAAAGCAAAGGCACTACCCCCAAGAGCTACGACTACGCTACCAAGTTGAATTATTTATTTAGAGACGCAAGGTTTGATGAAGACAATAAGTAGCTATTGTAGTTTTTGTATTAATAAAAATATCTTGTTTAAAATATTTTTTAAGTTAATTTAATTTTACACAAATGGGTCAAATTAGCATTTAGTTTCAATTATTACAAATTATAGTATATGGATGTATAAAATTTTCCACAATAAAGTATTAAAGCTGCATATTCTGTATGTAGCTTAAAATCTTACAAAATTTTATCTTTAGTCAAATAGGGTAATTGTAGTTTACAGTAAGCATGTTTTATATGATGTAGAGAGAATTACTTTTTTTAATTATATATTTTAAATGGATTGTCTATAGATTTGGAGTAAATATTTCTAAGTCTCCTTTGCCAGATTTTTCATCATCAAGTCCAATAATGCGGAGAATGTGACCCTGTCCAAAGCCAAGGGAGTATGGAGCACATTGCCGCAAAACGAAGCAAATCTGAATCAAGCCTACAGGGAATCGCGAAATGTGTTGCTGGTATTTTCCGTGAAGGAATCAGGAAAGTTTGCTGGCTTTGCAAGACTTAGCACAGAATCGAGAAGAGATGCTGGTCCAGTTTCTTGGGTACGCAAAATAAAATATGATATAATAAACAGTTATATAATAATTGTCAGTTTCATGTTTTAAATTTAACTGATTGACTTTAATATCATTTAATTCAATTATTTCTTATTAATTAATTAAATCGTCAAAAAAGAAGAAGCAATGTTATGAAATGCATTTCAGGTTTTGCCCCCTGGATTATCAGCAAAGGCTTTAGGTGGCGTATTTAAAGTTGATTGGATCTGCAGAAAGGAATTGCCGTTCACGGCCACATTACATTTGTACAATCCCTGGAATGACGGTAAGCAAGTCAAGATCGGACGGGATGGCCAGGAAATCGAGCCCAGAGTTGCTGAAGAATTATGCAGATTATTTCCAGAAGATGAAGGTGTCTGTTAATATATGAACATTATATGTTAATAAATAATAAAAATATTATAAATCTTATTTTTTTATATTTATAAGTTACACATATTATCTTGTATTAGTAAATCATGTTACAGAGAAATATTTGTGTTTGCAGGAATCGAAATGACACCCATCTTGCGAAAATCCAAGGAAGCAGGAAAACACGTTGTAAAATCATCGCGTTATCGCGACAAAAGACCCATAGGCAGTTCTGGCAGTTCTAGATTTTTACGAAGAGGTGGACGAGGACGCAAACTATTCTTGACCTCGAGATCACGTTTAGCATCACTGGCGAGAGGATCTCAAGATGTTGGAAATCATAGGAGCTCCAGGGATCATTCGTACCGTTACACACCATGGTTCAATCGAGGCGATTCACCTTACACAAAGTACGATTATCCAATATCGATTATTCGTGGCATTTAAAGTTGCACCACGATGCACATACAATAACTTTTGAAATTTAATGCTGTTAATGACATCTCACGCCACGAAATTATTAAAAATCGGTGTCTCTTTTTAAAGAGATATAATTCTCATAATTTGTAAAAAGCTACCCTATGTATCCTATATATCGTTTACCCTATGTAACGATAATTAATTTCTTTTAGGGGTTACGGAACTGGATTGGGTGTCGCCGCGGTTGCAGAGGCTTACGTGGCAGATTATATGCGTACTATGCAACATCAATTGCCTCCATTACCGCCTTACGGTCCACATCCGTACGATACTCTACCACCACCTCCTCCACCTCCAAGGTAAGAATTTATTCAATACTGCACGAAAAACGCTCATCTGATCAGATTACTTTTCATATCCCATTATTTCGTCCCGCTTTAACCATTTATTTTTCGCACAGAGCACAAACCCTGTAAAAATACAAATATCCACTTTTTTCTTTCTTACATTTAAATTAAACTAAAAATCCAATATAATGTATTTATTAAAATTAAATCAAAATATATAAATTGAATAATTTTAATATAACAATCTTATTGACATTGAATTAAATAAAAATTTTTCTATCACGGGCGTAATATCAAGTGGAGATTTTTTTTTCCAGATATTACGACGGTCTACCACTGCCTCCAGATTACAATGCGACAGCATCGGCACTAGAGAAACGTAGCTACGAGAGGAGTGTCGACGAGTTCCTATGGAGAACTGCTAGTCGTCACAGTCGGCACAGCGATCACCGTTCTTCTCGCGATCATCACAGATATAGAGATCGCAGATAAGGATCTCGAGTTTAGTGTTTTCCTTGAGAATCCGCCGGTTCCCAAATCCTTCATTAGTAATGATAGAATAGGAGATGTGTGGGAATTCTGTTGATAAAAAAATTGAACTATCATGACATATCATTTATATTTATTTGGACTTATGGAATGCTTTCAAGGAATCCAATACAAAAATTTATAATTAGTATATATATATATTAGTAATAATAATATTATATTTATTACATATGATATATAATATTTATAATATTAATGTTATAAATATAGATTAAATTTGTATATAAATTGAGCACAAAGATTTATTGAAATATTAAAATATGAATTTTTACGATTCATGATTAATTTTGGGAATCGGCGGGTTTGGTTATATAAATCATTTTATACCATCAAGGCAATTCTAATCGATGACGTTTAATTGTCTATCAAACCGCAGCGCAATTCCAAACGCATTCTACGCTGTTGTAAAGTAATATAGATTAATTAAGTTTTGTACCATTGAGTATTGGTAATTCTTTTACTGAATGTGCAACATTTTTCGCAGTCACGTAAATAAAATGCAATAATATGAAAATATTTAGTCAATCAAAAAAAAAAGGAAAGGAAATGTATTCAAATATACACGATAAAGACATTTGTTCTTTTGTTATTTTTTCTCAAACATTTTGTACATTTTATACGTCTTATATCTGTGCGAAATAATTCTTTCGAAATGAGCGAATCGATTGAATCTGGGATCGATCAATTTTTCAATTTATAGAACTGTATTGCTTTTAATTCAGTGATTCCACGTCTTTCGACTCTTTACTTAATGAAGCTTCATATTGTATTGATCTCTGTTTTAACTTCGCAAAATGATGTTTTCCTCTTATTCTACTCTTCCACTACTCGCGTTGTCCACATTAGAGCGAAAAAAGCAAAGTAAAAAGACCGAACGCACCACGATATTTTCGTTCTGCGCTATTAGAATAAGAATAGAGATTAGAATAAGAGGAAGAGCTTAAAGATAAGAAAGGCGTCCTGATGACCTCACAGTGGAGAGTCTATTGTGTATGCGTGTGTGCGTATGTGTTTATATGAAACGGTAGTTTCAAGGTATATATATAAAAAACACGTGAAAATTATGAGCAAGTCTTCTCTTTTTCGCGAGATATAGTTGATTTAAGAGAAACGTGTCTAATAAACGAAATCAAGAATCGACAAGTGATAAGGGATATCACTCACACACCACCCACACAAACCGGGGTATTCCCGAGCGGATACTTCATCCTGACGAGAGACAGAAGCGGAAAGATTCTAACGTGCTGGCTGTGCTGCAGCTACTTCTCAACGCATCAACGTCAGAAATTATTTCTAATTCTTTTCATAAATTTTGATTATTATAAATCTTGAAAGTATTCTCAGATGGTGTTTTTTAAATAATAAATTTTAACAAAATGAAAAAAATGTGTCAGTTTATGATTGTTGTAAAATTGTAAATTATGACTTTCTCCGAGTCAAGTCATTTTGTGTATCGTGCGGTCGATAATTGCGGCGTTTAATTCATTATGTCCCTTAGAGCGCAATTTTTCAAGTACGGGTCGTGCATTGTGTTATATTTTCTCATTTGCATAATTTTAATTAAAACGAGAAAAAGTAATGTAGAAGAAACGACAGGCGCGTCGACGACGATCAAGTATCAGCTACAAATATCCCACTTCTCGACTTTAGATCGGATAATTAAGATTAAAAAGGATGTCGAGTCGGAGATCAACATGTTGCGGATGGACGAATTGAAGGGTGGAACTTTCGACTTGCAGGTATATTTAGATGTACGAAAACTAGATAGAAAATATAAAGAGACGTTAAAGATGAATGTAAGATAATAAAAGAATAAAAAAAAAATAAACCTCCCCGACGGGGAATCGAACCCCGGTCTCCCGCGTGACAGGCGGGGATACTGACCACTATACTATCGAGGACTACTTGTAGAGTCCTCGATAGTTAAAATACTAACGTTATGAGATATAGAAAATGAACTTAACACACATTTAATACATAATAAAAATTTTTAATTATTTCTAATATTATAAAAATTAAAAAGTTTTTAAAAATAAAAATTTTGAATTATTTCTAATATTATTAAAATCCAAGTTTTTTTTGAAAATCTTGAATATATTTAATATGAATTGAATATCTTTTTGAAATATGTATATATATATATATATATATCTTATAATTTTACATATTATTTTGATTTATCTACTCCATTTTCGACTATAAATTTAATTTTGCGCACAGGCAAAAATAACAATTTTATTTTTACGAATTTTAAACGTCGAGGGTATCTGAATTGATATATATCTTTCTACTTCACATATCCCTGCTAACAGAAGAGCGCAAGTCTGCTCCAACAGGTATTGAACGTCTGCGCGAAGTACAAGCTGAAGACTCCTCTCGTCAAAAGGCACTTTTTATATAATGCCAAACATAAGTCACTGTATTGCTGGATCCGCAAAGTCGCATCTACCAGTTTCACCAAATTGTTTTCTGACATGAGCAACCGCGGAGTTGAGCACAATTTTTACAAGTAACTAATATTAAACATGATCAAATATATTATATATGTTATATATAATATATTCATTATATTATATAATTAATTAATAATATAATAATAAATTAATTCAAAAAAATTGTTTTTTAATCAAAAACCCAAATTTTTCTGTCTAATTTATTACATTAATTTATTTAATAAATAATAATATATTGAACTTTAATTATTTCAACCATTTAGTTACATATTACAACTATCTTTTATTTCCTTTATTTTCGTGAAAATAAACTAATGATATACAACGTTAATTATGACAGGAGATTATTATATATATGTTAATGATTCGAGAATGTATCTGTAGAGAAGTAGACGTCTTGTCGCCGGAAAGTTTGCAAAATCTGCAGAGTTTCGCTAACAACGATACCATTTTCAAATTGCTCGTCGTCAGACATCCGTTTCAACGGCTGGTCTCGACATATAGGTAATTAGTCTTATTACGAAAAATACAATACTCTGAATCAATAACATGCTGATATCACTTCGCAAGTTGAAGAAAAAATGCAGTCTACTGTTCTATCTTGAATTCAATTTATATTAATTTATTGATATTGATAATTCTAACGCCAAGATTAACATCGACGAAAAAATATTAATATACAAAATTATTTATAGAGATCGCATCGAAGACAACAGCAAATATACCGCGCAATCCTGGCTTTACGCTCGTCAAATTCTTCATCTCACGAGGCCGGAACTCTTCCGTTTCAACGCGTCGGGCGGCAACATCCTGCAAAGAATATTCTTGGCGGACAGAAGGTACGTACGGTAAATGCTTCCATTTATATAATTTCCTTACTCTACGATTAATTAATGTATAGAATACAGATCTGTATTTCTCTACAGATTGAAGGTGATACCCAGCTTCCGGGAATTCTTGGAATGGTTGCTGAAACAACCACCAAATTACAATGACGTCCATTGGACCCAATATCACACTCACTGTGCGGTCTGCAACGTGAGATACAACTTCATCCTGAAATTGGACGAATACACGTTCGGGGAAGTCAATTACGTCCTGTCGAAGCTGAGATTAGATAAGGATAAAATCTACTTGCCCAGATTGCAGCGCACTCGGACCGGGGTCACTAACTCTGATATAACGTGCAAATACTTTCACGACCTGACCACCGACATGGTCCTGCAATTGTACGAAAGGTACAAAATGGACTTTGAGATGTATAACTATAAGCTGGACAAGTATTTGCACTGTGCCAACAGTAAAAATTGACTCTGATCAGGCAAAAAAATGATGGAATAGCAATAAGTAGTACTTAATTGAAAAACGATAAAAATAACACTTTTTGATAAATAACTTAATAAATAAATTTTTTAAAGATTTGATATTTTCTTGTGCCTCTTTTTTTTGTAAACTGGAAAACAGGAAATATATTCTGATTTTGAATTTTTATTGGCCAATATTTATTAAATTATGTAATTATTAGGTGTGTATATTAATTATGAAAATTATTAAATTACTGTGTATACGCAGTGGTTTTTGGAATTAAATAAAAATTTTAACTCAGCGATTATATACATGCATGAGAATATTAATCAATAAACCTTAGTATAAGTAAAAACAATCTATTTTTTTTTCTGATGATCAAAATAATGACAATAGTTGTTACAATATGATAATACATTACGGCATATGTATATTCATCAATATACAAAATTAAATTAATTATCGTATAAACCGTGGATGTCACTAATAGAAAAGGAATAAAAATATAACTTTTTTACTTCTCCGTGTATAAATCACGCAATGTTAGAAATAACTTTTAAACTAATTTTTACACACAAATGTTTCTCTTATTTCTTACGTTTTTATATCGATTTAAACTTCAAATGTTTTCAAGTCCTTTCGTTTTCTACCTTGAACCGTATCTCTCTTCACTTTGAAGCTCATCTCTTGCTTTCGCAGTTAATCGTCGTCGCACACTATCAAGCAATCAATGTCGTCGGAAAGCTTCCGCTTCCTCAACGCTGATTTCTTCAGTTCGGATGAATTATCATGGGATAAGTCGTCGTTACTAATAATGCAGATATCATCGCTATCATCGCCATTATCAATTTCCACTTTGCGTCTCTTAGCTGCTACCTCATCTTCGGTATCATTTTTACGCTTTTTAGCCACATCCAACGTTTCAGTCACGTTCTATAAAAAATTTTTTTAACAAATAAGTAATAGATAATAAAGTCGAAAGAAATATTTCCTTAAGTACCCACCTGTCCATTAGAGCTGGAAGACTTCTCCGTTTTCTCTTCTTCCTCTTTTTCCTTCGGTTGAAGCGCGTTCTTATCTGCCAGTATTAAAAATTGCGGACTATCGTCCTTCGGACCAGGTTTCTCTCGGTAAACTACGAAGACGGTTAACGAATAGTTCTGTTGGAAGTCGTCGACTTTGAGAATTGCCCCATCCTTGATCCCTAACTCCTCCAATTTCTTGTCATTGTTGCTCTCTGTCTCGCCTTCTTCGCTGCTAATAACAACAGCACCAGTTCCATCGATCATGACGTCGGGGGCGATCATGTTCAGTCTGTTCTTGAGCACCAGCTCCTCCAGTTCTTTAATAGTCATGCTGGAAGTGTCGACCGCCAGCACAGCCTGCGGAGTAGGTGCGCAAACGTAACATTGTGGATTGGGTGGATTCACTGCCTTTTCTGGGACCAGTAGTTGATTACGGTGATTCATCTTTAAGCGCAGATAGACGGATCTACAGGCTCGCAGATTGTTCTCAAGGACCCGGAAAGCATGAAGGACCACCATGCCCGCAATGATAGCATTAGTGGTGGCGATCGCCGGGATTATGTTGCCAGCCATTGCTAAGGAACGAGAAGAATAATATGAAGATTAAAATCGAAGATTTTATGGGTAGTAAAATTGAGCAAATTGAATAAATTGTACGTTTAAAATGAGACGCAGGTGTATTAACTTTGAAGAGAGAAAGAAGACGCTGGGTAACGCGTGGCTCCGTGTGAGAGCGGTTGACTCATAATCGGCGATTCCCGAGTTCGATTCCGACTCTCAGCCAATGCCTCGATTTTATATGAGATTGGAGAGTTGAAAATCGTGAAAGAGTATAGTGTCAACGGTAATTCATATTTCAAGAACAAGATGCAAAAAGATGCAGAACAGATGAAACATTGTTACTAACATTTGATGTCAAATCTACTTTTCTGAGGAATTCCAAAGATGTGCGCTCGAATGTTGGCGCATGCGGCGACAAAATCCATAGCGTGCTGATCGTCCTTATCCCAAACCAAATGATTGCCTCGAGATTTTTCTTGAGAGGACTTCAATGTCTGGCTCAAACTTTTCATTGATTCTGCAAAAATCGAGCCGCATTTGGAAATGCTCCAGCGTTGTTGGTCCTTCAGCCCAGGCTGATTGATCTCTTTACTGCATCCAGCCACTTCAAGAAAATAATATGTTATTCTCACTGAGACAATGAGGAAGAAGATATTTGTGGGAATGGTAACAAACCTCCGTCTGGCAATTCCCTCCAATTCAATGGCGTTGGAGGTCGGCGTTTCTTCCACAAATTGTCCATGCTCAGCAGATACTTGATGTCATCGTGAAAAAGCTTCGTGAACAATTTTTCTGGATCGTAGTTGCAGGACTGGGCCCAAACTCGTGTGGAAATCCTGTCGATGTTGCCTTTATCGTTAGATTCCACCTGTAAAGCTCCTTCCCCTGCAGTATCTGCAATATCAAAATACTATATTAACATCTATTAAAAAACAAAATAAATTTAATAGCATTAAAAAATATTTTTTAGTAAAAAATTATCTTAAAAGAATAAAATGTCAATTACTGTTTGTTCTAATTATAAATTATACCGAATATTATAGTATAACAATTTTTGTTTTACCAGCTGCTTCAGGATCCGCGGTGTCTGGAGAAACATCCTGATCAGGATCTTCTTCCCCAAATAATTGACTGCAATATTTATTACATTATAAAATTATTTAAAAATTATTGTTCATAAAATTTATTTTTATATATATCTAGTGACATAAGTAAAATTAAACAAAATTTACACGTTAATCAATAGATAGTGACATAAAATATTTTATTTTGGTGCAATCATGGTGTAATAATTACTTAAAGAGATGTTTAGCCCATACGATGCAGTGAATGGGCTCGCTGGGCGTGTTACGGATGGTACAGCCGGGATAAGTCTTTTGCGCAGCTTTAGGTGTACATTCGTAGCATTGGCTCAGGCCTTTCTTGATGAGTTCAACCTGACCTTCATAACCCGCGGTACCAGACTCAATTAATGGTACATCTGCCGCCAGACACATACGATTCACATGATTTCTCGCCGCTCTATTATCGAGAGCGTTTAAAACCACTGTGAATCTCTTGAAGAAAGACAAGCCAAATTCCGATCTGCAAGCTCACAATATTTTAGGAGTAAGTTACGGCGTAAGCGTTGTCTACTACGAAAAGCAAGTGCGTCAACATGAACTTACGATGTAATACTGTCGTGATAATATATCACTTTAACATCTGGATTAAATGTTAATGCCGTTTCACACGCTATACTGGCTTTTGACTTTCCTACGTGTTTCTTTTGGAACAGAAATTGCCTGTTTAAATTGCTGACGTCAATCGTATCTAGATCAATCTGAAAAACAAGAAAAGGCTTAATTAAGAACAATCTAAATATAATATCAATCATCTATCTACAAAAATATTATAAATACAAATCAAAACACACGTAAAATAAAATAAATTCATGAAAAACGTTAAAAAATCAAAATTGTGTGAAACGCAAAATTAAACACAGAAACTCGAAATAGAATATCATATAAATCACTAAAAATAACCAAAATGGGAAACAAATAATTAAATAAAATAAAATCAAGCAATTATTTAAATAAGAATCAAATAAAGTAAATAAATAAATGAAGAATACAACGTAGACAAGAGCCAGAACAAATAAATTTGTTATAAACAAATAGAGAACAATTCTAATAAAAAAGAAAGAGAAAAAGAAAGTAATTCGGCAGAATTATTACAAATTATGTAAATACAGATATTTGTACTGCTTTCATTAGGGAATTTTTGCAATACCGTCTTTTTTCCAGATACGGTAAACGCTAAATTTACGTTATTCATGTTTTCGGGTGGAAAGATGAAACTGGCGCACTTTTTAATTTTCTTTTTTTTTTCTGTGCGTGCGTCAGTTTCATCTTTCCACCCGATAACATGAATAACGTGAATTTAGCGTTTACCGTATCTGAAAGACGGTATTGCAAAAACTCCCTATTATCTAAAACAATGAACGTTATTATTGTTAATATAAAGGTAAAAACAATAAATGTGATGTTTACTAAGGGTGGAACAGAGCATTCGCGAAGCGTGCGTTATTGCATCGTTCTATCCTCGTTTTACATCTAACGAGCGATAAAGATAGAATGATGCAATAGCTAATAGCACGCTTCGCAAACGCACATTAATTGTTACTCAAAATCGCTCGAAAGTGAGGTTAGCTATTACAGAACTGCGCGTACTCACGATCTCGATATCGGCGAACCCGGACATCACCAGGTTTTTAAGAATCTCGCAGCCGATGCCGCCGGCGCCGACGACGAGTACCTTGCTACGTAAAATCGCATCGCGCAACTCCTCGCGAAACACACCGTTCACGGTCGTCGCCATCTTGTCAACTGAGTCGGCGCCGCCGGCCGCCGTCGTCGCCGACGGCCGGTCGGCGGCATCGCGCATCGCGTTTCGGGATCGCGGCATTTTTCACGCATGCGCAGTAGCGCCGCACGGTACGAGGGCACGTACTGTTCTAGTAGGATTTCGGAACGCACCCAAGGATCAACGGCGCAACGAACGGCCTAGAACTGGAAGTCCCTAGATTTTCAACCAACCATCTTGGCTCATCTCGTACGGTTGTCAACGCGGTTGGGCACGGTCGGTGTGTCCGTCGGCTGGTTGCCCTGGTTGGCGAACTTCGGCCACTTCGGGGAGTTCGGCTTCGGGGGCAGTTGGGGGCAGTTCGCGCAAGTTCGCGATATGGAACGGCGCGTCGCGGAACGGTGATCGTTATTGGCGTCGTGGATCGGGAACGACGACGCGCCAGCTCCTCGCCGCTGCGGATATGGCGGACGTGGCCGCGCATTAACGTCTACTCCAGACACCTCTACTCCGTCGTCGTCCGCGTCGTCCCGTCGTCCCGTCGTGTCGTGGGTCGTGGGAACGGCGACGCGAGAACCGTAAACTGCCGAGGGCGCCGCAGAGCGGAATCGTGCCAAGCCGTGCGGCTCGCCCGTTTCCAATTCCAAGAGATGCTCGCGCGCACATGGTGACATCGTCTTCCGGGTCAGTTCGAGACAGATAATTCCGCAATAAGGGCACAACCGCTATCGGCGAGATCCCCGCGTATCTACCGGACGACGCCGCCGGCCGACGACGACGACGATCGGCAGCGGCGTCCCCCTGGAGGCCCCGGCGAGCTCGGCGGAGCGGAGCGGCGCCTCAATGGGGTGTAATGGCGATCGGGAGCATGTTTTGCTTCGCGAACGTTACTTACATTACAATTACTTTTGCCAATTGTCACTCTACCCCGTATCGCTACTGACGTATCGAGCTTATCGGGAAATTAAGTTCGACGATTTGCAAGTAATATAAAGTCCGGTGACGATTGGAAGTCTGTCCCGTTTGACGGAATCCGAATTGTTGTAGAATTTAAAATTTGTGATGTTTAAATTCGCAGTCCTACTCGCATTTATAATCATACGGTGACGTTAATATTATAATTAAATTTGCATTTAAATTGGTAGCAGTTTTCGAGCTTTTGCTCCGACGCTTTTGACGTCCCACAAACGCGTCAAAGCATTTACGTTGCTTAATAAAACAGTAGAATTAATTTGAGAATTGCGTCTCACTACTTTGTTAATGTTTGTTTTATTCCATTGTTATTGATTATTGATTAAATGGATGATAAAATCATACGAGATAATTTCTAACGCGCGTCAAAGCGTTTACGTTTAATGAGACAGCAGAATTAATTATTTAGGGATTACGTGTCACTACTTTGTTAATATTTGTTTTATTAAATTATTATTGACATTTTAAATAAATGGTAAAATCATACGAGATAATTTACAAGCAATGATTAATGGCTGTTGCGGGAAAGTGTGAGTTCAAGACATTCCCTAATTTGAAATTTGTATCTAATTAATTGAATTAACGTGTACATTTATTTTTATAAATTACGATCTGTAATTTATTCGTGCTTTACTTTATCGATGACAAATTAATTAACGACAAATTTCCCTATACAGCGTTTTATGTTTGATATTCTATAACGATTTTGGAAGAGTGTCTGTAGCAAAGTTGGGATTTTTTTATTACGTTCAATTAATTTTATCTATTCATGATTTTACTGCATTTTTATCGAAATATTAATTTAATGGATACTAAAATGTTTGAGACGGTTTATCGATACTAAATTTTATACTTATTCATTGGTGGTTGAGGCAAGATTTGTTTAGTAAAACTGCCAAGTAAGATCATGTTACTTTATGAGATTATTAGACTAATTGTAAGATTGATATCGAGTGTGAAATATTGTTGGATACATTAATAGACACACACACGTGTGTAATAATTTGAAGATTACGTCTCACTAGCTTGCTAGTGTGTGTTTTATTATATTGTTACTACGACATTCATATTGGTAACAATATATTATTTTTAATTTAGCGTTCACTAAACGAATGATAAAATCATACGAAAAGAATTTATAAGCCATCCTTAATGGCCACTGTGGGAAAAATGTTATGGATTCATGAGATTCCTGAATTGGAAGATTATATTGCATTCATTTTATCAATGTATATTTATTTTTACCGACAAAGTAATTAGGGTAATTCTCCATCAAGCGCAATGCGATAGTATCGCGTTTGATATTTCTATAATGATTTTGAAAGGATATTTGCAATGTATTCTCGATTACGTTTAATTAATTGTATTAATTTATTACATTTTTACCGAAATATTAAATGGAAATTTAAATATATGGAGCACTGTGATATTGAATTTACTAATATTGGATTTCACATTTAATATTGATTTTTGAAACAAGTTTTGTAAAAGTTGAATCACGTATTATTTTATGAGATTATTAGATTAAAAGTGATATCAAATATTGGATATGTGGGTAGACGTATGTACACATGTGATGAACTGTAACATTTAAAACATAACTTTTTTTACTGCCATTCCAAATATATTCATTCATTAAGGAATGAGCAGGGGAGAATTAAATTTTTAAAGTTAAACAATTTACAGAGAGAGCTTCATATCTAAATATAGACTTATTTATTTTCAACACATCTCAAGTATCTAGATATGTCTATAGAGACCTAGAATGTACTTGGATAGTAAACATTGTGAATGAACTCTCATAACAAACACCACAATACAAACATATATGATTATGTTTGCGGTCGAGTAAACAATTATATGATCATGTGTACGATGCAATAGCTCTTTTGCATCTATCTACCATAGGAACAGCATTCAAGTATTGATTGCAGCAACATGGTGTGCTATGGGAGGAGGGTTGAAACCAAGGCATGGCAGACCCACCTATTATATCTTGTACCTGTCATTCAGCTTTTGTTTCCATTAGCATTTTTCAGAACACGAAAAGATATAATGATTATGCATAAAAATATGAAAAAAAGTTATAAAAGATAAATTTAAAACAAAGTTTATTATAAAAAGATTTGTGATGTAAATACCTATTTTAGAATAAATTTATAAATTGTAATAGCATAATTTCCATTTTAATTAATTATATTTATCACATTACAAAATAATTTCACATTTGTTATTATTATTAAGATTTGCGAAAATTATAATTTTACATATCTATTATAATTATATATAATTTTATTCATAATTTTATACAAAACTAATTTTTAATATTACTGCACGAGATATTATTTTGCATTGCTTTTTTTCTTAATTTTTATTTTGGTATTTTTGGAGAATATATTTTTATGCATTTGTATTTTATATTTTAATATTTTTTAATTATTTTTTGTTAACTAACACACGCTGAAGAGGACTCAAAGATAAGAGTCGAAACGTTTGTCTTAAAGTATTACATGTAAACTAATTTGAATGAATTATGGTTGCGCACCAATTACCGCGCGTTGGCTCTAGTGCCTATTTTAGTATTATTTTATTGATTTAGAGAGCCTTTACATTTCTTTTGGTTTTTAAATATACGGTCTATATTATAAAAATAGTAAAATTGGGGGAAATATACGGTATTAATTCTTTAAGAAAGGTAGATATTCAAATTCTGTAAAGGTCAGAAAATCCAATTGACTGTGTTAATGTGCGATAGCTATAGACAACAATGGCAGAAAATGTATGTTCTTTGATGTACCGCGAAAGCATGAAATCTAGACAGATTTTACTCACAGAATATTAATCGTAAAGTTATTTTAAAATAATTTTTACCTGACAATAATATTAATATAATTTATTTAATTTGTTGCGGATTAATTAAATTTATAAATTTAAGTTTTATTCCAAAATAGTAAGATAAATGAATAAGAATAAGGCAGGAAAAAGTATTTTAAAGCACACACAAGATAAGATAATGATCAATCGTGACTCAGATTTGATTAATTATGACATTTTATTTGCAAAATATCAAAGTATTGTACACATATGTATATTTAGATATTTTAATCTTTTATCTTTAATAATTATTGATTAATTTTTATATAAATTTAATGATTTCTTTTACAGGTTACTGCAATGAAGTATATCAAATGCATATGAATGACAATGGGCTGAAACACTTAAATGATTAGCACTTACATATAAATATCACTACTTATTGTCAGCCATAGGTAAAATATTAATCAAGTACTTTATATCAAGTATTATTAAAAATATTTTGTTGAAATATGGTTTTTTTTTTAATATTGAAGAAATTTACTGACAGATATTCTTAAAATTTAATTTTTAGTCAGTATATGTATTATATATATATATGTAATTATTTCTCATGTATTTCCTGCATGTGACTTCAAAAATTTTGTCAATAATTTGTTACAAAAAAAGTTATTTGCGTTATAAAATTGTTTTAGACTGTAAGAAATATGTCAAAATATACTAAATATTTTTTCTTATGCAAAAGCTTGTGCCAGACATGGCAGCGATAGAAGAGAAAAAACGAGTGGGTGGTTCCAAGGTGTCGGCCATCGCGAACATTTTTCAATCCAAGCCGCAACTGGACAATTTGAGTCACAGAACGAACAATATTCTTTCGGATGGATTCAAGGAGCCAGCCGTTCCATTGAAAGAGTCTCCGACGCAAGTGACAGTGGTCAGAACTGAGAGCCATGTGGCACGTTTCAACAATGCGCGAGCCCTCTTCGAGAAACTTGGCGAGGAAAACAAATCGAACAGACCGTAAGTAATTTGAATAAAAAAAATTTATGCTATTTTTTTCAAAATTATATCTATCCATTTTTATTAATTATTATCTTTTGGGACCTTTTTGACTATATTACTTTTGTATATATTTATCTTTAATCTTATTTATTACGTAAATTAATTTTTTATTTCTGAATTATTTTTAATTATATTATTATTACATGGCATTATCAATTTTTTCTAATAAACTTTGGAGCTATATACATGTGGATCTATGAGACTCACGATATGTTAAATTTTTGTAGTTTTATAACATTAAAATATAAATCTCCTTTCTTATGCTATACTTGTGTTAAGATGAAAACTATAATTTAAACAAAATTTATCAATTAGAATTGAAATTATACGGAATTTTTTCAAAAAATGTAAAATTGACTAATAAAAACTAAGAAAAGAATTATTCCACTTGTTTATATTTTGTAATTTAGCAAGTAGACATGAATTTTGATTATAATATTATATATTTTATAATATCCGTCATTCTCCTGGAAAAACAAAATTTATCAAAAATAATTTTCACCAAATATTTTATATTTTATAAAGTATAAAATATTTGAAAGCGAGAAATCTAGTGTGTAGGTCGTGTGTACAAAAATATAATGTTATTGTTACAGAATTACTTTAATATTAATTTACGTGATCGTTTAATCCACAGGGTGGAGCGGGTCACAAAACCGAACAACCTGCATGGTCTCCGGTCTCGCTCCAGTTCCGCGAACTCTGGTTCCGGATGCACCTCGCCCGCGAGATCACCCCGTCCTCACTCACCCTCTCCTCCGGGCAGCCGCGAACACCTGAGTACATGGAGCGCCAGCGTACCAGCTTTGAACGCGGAACGGCACTTCGAGAACGGTCACTGCGCGCCGGAGCGACGTCCCGGCGTGGGCTTGGGTAAGGTCGAACGGACAGGTAAAGAGAATGACCGTCCAGAACGACCGGAAAAGCCCGAACGCCGGCCGAATTCGAAGGAGCTCATTGAGAAGCAACGGAATTGGACTAGCCACTTTTCCAAAGCTAGACCGAACCGGTACAATTCCGATCCGAATCGCTCGCTAGTTCAAACTTCTCTGAACTCCCAGAATGCCCAGAGTCAGGCGCAGCAATCGTCATCATCGTTTGTTGATACGTGCCAGAGCTCGGCGAGCGCGGCAACTGGCGACTCTGCCAGTCCAGCTACCAGATCAGCAAGCTTTTGCTCGGCACGCTCACCTCCACCACCACCTCCGCCTGTCAGGAACTCATCCGCGGTTAGTAGGAGGGAACGACCGGCGAGTATCGCCGCCCCCAGCCCGTCCGAATTACTGGAGAGTCCGGAGTATGCAACGGTGGAGAGGTTCGACGACATCTCGCCGACGATTCCAGAGTATGCTGTTGTGCAGAAGAAGAAACCTCAGAACAGTCCAAAAGAGAGCAAAAGTGACGGCGATAAGACTCAGGACGCCTCGTTGCCAGAGTACGCTGTTGTGCAGAAAAATACTTCAAAAGCGGTTTTGAAGAAGGAGAATTCCAAAGAGGCTTCCAAGACACAGAATTTGAAGAGCGCAGCTAGCACAGAGGCAGTTACGGGAAGCAAAATCGTGAGTTCGAGGTCGACCGAGGCCGCCAAGGACGTTTCTAAATCTACTGTGCAGAATTTGGCAAGCTCCGCGACTGCAGAACCAATTTCAGGAAGCAAAACTATAATTTCAAAATCAGTGGAAGATACCAAGGAGGCTTCTAAGACCAATACACAGACTGTAAAAGGCCCACCAGTTGTCGAGGTAGTTCCAGTATGCAAAGATGCAGCTTTGAGATCAACAGAAAATTCGAAAGAAACTTTGAAAAATTCTACATCTATGGAAGAAGCACCAGCATTCAAAACTATAATTTCTAAACCAATGGAGTTTTCAAAAAAAGAAGCCATGGAGGCTGTGGAAGGATCGAAAGAAGTTACAAAAAGCTCAACGGTTCCAGAATTTAAAACTGCCATCGCAAACGAGTGTAGCGACCTTCCCGAGCAGACAAAAGCATCGCCTGTACTGCACTACGAGGATTCTAGTCCAGTTCGAAGTGCCTCGATGGACAATATTCTGACGAGGAGGGAGAGCGATCTGCTAGAAGCGCCGGAATACTTTAACTGCCCTCCGAGCCCGATTCACTCGCCAGCAAAGACTTCCGAATGGAGGAATGAATGGCTGGCGAAAAACGACGAGATTCTGAAGAGAACTGTGGACTTGAGAGATTTGAAGACTTCGTCGAGGGAGGCTCTGGAAGCAGAGCTACGTGGCGACGTGGGCAAACCGGATCCAAGACCCGATTGGGCCAGACCGAACGCGAACGCGAAAAGAAAAGAGACTGTGGACGATAAGAGAACCGAACTGATACGATCACCGGAATCTGAGCTGGGTCTGCCCTCCGCAGGCACCGACAGTGCCTCATCCAGCATGAGTTCACCCAGTTCACCCTCCAAGGATAGCAAGGAGGAAAAAGCGGAGAAGGAGATATCAGAGAAACATCAGACAGGTAAGCTCTTAATTTCGTGGAAAAAGTCTTGTGAGATCGAAAAACTTTATCGTGATGGAAAAAGTGTATTGAAGTGAATTGATGGCTATCACGATTAATAAAGATCGCCTTGATGTTGTATAATTTTCTTTTTTAGCTTTAGTTTACAAATAAAACGAGAAAAATAATTGATGGAGAATTACTAAAATAATTTCTGAAAGAATAATATTAAAGAAAAGTAATTTTTATATAAAGAATACATGTACATACAATAATGTTGATTATTAATCTTATATATTAATTTTAATACGCATTTGAATGTATTACATCTTTATGGAAAATAGTTTGCTTCAAAAATAAATCTACATTTTTAAGAAGCGTCAGTGAAGCAGGTGACTTTCGCTGTGTCGTGGGCTGCGATGGCAGTGCGCCAAAATGCCAAAAAGTAAAAGTACCAGACGCAGGCCCCCTTCTTTCCTCTTTTCTCCTTCCCTTGCTCTGCCACCTCCTCTTTTACCAGTGTGCCACGGTATTATTTATAGAAATCACCGTGCGGCTTGTCCAGCAGCCAAACGCTCGTGCCTCATCGCGTTTACTTTGCAAAAGTGTGTCTGGGGCTCTCCACAGAATTTTAGGATTTGAAAATCTTCAATGTTGTGTTTCAAACAGTTCTAATTAATAGAGTGATTTCTCCGAAGAATGAATTATAATGCGTTTTATAAATGCGAAAAGAGCAAGTTTGTGAAACACTTCACTCTATATAAGTATAATATAAATTTCTGAAAATAAAAAATGTAAAAATTATTAGTTCGTTAATAAAAACACACATAAGGAAGTTTTTGAATATGTTAATATTTTGATAAAAAGAAATGTAGATACATATTTGCAAGTAGAAAATTTTTCAGATATAAATATTCTTTTATATTATAGTTTAGCAAAACGAAACATTAAAGTTAAATTATAGAATCAAACCAAGGAATAAGTAATTTATTATGGAGAAAAATATGAGCATTTTACAATTTAGTTATCTTTTTATGATATATAAATTAAGTTAAATTATATTAAAGAATTAAATAAAAGGAAATCTACAAGAAACTTTTGCATACATTATGTAAACATGCAATAAAAGTCTAAATAATCTAAATACGCTTTATTTGATACTTAAATATTTATACAATTAATTAAAAAATAATATAAATTACTTTGAAATAAAATTTAAAAAATGCACTAAATAATATTAATAGGTAATCTGTTTTAAAACTCCCCACTGAATGCCGTAGTTTGATTAATTAAGTTAATTGAAGGCTATATTCTACGCGAGTGCGTGATCTTGTAATAGAATATACAAGATTAGTGTTTATATATACGAAACACTGCACTATATTTTGTATCAATATTTTTATACTTATTGAAGCGCCACGTACTCTTCAGGAAGACATAAAATTATGTGCCTGCGATTACTTTGCATCGATTGCGGAGGTACTTTAGCATCTGTGTTAGTCCGATAAGCTATTTCAACGCTTTAGTGTATATGTCAGTTTCAGTATTTTTAATATTTTTATCATAAATCTATTTTTCAAATTCAGGTCGCAACAGCTATGACTTGGAAGCGGAGGACCAGGATAAGCCAGCCACGTATCAGAGCTGCGTCTCAGGCACGGAGAGTCTCTCCGAGAAGGACCAGTTCAAGTTTAACGAGACAGACACTACCACAGTCATTCGACGTTCTCACGTACGTCTTGATCTTCAGGCTGCGGGTCTAGGTCCACGTCCACCCTCTGTCATCAGTTCTGACCAAGAATATCCGCCACTGGAACACAAGGAGATTCCTGTGCCCTCGCCGTATGCCAAGAAGTTACAGCAGAGTGAAGAAATTGTTTCGCAAAGTAATATCGAATGCAAAACTCAATCGAAACCAAATACGGAGACAAAGAACCACGGCGGCACTACAGAAGCGATAAAAATTAATACCACGTCCGCGGAAGATATGCTGGAGGCAAAAGTAAAGTTCAGCAGCGATGGAGTATGTCAAAAGACGGTTTCGAATGCGAAGAATGATCAAATAAAAATCAGCGTAAGGGAGAAGATTGCAAAGAACAGGGAGGAGGTCTCTGGCAAACGCTCCAGCTTTGTCGAGGCAGAAAGCAAGGATGATGTGGACAAGGCAGCTATTCGTAGTCAGGAAATGAATAGCTTCGGGCTTATTACGAAGGAGAGCAAAGACGAGGAGAAATATGTAACAGAGGTGGCGAAATCTGAAGTCGGCAGCAGAAAAGAGTGCATCGCAGCGGTGAACAGTGTCTTGAGTAGGAAGATGGAGAAGGAAGTGGACCAGCCGCAGACGACGTGGGAGCAAGAGAAACAGAAGGCTGAATTAGCGAAACTCCGGTTATCGGAGAACAATAATCAAGACTCTTCACCTAGCAAGATTTCGCAAAGACATTCCAACAAAAAATCCAACGATCAATCTGCGTCGGAGAGCTTCGAGGACAGTGACTCCAGTGACACGAAGACCGTTACAAATGTGGAATGTATAGCAAAGGAAATGCAGAACAATTCTGTTGGAATTACAGAGGCAGCTTCGAAGAATAGTGTCAATCATATCACTCCTGTGACGCCGGATACCATGACTCCAGACGAAGCTGAAAATCTGCTGAGTTCTCGGTAAATATATTATATAGCGAATAAGAGAAGAAAATGGAATTGAGGTGTTAGATTGTGTTTGAAATAATATACATATATAGAAACAATAAGAATTTTAAAAAGAAGTAAAGAAAGAATTATCTATTTTGAAACACTTAATTTTTATTGATATGATAATTACAATTGACAGTTAATAATTGATAATTAATACCAATAAAAAACAATACTTTTGGAATGACGCTGTTCTTAGCTGCTTTTAGCATATAACTTTTGCATTTTAATACAGCAATTGAATTTTGTATAGCTGTATCTATATTTAATAGTATAATAAATTTTTTTGCAGCAGTGTGTCTTACTCTTACAATTAGTAATTTTTAATTTAAAGCTTAATATGTTTGTCCACAAGAAGCTTAATTTGTTTTTCTTTTATTTTGATTCTAATACGTTTGTGTTTATTTCAATGCAAATCTGCTGATTGCCATGGTCCATGCAGCATCTTAGAAAAGAAGATTAGGTGAGTACATTTGCAATTCCGTGATTTGATAACGGAAGCAGATGTGTTATCCTACAAGATGATTGCAAAATATTACGTTGATTTTAATAGATTTTATTATTTACTTAAGTAACAAGAGAACTAATTATCTTAGAAAAATTTGTTTTAGAGAAAATGTTTTTACTAGAAAATTATATCAAAATATTTTTATCATTATTAAAAGACACCACTTTTTATCTGGTTGATCGTGTTTGTAATGAACATGAAAAACTAGGAAAATATATCTCAATCATGTCTCCTTTTATTATTCTGTGAAGGAGAATAATACATAAAAGAGAAAAGAATTTATATGATAAGTCATTCCTAGGATGAAAATATTCTGAAATTTAAAATGAAATAATAAGAAATATTGAGACATCTCGCGAATGAAACACTGAATAGACATAACTGCTTTTGTCATTTAACCGCAGAATTGATTCGCTATCGGCGATCACGCAATTCGTGCGTAAAGCAAAGTGAATGATTCGTGAACGTAAATTAGACAAGGTTCGGCGTTGCTATCGGACGAGGAAGCGCAGGAGATAGCGAGGCTGCTGTCTCCCACCGGTGCCAATGACGCAATAATAGGTGATGGGATTTCTAATGACAAGGATAAGGAAGGACAGGACAGGGATAGGGAGGACCAGGACAACACGCCCGACTGGCTGTCCGATGTCCTGTCTGCTCCTGATTCCAGTCTTATCAATAGTGCCACTCATGATTATAGGTGAACGAGCTTATTTTTTATATCTTTTTTTCGGTTGCGCGTCCTTTCTTGCGTCTTTTTGCTATTTTATTTCTATTCTCTATCTTTTTTTAATGATTTTAAGCAATTTTTCAATTTTAATATTGATTGTTTTTTGTGGATTATTGAATTTTTGGATTGTAGTGTTTTTTAAATTTTATTTTTCCGGATCTCTGGAGAATTAAAAAATTTTGGATCTTTGCACTTCTTTAATATTTAAAAAATGCATGATCTGGGATAATAGATGCCCGAGTTTTTGTCAATTCTTGGACAACTGGATATCTAAAGATTTTCGGACTTTTGAAATTATATTAAAATTTTAAGATTTACACTTCTCGAGCTTCTCTATCGACTCTCTGTTAACTCTCTATTTATTTCAGTTTGTCTCATAGATCTCGCAGTAACCTGACAATAGACTCATTGACGGAAAGCCAAATAGGATCGGTCACAGGAAGTGAGAGCGGACTGCTGGGTTCCATCAGCAGCTTAAACGATACTCATGAAACTAACGATGACACCGAAACCATCAGGCTCGATGACATCGAGCATCAGGATGACTATATTCCAACGCCAGGAAAAATTGTAATATATATATTATAATTGTCACAAAATTATAGCACCATCTTATCAATTTCTTTTCCCTCAATTGAATTGAATCAGAGTGTAGATTTGTGATAAAAAGAATATTAGAGAATAAATACATTTATCAGATAAAAGAAATATATGTTTTACGACATTTTTACTATCTTGATTTAAACAGTTTTACGACAATGTTAACTTGGATATTTGATTAATCAGGTACTCGTGGAGAATGGCGTGCATTACTTCGAAGACGGTCACTTTTGGATGGAAGTAGCAGGGATCCCAGAGTCCGACGAAGATGACGAAGACTATCCGTCCACCGTGCCCATCAAGAAGACCTCCAAAGTGTCCTTCGATACCGGTCCCATGCGTGTTTACTCTACGCATTCTGTTAATGAATACGATCGCCGCAATGAAGATGTCGACCCCGTGGCGGCCAGTGCAGAGTACGAGCTGGAAAAACGCGTGGAAAAAATGGAGGTAATCTTGAATAGCTCTTTCTTTTTGTAGTATCCCATAAAATAAAAATAATAGTGGCCTCTTAAAAAATCTTAAATCTTAATATCGCTGATTTTTTAATGCAATTTCTTTTTACGATTTGATTTTTAAAGTCCTTGAACACTTCGTTTCCATTGTATTCCCAATTTATTCTCGCTTATAAATGTTCCGTGATGGTATTTTGTGATAGCTTTAAGAAGAACGTGGGGTATTTTGAGATGCTGAAGGTTTCTTTAATAATCTTAATGTTTATTTTAAATTAAACGCGCTTTTTCTTAAGAAAATCTTGCGCTGCGAGCTACGATACTAATCTTCAAAAAAAATTTAGGTATTTCCTGTCGAACTGATGAAAGGCCCGGAGGGCTTGGGCCTCAGCATAATCGGGATGGGTGTGGGCGCGGACGCGGGTCTAGAGAAGTTGGGCATCTTTGTGAAAACTATCACGGAGAAAGGTGCAGCCGCGCGTGAGGGTCGGATTCAGGTGAATGACCAGATTGTCGAGGTTGACGGCAAGAGTTTGGTCGGCGTGACGCAGGCTTACGCCGCTAGCGTGCTGAGAAACACCTCCGGTCTTGTGCGATTTGTCATCGGCAGGGAGAGAGATCCTAAGAATTCGGAGGTGGCAATGTTGATTAGGCAGAGTCTCCAGGCAGATAAAGAAAGAGAACTGGCGAACGCTGCCAATAGGTAAAGTAGCGCATTTGTGTAATTTGATCTTTGAATAATATTATCATAAGATTGTAATTTGTAATTATTAGTTATTTTTATATTGATAAGTTATTACAATGTAATATGAAATTGACCTGGTAAATTGTGAAATCTATTTTTAAAAAATTAGATATTTTAAATTATTTAATATTTATATGATAAATTCATTTTGATAACAATTATTTGATTAACAATTTACTAATCTAATAATAATTAATTAACAATTATCATGTATTAAAAAATATATTTTTATTATGTTTCTTTTGACTCGATTTTTGAAAGCTCCGTCTTCTTTTAATTTAAACCTGATCACAGGAATTTTAATATTCTAAACTGTACCACCCTATACATAACCCACTTATATCTTACTACTACTACTACTTTAATTAAAATACTTTGTCTCGTTTACGTTCCCAATGATGATTTATCCTTGCTCGCAAATATTCCGTGACGATACTTTGTGGCCACTCCAATGAGAGCCTGAGGCATCTTGGAGTGCTGAGGGAACTACGTTTTCTTTAAGCATAATTTATAGCGTCGCAATAAACAAACTATTAAGTTTAACCGGTATTAAAAAAAAGAAATTTATTTTCCACGAACAGGAAACTCAACTTCTCCGATGCGTCTCCCGATGGCCAGCGAGGAAGCGAGGACATCTCCGTTGGCAGCGGGATGAGCGGGATCCCCGGTTCGCCGGCGATGTCCTCTTGCTCGGAGGGAGAACCGGCACACAGCCCCATTGAGAATTACCTGTCGCCTTCTAGTCGCAGTCGATCTCCGATACTCGGCTCGTCCATGTCGCAACATAATGGCACTACGCAGAGCGACGTAGACAGTCTGAGATTGCTTTTGCAAGAGGTATTTTGCTCATTTACATTCTGTGCTTTATGATTCGAATGTACCCCCTTTTTATCCGTTTATTCAAGAATCTCATTTAGCAAGATGTTTATGCACCCCTGTTTACTTATATGTGTGGTGTTAGTTTTATTTTTCTGTAAATAGTCATTAGAATAATGCATTGTTCAACAATGATGTTTCTACGATACATAGCGCATACATTTGTACATACTTTTGTGTGTGTGTAAATTAAGAGCGTATCACATAAATGTAAGTTTATCGCAGTCGCACAGTGTGTATTTATCGATTTTCTTTGTTTTTGTTTCGCTTATGCGCTATGCGTGTCGTTGGTTGCTTGCAGAGTCAGTATAAACTCTCATTAGCGGACGAGGAAGTGGAAAAGCTCAAGGCGAAGGTAACGTAACATTATAATAGTTACTCAATTAATATTAACTGATCATAATCAAATCAGAATTAATCAAATTGCTTGAATTAATAGGAGATTTATTAATATTAATACGGAAAGTTAATGTGTAATGCAAAATTTATTTTACAGGAACAAAAGAATTATTTTACTTATCCGCATTTATACTTTAGCATGCTTCTCTTAATCTTTACAAATTTTTCACGCTTCTTTTTCTCTTTCTCTCTGCCTGCGCTATATCAAAATGCATGAAATATTAAGCGTATATTTATTGCTTGCAGCTTGTGTGTGTATTAATGTATATAAATAATAAAAATTCCCTGTTTTTCTATCATTATAATAAATTGTAGTAATTAACGTTCTATGTGACTTTATTACACTTTATGCAAGAAATTAAATATTTTATACATTTTTTTCAATACAGTCTTTCCAAATAAAAGGACATTAATTCGGAATTTTATTGAAAGAAATTGTAGTAAATAAAAATCACAAACATCCTTTGCGTACAATAATGATAATTTATTATAAAAGTTATTTAAAACATTTTTAAACGAAGCTGTTTCTTTCACACAATTGTATGCTTTCATTACTTTTACAGGCAATTCTTCTCTCGTCAATCGATGTCGAATAAACTTCATCTTTTAATTTTTATCAAATATGAATATCACGATAAACGGTATAACACTTAAGAAATTATAAGATGTACAAAGTTTTTTATATAACGATAACTCCAAAAGGAAGCATTTATGAGTATACGTTTACGAAATTTTTTTACTAAAAATTGTATTTTTTTATTCTATCAAATCCCAAGTTAATGTACTTTTATTTAAGAACACTGTAATGTAGTGTCATGTATTTTGTAATCTTACAATTCGTCATATTATAAGCTCCATTTTATATTTTGGACAGTTAGTAGAATTGGAAAACAGCGGAGCGGGTAGCGAAGAGTATGCAGCCAAGTTACGGGAATCAGGATTACGCCTTCACGAATCTGAGAGAGCATTGGGCAGCGCCCGTCAAGACCTGTCGGCAGCTAGGGAGATGCTGTCACAGGCGACGGCGCAGAACGCAGCTCTGCAACAGAAGTACGCCAGGGCCAGAAGAGCTGCCAGAGAATTGCGTGCGGATATTGCGGCCAGGGACGAGTTCTATCAACAATTATTGCAGGAAAAGGACACGGAATACAACGCGTTGGTGAAAAGTCTCAAGGATAGAGTATGTATCGAAGGGTTTGACCGATGATATTTGATCTTAGAAAGAACAAGTATTTTTAAAAGATCCATTTCAGGTGATAACATTAGAGGTGGAGCTGACGGAGACCCAGAGGCGATTTGGTTTGCCGGTACGATTACCGTACGATAACGCTACTACTAGGATAGTAACACCGCAGCTATCTCGCAGACAACTGCCACCACCGCCTTCATCAACTAGCTGTCAGCTTTCCGACACGGAGACCTCCGATCTCAGTAGCCCGGATGACGGTGACAAGACTGCAACTGTGGAGAGAAAACTACCTCTACCGCTACCGGTGAAGGAAGAATTAGATCGTGCTGTACCAGCCCATCGTCTGCTGGACAATTCTGCTGGCAAGAGCAAAGCAGAGCTGGCCAGTAGAGGCGGCTTAGCCAATCGTCAGTTGCCCAGGCGATCCGGGGGTCTCAGCAATAGTAGCTCTGTATGTTATTGATCTTGCACTAATCTATTAGAAACCGTAATTACAGCATAAATTGCTCGTTTAAAGACTAAAAATGATGTTCACAAATAGATAAAACATGATGTTTAAAAATAGATAAAATTTGCGTATAAGTTTTTTAAAAATACTTTTAATTTGTTTATGACAAAATTATACGATAAAAAATTCTTATTTTAGGACTACGGATTGGACGAATCAGGCGATAACACGGATGATGATTCCTCCTCAAAAATGACTTCGCAAGACAGTAGCAGGTCACCCAACGACTTGACATCCAAGCAGTCCAACCTGAGTTCCTACTCCAGCACTTCATCCATCAGTTCACTTAAGGGAAAATCGCACATGGATCCTGTACATCCCACTGCGATCCGGCAGCATAGCACCATCAGCTCGCAAGTTAGGGCGATGACCGAACAGAGTTGGCCCCAATCGCAGAAAAGTATGTTAATGCATTTGCTTCGACGAGTCAACTGTTATTATCAAAATTTCATTACACATGCGGTTATAATTCTCTTTTACATACTTCCTAAAACTTATTTTTTTTAATACATTAAAAAGAAAAAATTTCTTTCTTTAGCTTTGACCGGACCTCCTGCGTCATTGGCAGAACAGCTGAAGCAGGTTTTGGCCGAGAGGGAAAAGCGGCTCGGCGGAAACGACTCTTCGAGGGAGAGCTCTGGAGATTTCAGTGATCTCAATAATCCTCATAATAACGATCCAACTATGGTTACACATCATCTTGTGGAGGAGATACGACAGGCTGTTAACGAGGCTAGTCAAAGAGGTAGATAAAAATATGCATTGAAATTAAATAAAATATAAAGTGAATTTACATTATCACCAATTACAATAATAATGTGATTTTATCATGGTAAATTAAACTTGCTGTATTTCTAGTGAAAAAGGTATCGATTCCTCCGTCGAATTTGATTGGTAGCGGAAGTGCCCCGTGGCATCATCCGGGAAGTTCTCCTTCGAGTATGTCTTCCGGCGGTTCTGTGAGTCCCCCCGGTGTTGATCCTAGTCCTTTAAAAGCCGGCGGCGTCGTAGGTACTTGAAAAACTTTACGTGTTAATGTTTATGTGTCAGCACTAACGCTTCGATCACTCGGTCAGGAATTAAGATCAAAAGATTGAAATGAAGAATTTTCAAAAACAACTTTTAATTAGCCTCTGCACAGTTAATAATAACTTTATTTAAGGATAATGTTGCTTTATTCGCTTAAATTCGCTTAAACTTTAAACGCATGTTTTTTCACCGATATCTTTTTTATGAAAACTAAAACATTTAACGAAAAATAATTATTTAACAAAATATATAAAATATGCTAACATTTAGAGTACGGATAATGATTAATTACTGATGGAGTGATTACTAATAGCGTGATAAGATCTTCACACCTTATACTTACTTTCCATCATGCATGCGTTATCAATATAGATTCGAGCACAGTTTGGTTGCCCGCTCACCTAAGCGACTTTGGTTTAGGTGACAAGAAGTCCCACTTCTGGCAGAATGCGCCAGTTGCAGATTGGTCCAAGGAACAAGTGAGTATTTAAATTGATTGATTTGAGAAAAATTAATTTGCAATTAAGGAACTTATCTTCCCACAAATCTTTTTAAACATATACCTTAAAAAAATAATGATTGTACGTCAGAGAGCTTTTAAAATAACATTATAATATTTCCTCTCAGTTTCCATGCCTCGCTACAATAAAGAACTTTAAAAGCAAAGGCAGCTTTTTTGCTTTTTTATTTTTAATAGCTTATATTTCTCTAAAAGCAAGACTGTCTTTTCAGGTGTGCCAATGGCTGACGGGAATCGGTTTAGAACACTATTCGTCTCAATTTTTGGATAATGGCATTAATGGAAATAACCTGTTGCGTTTGGAATCGAGAGATTTGAAGACTTTAGGGGTTTACGGCGAGGCTAAGGCTCATCTGAAGCGCAAACTGAAGGAATTAAAGGCGCAGGCCGATCGCGAGCGCAAGGAGCGTAAGGAGCTCGAGCGAATGCGACGGAAAGCAGAAAAAGCCGCGCGGAAAAAGTAGCTTGCGAATAAATTAGATGCGTTCAGTATCATTTAGATACCCCGGTAGGTTAATGCAGATTTTTTGGGCGCGAAGTGTACAGGGTATCTCGAAAGAGGTAAGGAGGAATTAATAGTGTGAATTTTATTTGGACTCTATCGGGAAGCTATCGAGAATATTCATCGAGAAAAATTGAAAAGCAAATTTTCCGTGCGAAGATTGGAAAGAAGATTGCCAAAGAGATAAATATTGGAGCTGGAAATGACGCCGTCCATTTCATACAGGGTGTCACCTAGAAAACTGTATAAATCCCTTTTAAAATGGGAGTGTCATATGTTCAAGATGAACGAATCTTATATAAGCATATCTTTTGAATTATGCTTTCTTTTAACAGACACAATTGCCTCTTCGGCTCTTTTTCTCTCTTCTTTTACTATCCTTTAATATATTTAATTAATTTTGGACAAAAATAAAAATCACGATTATATTAAACAATTTTATATTTATAATTGATATTATAATTATTTCAAATAATTCTTAATGATATTTGTGTGAAATAATAGTATTAAATATATAGTATTAATGAAAAAATTACTTATGCGTATTTAATTATGATTATGTGAATTATTTGAAATAACAAATAATAACGAACAAATAGCGATTTCTCATAAGGAAACATTTTAATATTATTACTAGGAATTAATCTCAATTGAAAGGATTATCGTTTTAATAATTAATTCCTATTTTTGATAAATTTTTAAATTTTGGTGAAACGAGTACTAGCTATTAATCTTACGATTAATTTTCGTTATTTTCTAATAATAATTGGGAGCACATAATAACTCAAAATAACTCCTATAATCTAAATTATTATAATTTATTGCTAATACTAGTAACTTAAATCGCGCCTCCTTGGGACACCCAGTATATCCTGGCGTTTCCTTCGAGATACTCCGCTTCCGTTCAATCATGATCTGTTTCCTTGAACGAGGCCCATATATTGCGCCTTCGCATTTACTTGTGTCGCCATACTTATATTGTCGCTATTAAGTATTTTTTTCCTCGGTTATTAATACTATTTAAAAGTGTGTGTGCGAGCGTACGTGTATGTTTGTGCGTGTGTACGAATGCGTGTAAAAACTAGCAATTCAGCTAAACGGTCGCGTTCTAACTATGCGTAAAGTTAGCGGCTGCTCGATTTTCGCTCTAACAAACGCTGTTCTTTTAAGAGGGGGAATAAAATCGTGAGCCGCTTTACTAATTCTAGATGGGTCATCTAGAACGCGAGAAAATGTGTAATAAAACATCGTGTCATTTACATACACTCTTTTGTAATTGTATATGTACGTATATATAGTATACATATAATTATATATATAGGCACATAAGGATTATTCCGATATTTATTTCTACGATCGCGTTTAACGGCGCTTTTTCCACAATTAAGGATCGACCTTTCAAGTGGACGTTTATTAAACGTCTTTTTTGTCGTCTTCAATTTTATATATGAACAATGCGTCGTCAATTATTAATTAATTATTAATTACTTGTTAAAGGTACGTCTCTGATCAATTACGGTGGACTTCTATTGTTGAAACTCTTTAAACTTTTGTAATCGCCAATGTCTAATAGTCATAAACAATTTTATTGTTTGTTGAATAATTATATCGTTTTGTTTTATGATTGGAAAAAAATAATGGACCATTCTGTAGAAGTTTAGAGGGTGAAAGTATCCGGTGCGCTTAAGAGCACCGAACGGTTTTTATATCCAGCGTACTTTATATCAATATATAATAATATATACACAATTTATCGATAAAATATATCAATATTAATATTTTTTAATAATAGATATTAAGTATATATGCATATACCGTTTAATCAATGTTTTTTTAATTAAAGTTGATGTTGAATATAAATTTGTATATTAATAATGTTTTAATATTGAATAATGAACAGTATAATGATTGATATATAATTAATATTCATAATGTGAGTATGAAAAATTGCAATTTATAGTAGCAATAGACTATGATACTTTTCTCGTATTCAATATCGTATCGTCGTATTCTCTCCATAACAAATATTTCGTTGCGATAAACTAACTGCGCTGTATCAACTTGAACCGAAAGGAAGGGACGGAATTGATCAGAGACAGCCTGTACTTTGCAGACTTTTGCTATAATTACTTTGTATAAGAATACACTTCTTCGTAATTTATACTTATTCACTCCAAATTTGCTCAAGGCAATCCTTCACGCACCGTGTCAGATATCGAGAAACTTGCATTCTCCGCTCCCTTGTTTCTCACAGAATTTATCAAACGCTCGCAAAAGGGGATGAGTCCTTCATCATTGAGTTATCGCGAAATCGACTCAAATCGAGCCACTGTAAATTCTGCGACAGAATCGAATGACATTCCACATCGGATAAGACGAAAGCCGAGCTACGCTTTCTCGCACAAGAAGGAAAGCGAGGATGCAAACGGCTACGAAACGGACGCTCTGCGAAGCCGAGAGCAGAGAGAGAGAGAGAGAGAGCCGCGCTGAACGCGAGGACGAGCGTACTTATTTATAGTAACGTTGAAACATTTTTTCACGCTCCATTTTGAACATTTCGAAATGCCTCGTCGCGAGTAGTCGGAAATGTTGAACTTCGGGGCGTGTAGCGTGTAAATATACATATGTACTGAGATATGATTAATAACGATGACTGTAACCGGTGAGACGATTAATATGTATGCGTGTTGTGTATGCGTGCGTGTTGTGCGAGCTGCGTGAGTCGCGGAGCGACAGAGAGTGATTACAGTGTCATAATGTTACTCCACGAGGCATAACTCTGAATTTTTATGATCGTAAATCCTTATAGAAGTCCTCCATTAGCTGCATTACTTTGCGATCGCGACGCGACACTTGTTGTTTTTGTTGTTACACTCACAACGAACTGCGGGAATAAATCGTCCGTGTTTCTTATAAGAATTGTAATATGATATCAGTTGCTATATTGGTGAAATGTCAGTGGAACGATCCTCCTGCACTTCGATTACCCATAGCGAAATCTTTTTTGCTTTTTCTTCCTTCGATACTTCCTTAGTTATACACTCACTAAGGATTTTTTTTAGATCTTGAGGTTTGCAGATTTCTTGGGCGCCGGAAACAGATGCCCCGAAATGTTTGGAATCTGAAGGAATCGTACTTTTTTATCTTTAAATCTTTGAATTCCTGGAATTTATGATCTTTGTATCTTTAAACTTTCAGATTTATTTTGAAAATTTTGGTTTCTAAGAATAGAACGTTGAAATTTTGCGTTCTTGAAACTGAATTCTTTCTTTTTCGTTAATTTTTTTCGGTTTGTTAATTTTTTTCAATCCTCGAAACTACATTTTTGAAACTTAGATTCTTCGAACTTCGAATCCTTGAATCTCGGTATTGTAAATTTGTGGTATTTTAATTTCTTGTAACTTTAGAAACCAAATTATCCTTTATCTTAAAAAATCTAAACTTGTTATTTTAAAATGTTTTAGTTGATCAGCAATTTGCTATTCAGCGATTGCTTTACTCTTGGTTGATTACACCGCTTATGGGCTCTCCAGCTGTTACATTCAGATTGCATCCTTTCACTCCTCGATTTTTTGAATCCTCAAGTCCTGGATGTGTTTCCGTTCTTTAAGGACCTTTCACGAAACTGACTGAATTATCATAAGTTATATAGCCAATTTTCAACGAATCACTTAGTCACGTAACTACGAGAAGCGCCTCACACACGATCTGATTAATCGTAGAAATTACAGTAGAAGCTTTTAAAAAATCTTTCCATTTCTCCCCTCGATCATGTTGCTCGATTGTTTAACAGTCCTTAGCAATTGTATAAAGAGATTAATATATTTCTCAACAAAATTAAGAACCTCGGAATCGGTGGTCAAAATGACGAAGTACAAATTGTAATCTTGCGAAAAATAAAGCATTTGAAAGGTTTCAATCTCAGCCTTCAGACTGAGGCTTTAAAATGCTTTTCTTGAATATCGCTCTACGGCAGTTTTTCGCAAGGATACATGATCTCATATTTCGGTAAACTGATAGCTATCGAGTATCGACTTTTAGTGGTTCCCCGATTTTGTTGGAGATGTATTTAAACTTGTGTATTGCTAGAGCAGTGAATACGATTTAACATGATTAGTCGTGTGTGACAAACACGTTTGATTTCATATCACAAATACTTTAAGCTTCAAAATATATTGATAACATTTTTCCCCAAAAACGTTATCTTGCGCTTTTCCTACTCGCTTTTGTCAGATCGCGTGTGACTTGAGTCATGTACACGTTTCCATTGATTTGGGATTATTGTTCATGAATGGGAAGACGATTGAAGTGATAAAGAAGTGATTATGGAGGTACATGCGGAACGGCAGCTTTTTAATATGTCTACGAAAAGTATTGTCAAACAAATACTCTTGAACGTTTTAATTAAAGGTAATTCGTACAGTACATAAAATTTGAATTTCATTCTTTACCTTTAATATTTAACGCAAGAATAACGCAAATTCGACAATTCTTTTGCTTAAAACAATATATTTATCATGTTATTGTTATTAAATGTGTGTTCTTTGCGGTTGCTTAGATATGTTTGTTTGATCGATATTTTACATAGCGCTATATAAGTGTTTTACAACGAACAAGAACGGAAGTTGTGTCGATTCGAACGAATTGTTTGTGATAATCTAAATTCAGATTATGGCGATAGTTATAAAAGATTATCAATGGCGACAGACGGATAAAAGAATAATAATTCACGTGCCTCTAAAAGGTCGCCCTAAAAATGTGGATTTATTCGTTATGGACAACTACGTAAAGGTCTCTTTGAATTTTTTTCTTAACATTCAAAACAATCTTTTTAAACTTAAATAATCAATATTTTTTTCCCTTCCCTTTCCTCTCTATCAAAATTTTTTAATTTAATTACATTTTATTGTATTAATTATTTAAAATACAACACTTAATCAAAGAAACCTTAAGAAAGATTTTTTATTAGAAATATGTCTTTTTCTTGTATTATACATAGATATCTATACCTATAAGATGATTTAATGTTCGAAAATAATAATTTTAATAATTTTTGAATGCGGTACATAATTTTTAATTTAAAAACTTTGATATAATATTATGCGTGAGCATCTGGAAACAATACTCGAAATTACATAACCGATTTTTATTGCAGATTAGCTTTCCACCCTTTATTTTGGAATTATTTTTGTGGGAAAACGTACTTGAAGAGGAGAGCGAATGTACTTTGACGGATACTGAAGCTGTCTTCTCTTTGCAAAAAGTTAGTATGGCTATCGATTGGCCGAGTCTCGAGGTAGAAAACATTAGCAAGAATGAAAAATGTCATACTAGAAACCGCATTTTAGAAAAAGCACAAAGTGTTTTGGAAAATCGTGCAAAGCTTAGAAAAGGTAAGAATTGTTAATGATATGAACAGATAAGAAAATTTCGGTTTTTAAACTATAAACACAGAATAATTAATAAAACGAAAAGGTATAATTATATTTATATTTTATATACATCTAAAATTATATATACATATAATTATACATTATATATATAATAATAATATTCATAAAAAATTATATGTAACTAATTATTGTATATATAATTTTATAAGTCAGTGAAATCATATGAGAAAAGCTATAAAAATAGGACTTTAAAAAACTATATTTCCGTTTATTATTAAATTAAATGAGATAAAATTAATACGCGTCACTATCCTACAGAAAAACTTCAACAGTTGCAAAAGGAAGCAGTAAAAATACAGATCAATTTGGATACCGATACGTTGAATAAAATAGAGGCCTTGAGAAACTGTCATCGAAAAGCTGCGATGCAGGATTTCGAGGAATGGCGATCAAATGCGGAAATGCCGATCCTTCAGGACATTTCCGGGAAAGTGCAAAAGAATAGGAAGGCGTATAGGTATTGTTTTAAAATTTAAAGAAAGATATGAAGATTTTTCAAAATATAGTAACGATTAAAGATATTTCGAAGAGTATGACAAAAAAATATAGTCAAAAAGGACGTAATTCTGTAGAAAAATTTAATTTGATTATTTTGTATTTAATCGAAGAATTTTTCTGAAAGGCCTCCACTTAAATGGTTCGAGGATGATCTTGATATCATGCAATCTCGCGAAATTGATAAGAAAGAAGGGAAAGAAGAATCAATAGTTATAGAAGAATTAAAGGAAGATCTCATTGTTAAAGAAAACACGAATAAACATTTACTTGCCGAAATAAATCTGAAAGAAAAATCAGTTAATGAAGAAAAAGTGAAAAAAGAATTAAATATTGAAGAAAACCCAGAAAAAATATCAACAATTAAAGAACATCTGAAGACAAAATCAATCGGTCAAACAAATTTAAAAGAAGATACAATTCTCAACGAAAATACTGGAAAAGAAGCGGATATAAAGATAAAAGAGACAACTAATCTGAGCAATAACAAATCTGATATTAATTTTGAAGAATGTTTCAGTTGTTCCGAGGATTCCGAATCAGATGACAAGATTACGTCTTCTAAGTCTTCAACAAATTCTTTAGTTAAGGAAATGGATCAAAAATCTCTGCAAAAGTTCTATACAAAAATGAAGAAGCAAAGATCAGACAAAGATTTGATTGACAGAATACTGAAGGGTCGATATCCTAAAATAAATCAAATATTCGATGAACCCACAAAAGCAATTCCACTCCCTAGAAAAAGTGGAACAATCAATGTAACCTTTTCCGAACGGGCTTTTCCTACGCCAGCTAGAGAGAGCGCATTCGTTGAAGAACAGGAAGTACGTGTATCTTCAATTGTAAATCCTAAGATAAATATCTTTTTGCTAAGAATCTTGCAAAAATTAATTTTCTACCAGAAAAAAAGAGTGATAGAAATTAATTTCGTTTCAATGAAAACTTGTTAGAAATTTATTTTGTCTTAGAGAAAACTCGATAAGAATTAATTCTTTTTAATGAATTCCAGCTTGAACAGTTAATTTGAACTTTAAGTTTTAGTTCGATTATATACAATTTTTAATACAGATATAAATGTTAAATATGCAGTTTGTTTTTGCAGTGGCTTTCCAAGCAAGCGGAAGCTAGAAGGAAAACGGGATTTGTTGTCGAGAATCTCCGTCCTGAAGAACAGGATCCACAATGGCTGAAAGACAAGGGCGAGTACGTTGGCAAAAACGTGCTTTGTCACATATTTTTCAATTTTTAAATTAAAATTTTGATTGTTAATTATTTTGTGTTACAGTGATTTCTTTAAAGCGGGGAACTATTTAGCTGCCATCAGTGCATATACATATGGAATCAAAATCAGCGACAAAATGGCGGCACTTTATGTGAACAGATCTGCCGCACATTATGCTCTTGGAAATTATTATAGGTGTATTGATGATTGTTCTAAGGTAATGGAAATTTTAATTACCTTAGAATACTACGTACTTTCTAGAAATATTTCCTAAGTTTCTCGAAAGAATTTTAAGAGACAGAAAATAGAAGAAAACGTTAAAATATAAGAAATATATATGTAGGTACATAATAGTTTAATTATAATAAAAAATTAAAATAGAAATAATTAAAAATAAAATAAAAATACAGTACAAAATTTTAATTGCATATTATATAAATTAAGTTTAAAAATAAAAGATATAAAATAGAAAAGCTCCTATCTTTAAATATCTGATCGACTTACATAAATACGAAGTATATGGGAAAGCTACAGCTATTAAAGAGAAGTTACTTTTTTCCATAGGTACTGGAGCTCATGGAACCAAAGTGCGAAAGCAACAGGGTATCGCGAGCGAGGTGTCATGCTCGTCGTGGTGCTGCGCTTTGTAAGTTATCCGCGCCGCAACATGGAATTCCCGAACTGGAAGCTGCCCTGAAGCTAGATCCGGATAACAAGAGCATTAAACATGATCTTTATGCCGCTAGACAATATTTTAATATGAAAGAATGAAAGGAAGGACGACTGCGATTAATTTTCTAAAATTTTCCCCCTGTAGAAATTTTAAGAACATTTGAATTTATATGTTTATTTATTTGCCATACCAATAAGTTGATGTATATAAGATACACACACGTAATTAAAATACAGTAAGATACATGCACGATCTTTTCTTCGAAATCTACATAAAAAAGTATTGCTTCTCTTATATTTATCATAGCAATTTTTTAAATACGATCTGAACGATAGTTTACTAGTGCAATCTAGCATAATCTAATCTAATTTAATTGAGATGTACGATTCTAAAATAGAAAATTAAGTTACATTATTAAGATAAACGAATTTTTCAATACGTTCCAAAATATATTTAGAATAAAGATTCAAAATATATGTATTTATGTATGTATACGTAATTATTTTAGATTTTTTCACCAGAACTTGGTGCAATAAGTAGAAATTGATAAGAATTGAAGAAGAAGAAACAGTCATTTCTTTTTCAATTTCAAGAAAGAGAAGGTCTCCTTTGAGAAAACGAAATTCTAATCGTCCGATTAAAATTGTCATCATTTTAAATCAACGTTTATCTAAGGACAGTTGGAAAGACAGATTCAAGAGTATTTTCCTTGTTCAAAATCTAGAATTCTTCATAGCCAAAATTTTATCCATGCAGGCGCACTTGGTATGCTCCACAGCATGGATGACTTCATGGTGACGATCTCGTTGTTGATCAATGCGATGCCTGACCATGAAGACAAGGCTGACGTTCCTGGTCTCGATCGGAGCGCAGATCTGTTTGGGATCAGGACAGCATCCCGATCCAGTGCAGCGTGTTAAAACTGTGGATGCAGGATAAAAAGCTTCGTCAGGCCCAAGACCCACGGTCAAGAGATCCTCTACTGCGATTGCCCTTGGTTGCGGCAACGAACATTGAAATTGGTGCACCAGCTGTACGTGGCTCAAAAAATCACTGTCCCTGTATTGAACGAAAAGAATGCACACATGGTTAAAAAAATAAAGAAATGGAAAGAAAGAAAGCATAATGAAATAAAAATAAAGAGGAAAACGATGAAAAACAAAATTAAAGAACAAAGAACAAAAAAGTAATATAAAATAAAAAATAAGTCAAAAAGAAAAATCTGATAAATGGTCGTTTTGTTAACGAAACTGACAAATCTGACTACATTATTCTCTCACCTGTGATGCCTGCCAACAACAGTTAATGCAAATTGAATGCAGATTATCAACAACAACATTTTCTTCATCTTCGTGACTCTCCGCGAAGCAAACTTTCACAAGTTTTTAAATCGCCGCAGTACTTTTTAGCAACAATAAATGTAAATCGGTAAATTTATTAATAATCACTGTAATATATTTGTAAAACAAAGCACACTTTTATTGAACTGATCAACGATGTTGCTCGATAAAACCAAATTTAGTTTACCGAATAGTGATCGCAGTATTTCGCAAATGCGCTTTAATTTGTCTCATCAAAGGTTATACGTATATTCTTTCAGGAGAACCGAATATTTTTATTAGCAAAACAGTCTATTTTTTAATTAAACGGATTAAAACGGAATACTGGAACTTCAGATATTAGAAGTCCTTGACCTCAGATCTTTAAATCTTTTTTATTCTGGGAGAGTGAAAAAAGTAAAGAATCCAAGAAAGTAAAACACTCAAATTTTCTTCAAATCAAGAAAAGGTTTAATCCTTTCCTTCAATCAGTTTTAAATATATTGATCTCAGATAAATTAATCTTCACACTTCCATCAATCTCTCCTTTCAGCCAACTTCAAATCTTATTTCAGAATTATCTTTTCTTTTCTTCAGAAATGTACATTTAATTAACTACACATTCTAATAAATTTAATATTGATTTGCAATTGATTTTCTTTCAAAGGCCAACTTCTTTCAAGCTTCACAATGTGTGCACCGAGAAGATCCACTGCAACTACCGCCAAGCTCTACGATCAGAATTCTTTCATTCTGTGTATATGTATACGTAACATCTTTTCCCTCACCCTCGTTCTCCCTTCTCCAATTTCTTCCCTCTCGTCACCACTTGCTCTTCGATTTCTCTTAGCGAAGAGGTCTTCCTGCGGATTCCCGGTAAGAGGAGAGAATTTGAGGAGGGATCAATCTATCCGTTCCGAGAAGCTCTTCGAAATAACCGTAATTATTAAGAGTGCTTCGCGTGACTTTTCTCCTTCTTGCTCCATTTCCTTCATCTTCTGAGTGCTTTCTTCTTCCTGTTTTCTTTCCTCCTTTATCTGGCCACCTGGTTTGAGATGCAGGAGTCCGAGGAGCACCGTGAAATAAATTGAAGAAGTCGCGTTTTTAAGTTTAAAGTTAATCGAAGATCTTAAATCGTAGATTTTAAGATTTTGTGTATTCGCTTGAAATTAAATATTTTATATGCTCATTTTTATATGCTGTAGAAGTGTAGAAAATAAAACTATAAAACAAATGTACTTTGAAAAAGTATACATATTTTATGTTAAATATTTCAATTCCAGGTCTTTTAAGCGGCATAATTAAAAATTGATTGTTTTTTTATGTTTAAAGAATAATTTAAGTTACTTAATTATTTTTAATTAAATGGGAGTAATAAAAAGGGAGCACACATCTGTTCATATACGACATCCACAACCACAAAAAGGAACCAAGAATATCATTTATTTCCACGAAAGGGAATCACCTATCGTTATTCTGAAACATAATCTATTGCAGCAATAGGTACATACAGGTACATAAGCGTCTACATCGCGTCTAGCCGAGAATTCTAGAGACTCATTTCTTATTTCTATAAGAACCGCGATTTTCCCGCTGTCGTTTAATAGATCGATAAATAACCAGAAATCAAAATTATAGAAGACGATTTGAGCGAATAATTATAGAGCTTGTAACAATAATTGATTTATCATTATATTGTATATAAATTTGATTTTGAAAATTTTGGGATGCACAAAACAAATGGATAAATATGAAAATAAATAAATAGTAAATATAAATATAAATTAAATGTTAAATTATGCTATTCTGAATATGCGAAAGCAGGGAATAAAATAATATCTCTAAATATAATTTGCCTCCTACTTGTCTGCAAGTAAATATGTTATAATGAGTTGTTTTTGTAGAAAAAATATTGTTAAGTTATATTAATATATTACTTTTAAAACTTATCGCATTTATAATCACGTGCTTTTGTTTATCTGCCACAATGTGATTTGTGTGTAAAATACGAAACTTATAAGTTTAACCAAATACGACGATTGTTTCAAGAGAGATGGGTTATTCGTCATCATATATATATATATATATATACAATACTCGGATTAAGGAAGCAGATTAAAATTCCTTACGCAGATTAGGCGAGAGATTGGACGAGAGTGGGTCATCGAAAGTCATGACGGAATTCGCACCGCTTTGGCGGTCATATATTTCAAAGATTGAGTCATCGTAGAGTGAGTCATGGTATAAATTTGATACATATAATATCATAAATATCTCAGTGTGTAAATCAATATATTTTATTTGTTTGTTTTTTTTTTAATTAAATTTTTTTTAAAATATACTCAACTGTATTAATTAAAGTACATTGTGGATAAATTGGAATCAGCAATATTCTTGAAATATTTCTCGAAAAAATGAAAGAACGGCTATTTTGAATCGTGGAAATTACAAATTATTTTTTATCAATTAGAAAAAAAGGAGATAAAAAGTGTGATAGTTAAATAAAAAAATTAAGAATAAAAATAGAAGCTAGGGCTACCTGTAAGTGGAGGATTCGATATTAGATGTCTAATTGAAAATCAAAGCGCGGTCAATAAACGTGATACAGTAACAGATCTTCGTTACTGATAAGATAATTAATAATAGCCGTTAATGTAGACATCAATTAAGTCTGCGAGTCACCCACACTTACCATAGAAAAATCTAAATAGGGGCTAAATAGGGGCTTCACAGTGCGAGTTCATTAAAACGCAGATTAATCAGTTCGTATATCTAATTATAAACTAGGCGCCGCCGTATCACGTTTTATTTCTGGAATAGCAGCCTAGTCAATGGGTTGCATAAGCCATAAGGAAGGAATTTAGTTCCGTCTGTGATGAGTATATCGAGCAATTACGCTGGCAATACGTCATTCTTACGTATAACGAATAATAACGAATAACTCGACAATATTCTTTATATTATTAATCAGAATTTCTATAAAAATTTTAAGACTTTCTCAGAATTTTTATACAATTGGAACGTTTTCAGAAAAACTGACAAAATAATAATGAAATAATTCAGATTTTTCCTGCCAACGCATCTTTGTAGAAATATCTAAATACGAAAAAACCCGCGCAATTTATGTTCATATACTATATAGATATATAATTTTGAAAAATGCTTACCTGTTGCAAACGCGTATGTAAATTTACAGGATAATATGCAGAAAACCATTCACGCTCTGAATGACGTCAGCAATAAGGGAACTCCCGACGAAGGAAAGAAGATATCTTCGGCAAGGTGTTCCCACATGCGTCACAGCACATTCAATGATGTTTAAAGCTTTTCACAACGGGTGCAAAATTATCCGGCACTGATAAAATCACAAAACATGTGCATCTGCATTGTACATTAATGTTTGTGTAAAGAAATAATCTTAAATTTTATATTAAATTTTATATATACATATAAATAATTAATGCGCGCGCATTAATGTAATAAATTATCGCATTACTTAATAAGAATATTTATCACTTAATATGTATATAATAATATATTAACATTATATTTATCAAATGGTATTTGAAATATTATCTGATTGCAATTATATTAGTTTTTTAAGAAAATAGATTTTAAAAAATTATAATATATAATCTATTTATAAATTAATTATCTCTTAATAACTTATATACATATATTTAAATAAGGAATAATATACATATATTAAAATAAAAAATATACATGTGACAATTAAACTTTGATTATACAAAATTAAATAGATACATTTCCCCTGTTTTTTTAATTATTAGATATAGATTAGATATCACTTGTTTATAAAAAGAATAATAAATTATAATAAATTTTTATTATTATCAAATAAATTAAGTAGAAAGTTTATTAAGAGTTAATTAAGAATAAAGTTTATTGCCAAAAAATTTAAGAGAGAGAAAGGAAGGGAAAGAGAAAGAGAGAGAAAGAACTATGTACATTTTTAAAATTCCTCAATGTTATACATACATAAACTGATAAAATAGCTAATTACACGATGCTGTGGACATATGGCTTGGCACGTGGCCATATAATATCCGATAAAGAGGCGCCTGTGCAACAAGAAACTCTTGGGCGCCGCGCCGCACATATAATTAGCCAAGCATAAGAAATCTTAGAGGAACTACAATGACAATCAGAAATATTAGATTCACTGGAAATACATTGATTCTATCTGAATCATCTATCCAGATTAGTTCCCAAGAAGAAAAGGAAAAGAAAGAAATTCTTCAATTTTGTCCCAAAATAAATTCCAATATTATAGAGATCTCATCGTAGACAGAAAATAACTTAAACTTGACTTTGACGTGTAAAACATTGTAAAACATAACAAACACCAAATTACAAAAATCTATAATGTAACTTAAACTTAATATAATAATTTGTACAATAATTTTATATTTAACATACTCAGCATACTCTGCACTTACGTAATTTTACTTGTATAAACATATTAAAAAAAGAAGTATAATATTGCTCATTTATTAATGCAGCCTGCAATTTGCATTAATGTAATTCATTTATTAATCCAGTTTTCAAACTACTTCTCTGATACGACCTTGACGGAATCTAATAAAAGCTAGCTGTGTTGCAAAGGACTATTTAATTGCATGTTGATAGTGTCAATATAGTTGATTTGTGTAAAAAAAGCTCTTAACATGCAAATAAATCGTATGCATTCCGATATACTAGTTCATCTGAGTTACTAAGAAAATAAACGTGATTAATATCGATATTTCTGCAATTTGGTTATTCACCTGTCAAGATGATGCATGTGGTCATCGTTAAGTTATCATGTCTTCGATTTCTGATTTCTTGAGAATTTGTATTTTTCTCGTAGAACAAGTTAGCGCATAACTTGTTAAAGAATTCAAAGAGGAAAATCACGTGCAGATAATTAAAAACTTAAATCAATAAATATTGAAAGAGAAAGAGAGAGAAATAAATAAAATTTGCAATCTCCTGCTAAAGAAAGTATACAATTATGTTACTGTTGACAAATTCAAAAGCTAAGGAATTATATAGTGTGGGTATATTTACTCTTCTAACATTCTACTCTAGCATAAATAGCAACTTCCGCGAAAACAAATAGTTTCGCTTTTTCCGCGTGAAACGAAGAAAAGGGCATTTTACGATTCGTAGAAGTCAGCAAATCCGCAACCGAAATACTCGAGAAAGATAATCATCGTTCGCGAGACGATCGCGTCTTCGTCGCTAGAAGCGCTCAGCCGCGAAAGATGGCTTTCAGCGTGTCCATCCGCGCGCAAAAACGCCGCAGTCGTTCAAACGAATTGATGTCGCACGAATTATTTCGAATTATTCGCTATAGCAATTAATTTCCTGTAAAAAATGAGAAACCAAACTTTCCCTTATTACTTGACTGATCGATTTTGAAAATGTAAAATTATTCTTTTTTTATGAATTACTATGTTAGGTATATTGTCGAATTAATTCACTATCGTCACATGACTGCGACCATTTTATTATCATTTATTATTATTAAAATAATACATTATTGAAATAAATATTTATCTTCTTTTCTTTTCATTTAATAAAATTGTATATAATTTATATATCATTTTCTTTTATTATTTATTTATATCGATCGTAATTAGATTTTAAATTAATCATATGCAATTGTAATGTATATTGATACTAAAATCACACATTAATAAATCTCAGTGCAGGTATTCATATGTCTCAAATCCACTGGAAGTTCTTTACTTCTTTTCATAACAGATTTTTAGAGTCGATTTCTTTCCATAGCAAAAATGTTAAGAATCAATCAATTTTAAGTTATAAGTGATACAAGCGATTAAAAACAAAGATTTTTCCACAAACTAAATTTTGGAAAACTAAGAAAATTCTTAATTTTAAATAAAGTTTATTTTATGAAAGATTGTTAAAACATAATTACAAAGATGTATAAATAGCTATCTGGCTAGGTAATTTATCATTAAAAAACGTTCAATAGTTTTATGACAAATTGATATTAAAAATATCAATTCTAGATACCAATATTTGCCATCGTTATTTTGTTCTCTTACATTATTACATTATTCATTACAATAATATTAATGCCTGACAATCTGATTACCGGCTGTGACAATTACTATTCAAAGTGCAAAGGGTTAAACAACGTACCGGCACAAACGGTTGCACAATAAAGCGGAATCATCGTGGAAGGCACGCGCAATCCGGACTTTACGCGTGTTCTCGCATGAGGCATGCGTGCAAGCTCTTCGATATATAAATACTCGTGTGTCAGTGGGAAAATCTCAGTCGACCGATACTTGGTGCCTGTATAGCTCTTCTCTCCACCGAGCTACCTTTATTCAAAAAGCAGAAGCTTACCACGTGATTTCCTTGCTTCTCAAATGAAGAAGCTTCGAAAATAGAAAATTAAAAGAGGAAAAGGTACTTCATCTTGAAGAGGATCCGTCAAGTTTATTGTTCCGTGGCACATGCCTTTTTTCTTCGAAAAAGCGGCACGAAGAAAAAAGCAAATTAAATTCATAAAGCAAAGAAAATCCACGAAGATATAGATTTGATAAAGCGAAGGAAAAATCTCAAGAAGAAAGATTTTTCATCTTTACAAAAGCGTGGCGACTTCATTCTTTAAAAAACGAAGATCCACGTTGAAAAAAGCACAGCAGGAAGAATTTTTTACCCTTTCTGTGTTATTAATATCTTCAATTTCATTGAGATAGTGATCCTGTGTAATATAATTCTTAAGCGAAAGATTCAATGGGATCGAGACTTTGCAAGTTCAGTAACGATGATCAGTGAATTTGTTGCGGTCGGAAATCCCTGATCGATCCAGAGTGATCGAGTGCGGTTGAACTTCCGAGTCGGAAATCCCTTTGAACTTGGGCTTTGAGTCCGCGTGATTTTGCTTTTGGGAAAACCGGCTAGAACCGATGATGAAAAGCAGACCGAAGGGGTCGCTTTTAAGGCTCTTAATTCTGATCCTGACGGCGGTGGTTCAGACAATGGTGATCGTGACGGCTCATCACGGCGGTCATCATCATCGGATCTCAGGAAGGATCCACCTGCCGCGTGCGATGGAGGCCACTAAGAAGTTCCTCTGCAGAGAACCCCAATCGAGGGCCTACAATCTGAGAGACCTGGTGCACAACATGCAACCGAGCGAGAGCGTGAATCAGCCGGTGTACATCGTGGTGAAGAAATGCGACAGTCACTCGGGCTGCTGCGTCAGCCCCGATCTCAGCTGCGCGCCGGTGCAGTCGTCGATCTATCACGAGGATATGGAGGTCGAGGTCTGGAGCCTGCTGACGAACAGCACGAGGAGAGTGTGGATCAGGATCGAGCAGCACGGCAGATGCAGCTGCGAGATCAGTAGCGCTGGTGAGAGACTTATGGAGAACACTCAGCCACCTAATATACAGATTCTTTGATCCTCGGGATTCCGTGGATCCTAGATTCTCAGTGCCAAAGCAGAAGACTGCAAGTGGATCGGTCAGCGACCGACTGGATTTACCTTTCAATTCGATAGACAACGCTCTACTGGAAAAAAAAATAATGCGGTGTGTCAACTGAAGTCGGTTAATCAAGACTGGAACTAATTTTTTAAGATTTTTACCTGTACCTTAATTTATTTATTCTTGGCCCGCCAAGAATTTTTAATATTATATAATGCAACGTTAGAAGAGAACTGATATAAAGTGCTGATAAATGTTAGTTGATTGTAGTTGAGACTCGGACAGATTGGTTTAGGGACAAAGCCTCTTTAGAACTTCAGTTTCCCTGTCTATCCTGTTTACGGCTATGTGAGTACGATGGCGAGAGACAAGAAGCGATAAAGTGAAATTAATTAGCAGATTTGGATATTTTTTACTATGTAAATTATCTTAATTAATAAGTTTAATTAATAAATTAAAAACTGATAGAAACTATGACTGGTGAAAAGCTGACGAAAAAAGACATTCGTTAAGTGACTGTTGACTGTGATCGTAATTGTGAAGGATTATTGACATAAAAAATACTTCGAATGCAACGATCATTATTTGGATGACTGATAAAAAGTGGAAGCAAACCTTCCAGTAGGTAAATTTAAGGATTCAACGGTTTAAAGATCCGGTTCCGCGTTTAGTTTTTCGGAAAACTTTGATCTTTCAACGGAAATGTCTTATAGAGATTCATCTTTATCAGAGATATCTATCTCGCAATAATACCTTCCACTGTCGACGTATTTAATAGGCTTCAAACCGTGCCAATTTCTTTTTTACGCAATTTAGTATTATAGAATAAATTTAAGGAGCAGGATATCCCGCAAGATATCCAAAAACGTGCAAGAAATTAATACTCTTATAACATGATGCACATTACATTTCTTTTCGTAATATACTTCTCATTATATTTCTTCTTGTATATTCCGAACACACAGAATGTCCTATTGCAAATGATTGCCATACAATCGCGCTATTGCAATAATTGCAGTAATCATTGCTAATTGCAATAGCGCGAAGTGAAGCTTAGCGACAATTATTATAATTTCACTTGCCTCACAAAATGTGATCGTGAATATTTTTAGACATTTAGACATACTTTTAACTGACATTGTGATAAGATCATTGTGATCATATCAATAATTTATAGCGATAATAGCAAAATTTCAAAGTGAGAGACATATGTAAAACGGCGTCAACTACTCCCTTTGTAAGTTCAGATTCACGCTTGATTTTCAACGTGATCTTTATACGAAACTAATAACATCACGTAACTAACAGCCACGTTAAATATAACTTTACTATATATTTTGCTAAGTGTGCGATACTGTTTGTGCGTTGAACGCAGAAGTTTACATTAGTTAAACAAAGTCCAGACGTAGCGGAAATAACTGCGTTTGTATGTAAATACATAGCTCTATATAATGAGCGCGTGCCGCAAAATTATGGGCGAATATTTCAGAATTAAAAAAAAAAAAAGACTTTCTTGCGTCGTAAAGGATTCCTTTACAGGTCAACTTCTGTAGGTGTAAATAGGCAATGAATTTTCATGATCTTTATTTCATCGATTTATGTATTAAATGAGCAAGATGAAGTAAAAATCGGCAAATCATGGCCGATGTAAGAAGGAACGGTTTTATAATTTAGTTCACAAAACAGTATTTTGATACCAGTTTTAAATTTAGCGCAATTTAAAAAACCTAACTGTTTATTTGTATTATAATTTATTTATTGAAACGGATGATTTTTGCCAACGTAGAATAAATAATATCGCGATCGGTGTGTCGATGTATCGAAAGGGTTCAACAGTATTCTTGTAGCACCTAATTAGCAATTAATGACTCGGATTATTTAATTTTTGTATTAATTAATTTATATATCAAATTTATAAAAAGCAAAATGATGAAAATGTTTACATAAAAATAAATTGCAGCTTTGGCTATTTTTATACCAACCCGTAAAATTTATTTCTGTGCTTGTGTGTTACCTCTATTTTTAATCTTTTTTTATTCAAATTTTAAGTTAGGCAATTCACTTACTTTCGAGTTTTCACTAAACTTTTTCAGATTATAATTATTTTCCTAATAAGGAACATTGATTCAATAATTTTTCATGTTAAAGCATTTGAGAAAAAGAAAATAAGTTTAAAAAAAATATATTAAAACATTTTATAAAATGTAAGATTTAAAAAATTATTATAAATTTTATGAATTTTTTATTATAACATTATTGTAAATATCGATGTTAATTCTTTCTGTTTGAAAAAAGTCGATGAGTCCATGAATTTTTCTTTCCACCGATCAGAGAAATGAATATACAATCCATATTGCTGTACGTAACTCGTTTCAAAAAGAGATAACTTCGAAAATAAACTCTAAAATAAGGAGACAGTACCTATTCATAATCTGATTGTATATTCGTGATCGTCTCAAACACGATCTCGGAATGCCATACGGTCAACTTATTATGGCTGGATGAAATCGTAAAATCCGATGTAAGACGATCTTTTGATCTTTCAATAAGACGATCTCAATCTTAAATATAAGATTAAACCATGAACACAGATCCAAGCGAAATTTTCTCCGCATAATAGTTTCAAACAAATTTTTTACTCTGAATTTAATTCAGAATAAAATTTCTTGAAAAGCTAATGTTAATTTTTACGGCAATAATCTCTCTTATTAACTATATCGTTTACTTATTCGCCTGTCTGTCTACGAAAAACAGAAATAGCGAAACAATACGTATTCTCGATTTAGCGCGCACACGTGTGAAGAGAATTGGACTAGCGCCCAAACGAGAGCCGGCGGCGCCCGTTATGTCAACGCCGATGTTCACGGACACCTGTTCCGTAAAGTAAAAAAAAAATATCGCTAGTTCGCGAATCGAAGCCTGAATCGCGTAGGTACAAATATCGCGTACCTATAATATTATACAATATATTACTCACTGGAAAATGCATTTGATTTTTTGCATGTCTGTTTTAAAAACGGACTTTGGGATCTTCGGTTAAAATGGATTTCAAAAGGAATAATCCAACTCAGAAAAGAAATAGAAATCTAACTTTATTTTCTTAAATCTAAAGTTTGTTACTTACTTTCTTATAATACTTTAAAAAAGTGACAAAACTCTGTTGCAAAATCTTTTTCGATCTTCAAACCCGTATAAAGAAAAAACAAATATTTCAATCTTCCTTAAAGAATTTATTGAAAAAAACATGACAAAAAATGATATGACATTTTCTACATACATTTTCTGCACACTTTTTCAAAAAATGATTAGGAACGTTGAAGCATTTATTATATAAATGAATGAATCAGTTTACTGGTGTTCTCTCTTTACTTGTGTTTAACATAAATCGACAATAAAAACTACATAAAATGTTTGACGAATAAAAGACTTACACAATACAGAAAAAAATGCTGTGTCGATATTACGAGTATCGGGCATAAGGATATTTCGAGCGCATTCGTCGGCCTCGCGTCCCTCGTCCTCGTCCCCCTTCATTGGCGGTCCCTCTAGCTGCGTGTCCTCGCATCACGGGTTGTCCTTCAGAAATAGAGATAATATTTATACACAAAACGTTGGCGAAGAAAGTATTAGACACATTGAATATAAATTCATCTGTATTAAAGAGAATGGCAAAATATGCTAATCGTACATATACATGCATTGAATATTTATGAATAGTAAATTGTTTTCTAAATAAAGAAAATGAAGAAAAGAAAAAAAAATATTTATTACATTATTCAAATATTCAAATAAAAAATTAATGTAATAAAATAGATAATAACATTTATTTTGTCTCAAAATAATTGGATAAAAACTTAATCGCATCGCACTACTCGACTCACCTCTACCCGATGAGCTTTCTCCCCATACGATCGGTGTAGGCCTCGCGCCTCTTGCCGCTCTAAAGGGCGATCTCGGCGATCTTCTGACTGTCACTCCCCTGGCACTATTGGAGTCACCCGCGGCCGCCAGGCTGGCTGCCATTGTTCTCTGGCGAGTATTGCTAGACGGCGATGCCTCTGCTTCGCGATTTTCCTCTTCAACCTCGTCTTCAACGAGTTCGCTTCCCGCCTCTTCCGTCGCTTCTACTGTGTCCACGGTATCATCCTCGCCGGATGCCAAAACCACTGGTTCTTCCCCTCGCTTCTCACCTTCCGAGCTCACTCCTGCAAAAAAAGAAAAAAGCGATAGAATTGTCATTTATACTTGTTTTCTTAGAGACTAAACTTTTTTAATAAATTTGATTAGATTTAATGAGATACCTTCGCTTGGAGTTGCGCTGGATTCTGTAGCTTCAGTATCGCGTTGCTGTTCATCAGTACCAACAATGCGAATACTGGGAATGTTAGGTTCCTCAACATTGTCTCCGGAAGTGGCCGTTACGGAAACATTCGTCACTGTGCTCTCTTGTTCTTCGGATTGGCTGCTACTAGTCTGTTGTAATGACAATACAAAAAGATATGTTGGGTAATAGTATTAATGATTAATGTTTCATAAGAAACTGCAATAAAAATAGAATTTTCTTTACCGAAGGAGGCAAATCTGCAGCTGGGGAAACTTGAAGAGGTGTCGTAGGAACGCTACGACCAGTTCCACTGTCCTCCAATTGGGCCAGGTCCATTCTGCTGTCATCCAGACTCTCTTGGACAACCTGAACTACAGCGGAATTGGTTGAACCAAAGATTCTAGTAGTAGAGCCAGTAGGCGTTGCCAGAGATGGTGTCGAGGAAGCTGTCGTAGGTGCCGAAGGGTCTCCAAAGGTGAAACGACCTTGCGGCACTTGCGGGGAACTCACAGCTTCACCGAAACCGTCACGACGGGGAACAAAAAGAGTAGGAGTGCTTGGTACGATGCAGTCATCGCCGCCATCTTCGTAACCTTGTTGTGGCTTTAAGAAAAAAATAATTTGTAACAATGTAAATTTTGTAAAATTTAATAAATAAAAATGGTATTCAAATAAATATTTGTAATACTAACCAGAAGAAGATGTTGCTGTTGTTGCTGCCTGGGCATAGGTGCGATTCCTCTAGGCCTTGCTGTGAAAGACGTAGCAGGTTCTCCAGTCGGTCCAGCGCTACTGATAGCTTCAGATTGTTGCTGATTTGTAGGAATAATGGCTTGACCTTGTCTAGAGATCTCAACACTGGTGGAATCCTCCTCCATAATAATCTCTACTTCGTTATTGTCTCGTTCAACCTCAACTTCGACTTCATAGGGCATTTCCTCTTCTTCCTCTATCTCTTCATACGTATCGTTGTCAAATTCCTCTTCTTCCTGTGCTTGATGGTTTCCTCCACCTTCACCCTCGTCACAATCTACCACTACTACGCAACCTTCTTCTACCTCTTCATCTTGATCCCTCTGGCTTGACGTGGGTACCTAAATCGTTATCAATATTATAAAGAGTCAAAATATTATTTTCAAAACTAAATTGTTGATAAATACTCAATTGTGAATTGATTATTCTTCTATTTCTCTATTATACCATCCTCACCTGATACTCCACTTCCGAAGCGCTGGCGCTCGCAGTCGCGCTAATTTCCTGTCTGCTCCTCTTAGTTTTTGGACTCTGCACCTGTTCCTGACGTCCATGGTCCAATCCTTCGACTATCCCGGAGCCGGAGGCGGTTGAGTCTAGTCCTCGTGCTCTCTTGAGCCCCGTGGAAGCTTGAGAAGTACTGACCGACTGCGTGGAGCTACTTGCCACTGTCTGTTGCTGATCGCTGATAGTGATCTGCTGTTGCTGCTGCTGTTGCTCCACTCTGGGACTCACTAGTGCTACTGTTTGTTGCTGCTGTTGCTGCTGCTGCTGACATTGTTGTTGTTGCGGCTGCAAATTAAGTGTCTCCGCACTTTCTGGATCTTCTCTTTGTGTCGATTCCGCCGATTCGCTCAATTGGGGCTGCACCACCAGTTGACGAAGGCTGCTAGTTTGTGCACTCTGCGAAGAAGTGCTAGTACTTGCCGGCTGGAAGTCGGTCAGACTGCTAGTCGGCGAGCTCGTCTCCGTAGTATGCACTACCTGTTGTTGCTGCATCTGATGTGGCGCAACCATGACCGGTGCACCAGCTGCAGTCGGTAAGACGGCAGCTGTTCGCGATTGGACCACCACACTCATTGGTCTAATACTGGCCAGTGGTGTTTCTGCTCTGGCTGACATCGGCTTAATATTCGCTGTCGGTGGCTCCGTGGTCGCGCTTACCCCACTCACTCCTGACAGCTGTCTCTGAAGTTGAGCAACTCGCTGCAAAAGCGCTTCCTTCTCTGCCTGTATCTCCGACTTCTCGTGTTCCAACCTAGAGATACGACCTTCCATCTGTGATTTCAATGCCACCAACCGTGCGTCGTGCTCCGTATCAGGATCTCCTTGAACTCCGCTACTGCCTCCTGCAGACTCTATCCTAGATTTTAAATCTAATAACTCTTTCTCGCAGATCTTCTTCGACTCAGTCAACTGCATGATTTTCGTTCTAGCGCCCTTAAGGACCTGTTTTGCCCTTTCTTCTTTCTCTACACTGCTGCGATTCAAGGCCTCGATTTCCCTTCTCAGATTATCGGCCTCGCTTTGAGCCGCTGCCATTTGGCGAGTTACTTCATCTATCTTCGCCGTGAGATCGATGTTCGTTTGACGAAGTTCCTGGCGACCTTCCTCCCGTAGTTGGTCCTCGCGCTCTTGCGTTATCACGCTGGAAGCGTCCTCGTTTCTGGTTTCTTCATTACGGGTCTTCTCTTCCTCGACGGTTCGCGCGAGTTCCTCGAATTGCGTTTTATACTTCTTGGCTATTTTGCGGATCTGAATTTCCTTGTTTCTGATGTCATTAAGAACGACGTCTTTATCGCCTAGTTCCTTTCTAAGAGAAACCAAGTCCTTTGCCTTCGAAGAGGAATCGGCTAGTGCCTCGTTGAGCTCCTGACCTAGTTTGCGGACTTCTTCCGACAATTGTTCATCTTGGGTTTGTAGCTGTCTTTGTAACTGCGTCAGTTGCTCCTCGAGTTTCGCCTTCTCTGTTTTCACTTGATTAAATTCTTCCGTTTTCTTTGCATGAATCTCCCTCTCTGACGTTAACAACTTGCTCAGGTTCTCTCTTTCTGCCTGAAGTCGTCGCCAGTCCTCAGGGCTGGTTTTATTCGTTCTTTCCAATAATGTATTCGCTCTTTGCCTCCATCTAGTTGCTTCGCCTTTCAAGCTGGTGTTTTCCTCTGTCAAAGCTTCTGTTTTGGCTGTCAAATCTCTCGATATATCTCGAAGAGGAACTACTTCCTCCGATAAAGCGTTTACTTTGGCTGTAAGTTCGTTCACTTTCGCACTAAGATTATCTCTCTCTTCCCTAAGAATTCGGTTAGAATCCGTGATGGCGTTTAAGGTCTCCACTTTGCGCAATAATTCTGCATGCTTGGATGTGGTCATCACATCAATTTCAGACTTTTCTCGTTCAGAATTCAGCAAAGCTTCAGTTTCCTTCAACCGCTTCTCCACCACCTCGGTCTGTGATTTCAACCTAAGATTTTCGGCTCTAAGAACATCGGATTTGGCTAAGGCCAGATCCTTCTCTCTTCTCAAATACTTCATAACTCTCAACAATTGTTCAACGGAATTTGAGTCTTCTTCCAAAGAACTGAAACTCTTGTTCAGAGCTTCCATGCTAGTATCAGGACTGTCCCTTCCGCTTATCTTGGTCTGCTGACTCTGCATAACGGCTACTCGGTCGCCCAACTCCTGAATCTGATTATGCAAAAGCGCATTCTGCGTATCAAGGTCTATAATTCTCTTCTGAGTTTCTTCGACCTCGTTCACGAGTCTCTGCTCTCTTTGTTTTATGGCTGATTTCTCAACTTCGAGAGCTTCCACTGCTGCGTTTCGCTCTTGGGTCAGAATAGCAAGTCGCTGTTGAAATTGCTGAGCTTCCTCTTTCAACTTTGCTAAAATCTGCAAAAACATATATATGTACAGAAATAGACATATAAATATAAATAATAATATATTTATATAAATGTATAAATTTATATAAACGTATTTCTTCATGCATTGCTAAACTTACCTGCAAATCAGATGAATGCTGCATCATTTCTCTAGTATATTTTTCCTCTGCTTCTTTGGCCGTAATAGAGACAGCTTTCAAATCGTTCTTTAGCAATTCCAACTCACCCTTCAACTCGTCCAGCTCTTCGACCTTTCTTTCAGCCTCAGCCAATCTATCTCTTAATTCTGAGTCGGTTTCTTGCCTGCCATTTGATATCTTCGCTAGATCATCACCCAGTTCCTTTACTTTTTTCTGCAACGAAATAATCTCTACACGTGACTCTTTCAGGGCATTCTCTAGTTCTTCTTTGCATTTGTTATATTCGGCTGTCAGTTCTCTCAACTGCGTTTCAGCGCTCTCAGCAATATCGCAATATTGTTGACTTTGCTGTCTAGCTGCTTTCAATTGTTCGGAGAGCGACTTTGCCTCGACTTGAGAGGTATTAAGTTGCATCTCCAACTCTTTCACTCTTTTTACAAGATCCTCATCTCCTGTCAAAGGCTTAGCGATGGAATGGGCGGCTACTTGTTTCAATTTATTGCTCAATTGATCAATTTTCTGGCTACTTTGAGCCTCAGTTTCTCTTGCTTGATCCAGCTCCGCCTTCAATCTCTCACTCAACTCGCGTTCTTCTTTTAATCTCTCTTGAACGGTCGTAAATTGTCTCTCTAAATGAGCTGCCAATTCCCTGAAACGATCCTGTTCTTCCTGAAGACGGCGTCGAAGAGCAGCGCATTCTCTGTTGGCGTCGTCGAGTCTGTGCTCGGCTCTAAGATGCCCTTCAGCCTGGACTCGCTCCAAACTGGCCTTAATAGACTCCATATCTGCCTTAAGCAGTGATTGAGTCTGTCTTTCTCTTTGATAAACTTCCCGTTCCTTCAGGAGACGTCCTTCAGAGTCCCGCAGAAGTTGACGTTCCTGGCGAAGATTTTCCAATTGAACTTCCGCCCGGGATAAACGAGTTTGAGCGGAGAGCGTCTCATCTTTTAGAATCATAATACTTTGCTCGTGTTTGCTGATGGTGATGTTATAATTAGTGCATTTCTCCTCAAGCGCTTTAATCTGGGTTTTGTAAGAAGCGACATTGCCCTGCAAAAGTGTGAATCTCTCATTCGCCGAGTCCAATTGTGCTCTCAGTCTGCAACACCTCGCCGAATTTGCTTCTGCCTCTTTCCTAAGTCTTTCAACTTCCTCACTTAACATCTTTTCATGCGCGGTTCGTTCTTTTCGATATGTCTCATACTCATCCGAAACATGTTTAAATTTATCCTCAGCCTCTTTTAGCTTTCTAAACAATTTCTCTTTTTCTTCATCACTTTTCGTTGTCTTCGATTCCTCTTCTGATTTGGATTTGTCCTCTTCAATATCTTTTTCCATTTCCTCCTTCCTTTTCTCTTTGGAATTCTTCATCTGTTGATACATGTTTTTGTACATATCTCTCTGCTTTAAAAGACCATCCAACATCTTCGACTGCCTATCTTGCGCAGCCTGCATTTCTGTTAATTGTTCCATATAACGGTCCAGCTTCTCCTTCATCTCGCCCGAATTTATTTCGTCGGTGGCCCGCTCGATTTCTTCTTGTCTGGATGACAACGCGCGGACAACTGCTAAGAGCTTCTGGTTGTTCTCCTGCAATTCCTCAATATCCTTGAAGGTCACTAATTTCTTGCTGATAATCTGCGACGACAAGATGTCATCTGTGTCCATGGAGGAAGACAGATCTCTAGTTTCCACGCGAGTGCCGGTGCGGCTTTCTTGAACTTCTTTAAGCAAATAACATACCTATAACAATGTCAAAAAAAGAATTTAATAATCATATATCATGACGAATCATCTAAATTTATCATTTTTAAATTCTAATTTGTTATTATGTGTAAAAAAATATAACTCACTTGTCTAGCCAAGTCAGCCAATTCAGTTTTCAGCCTTTGGTTTTCTGTAGTGTGATGCTTGGCAAGACGGTTAGCCTCATCAGCATTTTCATGAAGACGCTGATTCTCCGCGAGGAGTTCGTCTAGCCTGTTTGTCAGTGTTGCGATATTTGCCATAGCCGTTTCATAATCCTGACGTTGTTGTTGCAATAACGGCGCCTTCTGCTCCAACTCACGAAGAATCACATCCATCTGAGATTTCAAGCGTTCATTTTCTTCTCGCTCCGAGGTTAATTCATTGGAGACTTCAACTAATTGAGTATAAATCTGTGTGAGACTTAAGCCTCTGCGCATCACTCGACTGGTTATAGCTGCTGTAGGTGCTAACTGTTCTACAGCTAGATTCAATTTCTCTGCAAAATTTATAAATACAATAAATATACATCTAACGATAAGAAAAATAATTAAAAAGTATGGCAATACGTGCAGTCTACAAATAAAATGTATGCTACCAACATAATGTATTAAAGAATTAAGTGCCACCCACCTTGCTGGATATTTTTCAGTAATTCATTAGCATGTTCTAGCTCTTTTGTCAATTCCTGAATAGTCTGCTCCCTGTCATCAACATCCTGCTTGTGCTGGACCAATAATTGATTGTACTTTGTCTCTAAAGTTCCATATTCTTCCGCAGTGCTATCCACTAATTTCTGTAGCTCGCTTGCTGCATTAGAGATTGCCTCGGCCTTGGCATTGGCATCATCCTTCATCGACTCGTATAAGCTAGCTAGATTTTTCTGCGCATTGATTTCTTTTTGGTAGGAATCGTTTATAGCGATTTCGTGGGCTCGCTGTTGCTCCACTTTTTGAACCAGTTCATCGCATTGCTTTTGAAGCGAGGAAACTGATTCTCGCAATTGAGAATTGGCTTCATTGACTATTCGCAACTCTTCCTCGCGCTGAGATAGTTTCGTATCGATTAAGAGAGCCCTGGAAGAAGCTTCGGATCTCGCTGCCTGAAGTTCAGAGGTCCTCTTGGCCAGTTCTTCCTCGAGACCTGCCATCTGCTGCGAAAGAAGCACTCGTTCTTGCTCCAATCGCTTCTCCCTATGCACATGTAATTTAAATTAAGAATATGTATCTATTAATAAGATTAATTATACATTTGTTATAAGTCATACAAAATTAACGGAAATTTAACAACTCTAAATAACAATTAAGTGACGTAATTATATGTATATACGTTTATGCACGTATTTAAGAAACATTTTTTTCCCTCTCTTAACTCACTTGAAGTCTAAGGTCATTTCTCGACTGCGAATTTCCTCTGTGTCAGATAGAGTTTGGCACTTGGATGCAATGGCAGTTTGAAGCTGAGAGCTTAAAGACGACAATTCGGTACGCATTCTTTCGATTTCGGTATCCCGCCTTTCAACTTGCAGTTGCAATGCATTAGTCTCATCCGTAGCTGTGTCCCTCTGTCTACGTAATTCGCCATTTTCCTTCTCCAACCTGTAATCCACATTAAGTAAAATCTAATTACAAGATATTAAATGTTGATATAACACTGCATTAAGAATAAACATTAGTCTCTTGCTATTTTATATATCTAGTAATTATGTTATTAATTATCAAAATATTAGAAAATTATTATTTTTTAAATATATGGATATTAGAATTGTCAGAATGTGACATTACCGTTTGACAGATTCCTGTAATCTGTGCACTTCAATTTTTACTTCCTCAAAATTGCTACATACTTCGGTATTGCTCCTTTCCTCTAGCTCCAACTTTCCTCTACACTCGTCGAGATCCAACTTCTGCTCTGCAAGTTCCTTCTGTGCCTTCTCTAAATTTTGCTCTGTAAGTCAACATACGATATAAAGTTCTTGGCCCTCCATTTATTTATGTAAAATTCTTTATTTTGACCATAAATTTTTGCCATAAATTATGCTTTCGACGTTTGGGACTAAAGAAGCTTATATCGAATCTCGAGTAAATAACGAAAGTGTTGTTGGAAAAGACTTAAATTCGAGAAAGGATAAATAAAAAACGTCGGCGTTTCGAAAGCATGTAAATAAAACAAGCGTCTTCCAAATATTCAGAGCTACGAAATTCTCAAACCGGCGTGTCCAGCTTACCCAAGCATTTTCGGCCGGTCTCGAAAACCGCTTTGGCGGTTATGAACTCCTCGAACTTTGCATTAAAATGCGCATTGATCTTCCTCGTTAATTCTCTCGGGATTTGTGTCAGCTCCTCGTCACTTGCGATCTCGCGAAGAACGTTGGGCTCGCTCTCCTCGATCGCTTCCATGCCGATCGGATTATTTCTCCGACGATTGGATCAGTCGAACTTTACAACCGGCGTTTTCAGATTCCAAGGTTGAGGTGTCGAATTTCTTTGAACAGGCACATTTGCGTCTCGGCTAATAAACGTTATCACGTTTCTAAAACGGACACGAACGTTTTACCGCTCCTGACAGTGGCCGCTTCCCGTCGTCTCGTCGTCGTCACGTAGCACGTAGCGCAAATCAGCGCAGAGTTGCAGACCGTTCACCGTGCATGAACCAACGGACATAACCTCGTCAGAATAGCCAACAGTCTGGACTCTGGACGCACAATGGCGCTGGTTATACTGTGATGGCTGCGTTCAGCAGAACGCTAGCAGAACGATGACCAATCGTATTGCTTGATTTGCTGAAGTGACGTCATAAATCACTCTCTCTCGGGCCTCGGGCCTCTCGGGCTCTCGGGTCGATAACCCGGCTATCGAAAACGCTATGTAACCGATTATTGATTATTGGCTCTGATTGATGAATCTGAAGGTATATGTATGTACCCACGATATTAATACCGGCCTATTGTATAAATACCACCCTATCGTGGCCTAAATATCGGCTTTTTTTAATTGGGGGTAACATTTTTCGGCGTATGCATATGTGTAGTACGCATATATACATATATGCACACATAGTTAAGTGGCATCGCGCATGCGCAGGGACTTGGGTCGATGTTGCGCGAACGGAACGTATCTCGAGTCTCGATTCTTCTCGTACTGTCTCGTAGTCGCCGTTTCCGTCCCGTCCGGAGCTTCTCTGCCATAGCTCCAGTTCGCCGGTTCCTGTGGATTGAGTTCGTGGATTCGCTGCCGTTGCCGTGCCGAGCCGTTGTGGCACGTTGCTTGCCCGCGAGTTCCGTTGCACGCGCGACAACCGACAACATACCGGATCGTACGAAGCCCAAGAGCCCCGACCCGACATCCAAACTATTCCAGACCCCAGACCTCAGATCAGACCACTGGCGACTGACACCCTGTGTTCCAGCAACTTCACAGCCCTCAGCCTATTTCTCCTGCCGACCAAGAACAGCATTGGAATGTATACGAACGGGTACTCGCAAAATCACAAGTACGTTTTTTTACGTCCTTTAGCATTCTAGATTAGCATTTGATCATCCATATACGGCCTGAGGCGGAGGCCTTCAATGCAGATTCGGGTCTCGCTCAGTCTCGCTGCTCGGCTCGACACTCTCGACAGCCGCCATTTTAGTCACAAGCGTTACACAGTTACTCGCTCCATTTTCTATAAAGCTATCCGACGGATTTAAGATTTCTGTGCCCGACGGATTTTCCCTAATAGATGTTAACAATAAATTTATTCAAATACATGATTATCGTAAAAGAGGTAAAATGATATGGCAACAAGATCAAAAGTGACCAAAGAGCCGAAGGCTTATTTTTTTCAGGCCATTATATTTTTATATTACTAACAAAGAAATTATAAATATTATATCTCGATTTTGCAGATAGAGCAATGAAAAAAATCGATACGTATTTTATCGTTTGCTCAGAGACAATAAATAGTTCGTAAGATATCCAGTAAAGATACCCCACGTTCGAGACTAGAATATTTAAGATTGCCTCCAATTCGATTTCCATCGTATTTTAATGATCGTAATTTATAATGATATTACAATATCAATATATCACTTCGTTAGATTAGATCGGACTTAGGACGATCTTGAATATAAGATAGATCGAGTTATGAATGCTACTTACATGCATATTACATTAATATCTTAGTCTTTGTCTTTTATTATCTTTAATGTAATTTAATTAATAATATTTTTTTCCTGAATGTTGTTTGTCCTTCGCGTATTAAATCTCGTATTATATTGAAAATAAATTGATACGTGGTCCAAAAGATTAATTTTTGGTGTTTCAAGCGCTACGCAATGTAGGTACATACCTCGTAAGTTTAAAAGAAATATTAATTTGAATTGCTGATGTTATATATCTATGTTATATGTAGTAAGGAACGTTATTTTAGATCGTATGTTCAATCCCACTTCAGTACAAATTTCTCTCTCTTTTTCGTTTGCAGTTGATCTATTATAACATTAATGTTATTTTAACATTTTGGTGGATATTTTTGGTGATTATAAATATCTACATATATTTTTTTAAGTAGAAGTTTGTATAATTCTATTTAAATAGAATTATACATTGAATATTTATTATATTATATATTTATTATTATATGCTAATAAGCATTTTTAACCGTCACAACAGGCGCACCCGCACCTGTGCCAACGCACCGATTACATTATACAAATTTCAATTGCGCAAATAATTAAAATATTTTTAAGTAAAGACATTTCGTAAATCGTATATACGTATAAAACAAATAATTTCTGTGTAGCATACTTAAAAAATACATGTTCTTTGCAATCGCGTTCGGCGCTGCTCATCACGCCGACGGAGCATGATGCCCGATGCCGAGAATTAGCGAAATGTCGCGCGGCGCGTGCCAATAACGTGGGCTACCTGTCGCCGCAGTTTTTCATGTGTTTCGGTCGACGGGTCGATCATCCGACAATACACAGAGAATCACTTTTGCGTTTCTTCCGCTTTAAATGCTAATTAGTATATAATAATAAATATAATATAATAAATAAAGAAATGCTGTGTGACTCCGTGTGAGAGCAGCATTGGCATTGGCACTCGTAATTGACGGATCTTGAGTTCGACGATCCCCTAATCTCACGTACGAATTATTAATTTGTAATCTGCATAATGGCTCATGTGCTGCTTTTCAGATGAAGGTTTAAATTAGTTTCAGACCTAAAGGGACTCGAGATCATGGCAACCGCAATGGAGGAGTTGGTGGAACTTATTGGAACAGTCAGCAACAGACTCAAAAAGAGTACGGCGCAAAGAAGCAAAATAACAAGAAGACTCCAGGCGATTTACTGAAGAAGCCTAATTGGGACGTGGGAAAGCTGCCCGTAATAGCAAAGAATTTATACGTTCCCCACATCAATATCGTGAACAGATCACCCGAGGAGATAAGCAAATATCATGCGGGCAAGGAGATCACTGTCACAGGCAATAATACGCCTTCTCCCATTCAAACCTTCGAAGAGAGTAACTTTCCAGACTATGTGATGGAAGAGATCAGGAAGCAAGGTTTCGCCGAGCCCACTGCGATTCAAGCTCAGGGCTGGCCGATTGCACTCAGCGGACGAGATTTAGTTGGAATCGCTCAAACTGGTTCCGGGAAAACTTTGGCAGTAAGTACAGCATCTTATAATTAATTGAATTAAATAGTTTATAAAAATTTAAAAAATTATTCGAGAAAAATCATTCGGAAACTGATCGCTAATCTGAGACGGAATCGGGAAAGATTGTGATGTAAATAAAAAGGCATCTAAATTTTTTAGACTCTTGAAAAATATCCAATTTTCCATATAAAATTATAGAAAATACACAGGTATTATTTAAAAACCTAAAAATTAAATGCCTCTTTGTTCGCATTACTATTTCCTACATCTATTTCAGTATATCCTTCCGGCGACGGTACACATCAACCATCAGCCTCGACTCAGCCGTGGCGACGGACCAATTGTTCTGATTCTCGCTCCCACGCGTGAATTAGCTCAACAAATCCAAACGGTCGCGCGTGATTTCGGCTCGTCCTCGTGCATCCGCAACACCTGCATCTTTGGCGGCTCGCCGAAGGGACCTCAAGCTCGCGATCTTGAACGCGGAGTGGAAATCTGTATCGCGACACCCGGCAGACTGATCGATTTTCTCGAGAAAGGAACCACGAATCTGCGTAGGTGCACATATCTGGTTTTGGATGAGGCTGATCGAATGCTGGATATGGGTTTCGAGCCACAGATACGCAAAATCATCGAGCAGATTCGACCCGATCGGCAGGTGCTCATGTGGTCTGCCACTTGGCCCAAAGAAGTGCAGGCCCTCGCCGAAGACTTTCTCACTGATTACATCCAGATCAATATTGGATCTCTAACTTTGGCAGCCAATCACAACATTCGGCAAATTATCGAGATCTGTCAGGAACACGAGAAGGAAATGAAATTAGCGCAATTGCTGCGCGAGATTGGGTCCGAACGTGGCAGCAAGATGATCATTTTCGTGGAAACGAAGAAGAAGGTGGACGATATCACGAAGACAATTAAACGCGAGGGCTGGTCCGCGATCTCTATTCACGGCGACAAATCGCAGCCGGAGCGCGATTATGTTCTATCAGAATTTCGCAATGGGAAGACTATGATCTTGGTCGCGACAGATGTGGCTGCGCGTGGCTTGGATGTCGAGGACGTGAAGTACGTTATCAATTTTGATTATCCCAACAGCTCCGAGGACTATATCCACAGGATCGGCAGAACCGGTCGCTGCCAGAGTGCAGGTACTGCTTATGCTTACTTTACACCGAACAACGCCAGGCAAGCGAAGGAGTTGATCGCAGTGCTGGAGGAGGCCGGTCAAATTATAAACCCACAATTGACGGACATGGCAAATTCTATGAGGAACCAATACGGCAAGGGACGGCAACGGTGGAGCCACGTACGAAGCACTAAGGATACCAATTCTCATGGCAGTCCTAGAAACAACATCAGCCCGACGATAAACAACTGGCAGCATATGTTGCAGACGAGCCAACAGCATGGACATCAGATGATTCAGGAGAAAAGCGTGGCACGTCATCCTCGCAACAATGGCTATCAATCCAATCGGCAGAACAATTATCAACCACAGCATTCCTATCAGCAGCAGCACCAGCAACGACAATCCATTACTGGCTACCAGAACAGCTACCAGACGGCTAACAACACATGTCAACCCGTGCATCAGGCTACCAGCGCGCCCAGGTACCAAGGCAGAACTGGATACCAGGGTAATCGTTTCCAAAATCGGCAAAACGGCTTCAGCGGCAATCAGAACGGACCCAACGTCTACTCGATGCCGCCGCCTTTCATGATGCCGTCCGGTGGACACGCGGACTCCGGAATCCAGAATCTCGTGAACAACAAATTCTTCCAGACCAACCGACCGCCGCCCAACGCTGGTGCCTGTGCCTACCAATCGATGGGCTATGGCCAGTTTCAAGCAGTACCGCCGTACGGTTACCCGTACCCACCCACACCGGTGCAGCAGTGACGCCTCCCACGATGTAAGACCATCGGGGTACGGGCTAAATGAAAAGTAAGTATATCCCGCCTATCGGGCTTTATTTGGGCCGCTCTCGCATTGATATCCAATTTATTATGGTAGACTGCCGATAACGGTTAACTGACTCATAATGATTGCGAAGTTTTATTTTGTAATTTTTCATTCTATGAGTTACTCACACACTTCAATTAAAAATAAAGGAATATCTTTTTAGTTTGACATGTATAAATATTTGTGTATATTTTTTGATCGCATTCTTTTTATACATCTTGTTGTTCTTTACTCGTATTTTTCGCTTAATTGAGAAGCCCGACGAGTTAAATGGACTCAAATTGTTAAATCAGCATAAATAACGGAATCGGCAATTAATCGAGGCAGTTTTCCAGTTTTCAAATTCTTGATGTAGCATTTAGCATCGTTAGCAATGAGCATTCATTATATAATATCGATCCTAGATGTTAACCATCGTGTTGATGGTTCACGAATCCCTCTACTGATATAATTGAGAATAAATAATAATCCTCTTATGCGAGTATTATTGTAGCTATATTATAAATGCTTTTTTCCGAAATGCACGAAACATATAGAAGGGGGTGGATTAAGACTATATATCAAATGTACTAATTTATAATTTATTTATATATAATTCGCGTGATTACACATACGCAAAAGAAAAACCCGGGAGATAAAACGCGCGATATGCTCTATAGGAAGGAAATTTGTAAGGCCTTTTGCATAAAAATTAAGCCGTTTTTTATGTGCCCCGGCATAACGAACAAATTGTCGTGCCCTTTGTTTCGGGAACGGGAAATTAAAAAAAAAAGAGAAAAGCAAAGAAACAAGATAGAGAGAGAAAGACAAATTAAAACAGCTAGGAGCAACTATTTATCTATAAAACGCTTCGCTGACGGGAACTAAACCAATCATGGGCACTCTATTTCTCTCTCTTTCTCTTTCTCTTTCACTCTCTCCCCGATACAACTAATCGTAGCGTTAAAAATAAGTATCTCGTGCTCCGATGATCTTATAAAAATTCAAACGAGCTTTAAGGTCTCTGGATTCTTGAAATTTTGAAGTCAACGGCTTCCGGATGTCTGAGACTTGTACTTACAAAACCTCTGACCTCTGACAATGAGTCTACAGAACTTGAATACTTAGGTGCTTTGAGTCTTAAATATCGTTATGTTACATTGAACTCTTTAAACACAATGTATTTACACTTTAGCTTCTGAAAATTCTCAGAATGTTAGTTTCTCTGGAATACCTCACTCTAGAAGATTTCCATGCTCTTAAGTTCTGATTCTCATGTATTTAGAGATCCATATTTTTTCCTAGATGTGCTCCGATAATAAACTCCTCGGTTCTCGAATACATCCTTTGTTCTCGCACATTTAAGTTCGTGGATCCTAATTTTCGGGCATCCTCTGTGAATATTAAATGTTTAACTTCTTGGACTCCCTGACCTAGAAGTCTAGAATCCAGATATCCTTGGCGGGTTTTGAACGCTGCAGGATCCTTGAAGACATGCAGATGGCTTTTAGAGGACAACGTAAATTAAGCACGTAGTCATGATGGCTGTGTACCTTGACGCAAAGTTTGATACCTTATTTTTATATATATATCGAAAGTGATTTGTTGTTGAACCAACGAATGATTATATGATACATTGTTGTTTGATGTTTATGCAATTGGCCACTGAGTGGTCTTGTCTCTGCGCACCGTGCGCGCAGGCTGGCCGCCATCGATACTAATCTGATTTTTCAGTTGTACCTGCTATTTTAGTTAACAAGCAACCAAATTAGAGTATTAAATGCGCCCTCGTCACCTATCACTCCGGTGAACAATAACGATTATGCTACTTTTTGCCAATGCTTCAATTCTTCAACCAGTAACTTGCTTCTGATTTCATGATTAGAATTAGGCGATAGGACTTGTGATCAATTTTGAATCTTGAGCTTATTTCTATTCTTTCAACATTACTTTCTAGAACTCAGGATAGACATTCTTGGGATATTCTAGGACATTCTTGATATGAAAAAAATCTTTAGCGTGGAAAGAATAGAATCCTAGGAACTTGAATTCTTGAATTTTAAATTGTTGGCTCTTGAACAAGGCTGAATTTTCGAATTCAATTGATCTGAGAACTTACATTTTATGGAGTTAGAAGATACTGGTTGAAAGTTGAAACATCTTACGCATAATGAATTAAGGATATAACATATTGTTGTATTCTGAAGCAACCCTTTGTGGTACCGGAGGACGTTTTTTGATCAACATGCCCGAATTAATTATTAAACTAACGATTGGCGCACGCTGTTGGGGCATGTGATACATTTTATTAGCAGCGTGTAGCAATTTTGCGAGCCTCCAGATTACTCTGCACATACCACCGTATATCATGTAATTATCGAGAAGGAAATAGAAAGAGACAGTGATTTTAAAAAACGGAAGAAAAAGAGAGAAAGATAATTCTCTGGTCTCAATCAGGAAAAATAGACGGCTCGTAAAATATTTCTTTTTCTTTAATTTCCTAAAAAAGAACTTATTGATTTCGTTTCTTAATAACAAACTATAGCTAATCATACCGGCTTATAATTATTCCTCTTAATTATCTTTGTCATAAAATTTGTGTTCCCTTAAGTTTTTCATTTTTTTCCGAATGTTTCTAATAATCTTAAAATATACGATTAGTTGAGGATTTAGCTCTTTTTATTTAAACTTTCTGAACAGGCCAGAGAATCGATATCGGATAAATAAATGTAGGAACGCTCTCGCGCAGGAACGCTATTTAATGATTGTTAATTGTTGCCGCGTGGCGATTGTTCACTCGCGACTCGCTTTTATAAAATAATTAGCAACTCGTCACGCACACAATACAGTGCACGAAATGCTGGGACTCAAAGGTGTCCTGTTTGCAGGAAAAAAAATCCCATTTGACTCGTTTAGATCCACGTACTCTATAGGTACGTACTCGGACATGAGCCGTGGATTGATTTGGGACATCGTTAATTGTCGTAGAATCTCCAGTGTTTTTTACGAAAGAAACATAAACGATAGTCAATAATGTTCAACGAAGTGGGATGTTCGTGGTTCCTGGATCGGGATGCTCGTGTTCTCGGATCCTTGCATCTTTGAAGGTTCATATTCCTGGATTGCTGATATATCAGTTTTGTTCTTCACGTTTCGTGGATGCAGATTTTAAGAACAACATAAAAGGATTGTTGAAGTCCTGGAATTTTTTGCCGCTCCAAATCTTTCTAACTTTAGATTCTTCAATTTCTCTCGAATATTAGGAACTGAGAGAAGTATTGGTACTTTAATACCCTAAAGATTTGCGAGTACGAAAAGTTTCGAAACTTTGATGGCTAGGACCTTCGGAACTCCAGCACGAGTTTTGAAACACAAAAGTTTCAAACTTCCACAGCTGTGAGCAATCTTGGAATATAATGACTTCGGAAAATCGAGACTTCGCAAGTCTGACATCTTTTTGGAATTATAGGAAACGGATATTTTGAACTCTTGAAGAACCTGCTTGAAAATTACTTTGGAATCTCTTGACCTTCCGGATTCTTAAAATCTTACTTCAAGTTGCAGAACATGGGTACTTAATAACCGAAAGATGGAAGATTTAATATTTTAATTGCAAGTTCTCCTCAAAGATGTGCTCCTCCGTCCAAAGGACGCGTCACGTGTTATGTGGTTTTATCTCCGGAAGATTAGATTTTTCTTTGATTGCTGAATCTTCGAATTGAAGGATCCTTGGATTCTAGGATTTTTGATCGACGAATATTAAGCTCGACGCGCCTACTTTGTCAATCTGACTGCGTACGTCGAGATGAATAGTGATATAATAATAGGAAACGTGTTGCGAGCATGAAAAAAATACTGAATACTCTCGCGCATTGCGTATGCCCGCTATCGCGACGATTTTCGACCTAGGCGATCGAAAAAGAAAATAATATAGAATAATTTGCTGTAAAATTAACCAACGAAGTTATAGTTAATTAGCTAATTTTGAGTTTCCCTGATGAAAAAGACCATCATCAATATTATAATAGTCATTATCGAAGCTATCTGCATTTTATTTTGTTCTAAAAAGTGGATTATTTTAAAAAATATTGCGTAATATGTATACTATATTATATAATTATTTTATAATTATATAGATACTATTGAGCATTAAAAAAAAATTGTTTTTTTATTTTTTCTTTTCTTTCTTTCTCTGCTTCTCTTTAAATAAAATAGCAATTTTTTAATGAAATAACAATGTAGATAGCGGGTGTACGCGTAGCTCTGTGATATGTAAGACATAGCATATTTCTAGCTCTACCTATCGTGCATCATGATTAAAGTAAGGGATGTATCTCATCAGTTTTATATGCGGTATCAGTCATCAGATCTTAATGATGCTTAATGCAGGGTCGTCGATATCTATTTAGCTAACAAGAAAGGAAAGGGAAATGACACCGAACGCAACTTTTCTCTCACTTTCCTAGAATAAACAATATAACGATGGGCTATAATTGATATATCCAATTAGAGTGTGTAAAAAGTTTTTCCCAATAAAAAGACAACAAAGACGATAACGTCATAAGATTAATAATATTGTCACTTTTGTTTTATAACACGCGTCATTTTGTTTACGATACAAATACAAATTGGCATCTATAACCAAGTAGTACATCGCTGTCATCCAGAAATTTTTCGGTTTTCTGAGCAAAGAAATGGTCAAATCGGTTGTCTCCCAATCTTCAAAATCCAAAAATACTTTTTATACAATCTAACAATTAATTACTAATTAACTGAGTTATAGAACGTGTCCTCATATATATTTTTATTAACCGCAATTATATCCCCGAGAAAAATCTTGAATAAAGTTTATTAAATTTCACAATTAAAAATTTTAATTTATTTTGGTTGTAAGAGTTAATTTATGTACTTCTTGAGGTATAATAGTGAAATATATCAAATAAAAAGTGGGTTTCATTATTAAAAGGAAGGGGCCAAAAAGTTCTTCAACACAGTTTCTTCGTCATATCTTCGCGTGGTCATAATTCTGTTAACGTTTGGTGCTTGCGACTATAATGTTTATCCTACATTATCATAGCAAATATTACTTTTCATATTTAATATTTAGTATTTTAGCATTCACACGATGATTTAAATGTAAGTTATATTCAAGTGATTAGATTATAGGTGGAATTTTAATTTAGTCTTGCACGCGTATTAATGAAATGTACGAGTTTATATATTTTGAGATTGAAATTTATACTCGGCAATCATCATCAAGTAAAATAAAATGGTATATAATTTCAGGATTTAAATATAATTCTCATATAATTTGCTGATATGGAATGCAACTTGTGTCTTCTACTCGTTGGATTTCTGTCATTCGCGTTTCCGTTTAATGCAAAACTGATTCTTTTGAATTATATGAATTAGGAAAGCATTGTGGGATAGCAGACTAGGTCGCCATTTTATTTTAATTATTTGAATTCTTGTTGATTACTCGTATCTTATTCAAACTTACTCGATAAATCGGTGTGACATCAACGATCGACGCATCCCTACGATGGAGCCGAGAATCGGTGATCAATTGTCCCACGATGAAACGGAATCGATAATCGCCGTTCAGGGGAATACCTTCTACCTTTTTTCTTCTTCTTCGTGATAAACACTGTGATATCACGTAAATAAACATTTTAATTAATCGCAAGCATGAATATCATAAATATCGTAATGTTATAGAAACTATTCTTTTTTACACACAAAGACTGAATCTCGCCAGCAATTGTATATGAATTTAGTAAACCCTCACCCCTTTCATCTCTCACCCGGACATGTGTCGATCGATGACGATAGGATTGCGATATCTTTTCTTTCGATAAGTTTCAGCGTACACAAAAATCGTTAGTCTATAATAGAGTTGTGGTTTAGCGCCAGGATATAAATATAAAGGAGAACCTAACAAGAATCGCTCTCTCTCTCTCTCTCGTGAGATCGTCCTCGCTTATTGAAGGGAGAAAAATGTTACAATCTTTTTATCGCCGACCGCACACATGTGCTGTGTTGTATAACGACAAAATACTGTTAATAGTTTATTTGATCGTTTCGTGTGATTTTATACCTACCGTCCATCCTAGACGGCCATGGTCGTGCTGTTATTATTAGTTTCAATTGTTCTTATTATCCACTTCGTTAAAGAGACATTCGCGATCTTCTAATACTTTATGGTCATATAGAGACTATAGAGCTTTGGGTTCTTCCTTTTTTCCTCCGAGGCTATCTTACTCTCTTTAGGAATATGTTTTTCATATTGTGGAATCTTCATTTGCATCTAGAGTGTTCTAAGGGAAGGCATTGCAAGGCAGTAATGCGATTACATATAGTTCCAGACTTCTTAAATATTTTATTTAAAAAAATATATATCTCTATTCTCCTTTAATTGTGTTAATATTCGTTAGCAAGACAGTATTTAAGTCCGAAGTGTTCAGCAATTCTCCGCGTATATATAGCGATGAGTTAAAACGTGTTAAATTAAATTTGTTATATTATAAATATATCGATAAACGAAACTTGTAGGAAGTAAAAATGAAAGGAACTTTTGTTTAAGGTGGGAGAAAGAATTCGTATACGAATTTCTTCACGCATGTGGGCATAGATTACGTCCGCTTGGAAACAGTCTTAAAATCCTGGAACGAGACTGCAATGTAACACTTTTAATTTAAATGTATTTTTGTGTGATCCAACAAATAATAATTTTTAACTGTATACATAAAGCCGATTAAGTTGTAGAGCATTTGTAGCTTGTAACGGCAAATCTCGGCCGTTTCGATCGAACAATTCCCGTCGTTGTCGCGGTCGTTGTACGAAATCTACGGGTATAATGGAGTAATGGACGAACGATCAAATTGTTCAGCCCACTTTCATTGTTTCGATTTACGTTCGACCCCCTCCCCCCACCCGCGTCCCGTCTGAACTCGCAATATTATTCTAGGTAATTAGCGCGCGATTAAAGAATAAAAGGCCGCCGAACTAAGGAAAAACGAGCCACTAAAATAATCGAATCGAACCGCCGCGAGATAAGCGAGGTGGAGGAAAAAAAATAAAAGTATGTGCCGAAGATGTAACCTGTTGCTCTCAAAAAGTATCGCGTATTATTAATTCTCTTTACTGGCGCACTTCGGTACAGGTGTGTCGAGAAACCTGACCTGTGCTTCATTTTCTTCTTTTTTTTTTCTTGTGGTCCTTCGACGGGTGAATCCTTCAACAACAGTATGGTATAGCGCGTCAACAGCCCGCATTTCTGGCGCTCCTTGGCGCGCCAAACGTTGAAGCCGCCCGATTCTCGAGTCAAATTGCAAGATTTAGATTAAAACTCGCAATTGCTAACGAAGCGAACAAAATTACTCCGGAGTTTCGGGCGTTAAGCGCGCGCCGGGAATGCGGTGTTCGTTCTAATCTAATTCGAATGTTTGATGAACGATGAATTTATTACAAAAGGTGTGATCCGTAGCGATTAATTTTTTTTTTTTTTTTGTTATCTCATTTCCGTTGACTCGTACGCGTGTATGCGTGTTTTCGTGTAATATGTGTGTTTTTGCGTGTGCGCTCGCATGTATGGTTGCGTTATATTTCGACCGCAGATCGAAGTCTGCTCGCCACGAATTGCGCGAATTCGTGCGAGTGAATCAGCGCCGTGTAGGGAAAATACACGCGGGAATGCGTAGTGTTTCTTTAACATGATTGGTTCATACACTTAGAGATCCGTGGAAAAATTTCAAGCAATCTCTCTGTATAAAGCACAGTTAAACTGTGCTGTGAGTAGCTGTGGTCAACGTGCCAAACGGGGCGCAACTACTTAAGGCAATCTTGAGTACAAGAGCAGATTTATAAATTATTTCTTTAAACTGCAAGAGGAAGAATTGCAAACATAATAAGAAGACAATTGGCAGTATTGTTTTTTTTTTCTTTATTCCCCACTCTCCGAAAAAAAATATCATGGTTTGTGAATGAAATTGATGTTTTGTCAATTGGTATTTGTTTTTAATTCTCATTTCTATCGCATTAGAATATTTTTCTGCTATTATACCTCTGGCGCATAAAATAATACTTCATTTTGATAAACAAAAAAGTTAGAATTTTTAATTTATATGATGCTGTATGCGAAAATGTAACTGAGAAATATTCTATTCAAATTGTAAATTATAACGAACTTTTTTTAATTAAGAAGTAATTAATTGTGTATTGCCAAAATATATCTTTACGATATGTAGATATTGGTACCTAACATATCTTTATAGTTGGGTACCAATATCTACATATCGTAAAGATATACTTTGGCAATACACAATTAATTCTTAATTAAAAAAGGTTCATTATAATTCACAATTTGAATAGAATATTTCTCAGTTACATTTTCGCATACAGCATCATATAAATTAAAAATTCTAACTTTTTTGTTTATCAAAATGAAGTATTATTTTATGCGCCAGAGATTAATAGCAGAAAAATATTCTAATGCGATAGAAATGAGAATTAAAAACAAATACCAATTGACAATACATCAATTTCATTCACAAGCCATGATATTTTTTTAGGAGAGTGGGGAATAAAGAAAAAAAAACAATACTGCCAATTACGTTCTTATTATGTTCTTTCGCCACCTTGTAAATGGACATAAAATTTTTTACATTTATTTTTTTCATCGCCCGAAAGCAACTCTTGAATTAAAGCAATTCTTGATTGCAATTCTTCCTCTTGAAGTTTTAAATCCATTTTTAAGGTTGTTACCTGCTCAATCTTTTCTGAAAGAAGCTTTTCTGAAATTACCTCTTGCGTCTTATATTTTATTTGAATTTCTTGTCTTATATCTTTTCTTTAATTTTTCATTTTTCAACATATTAGCCAATTCAGGAGATTTGCAACGCAATGGTTTTAGTCAAAAATTGTAAGCAACAATTATTGCGATCCATTTCTACTTTCATGTAGAAAGATTTGGCCTGTAGTTTACTTGTTATTTTTTTGCTATTTTGTCCCAAACAGGATCAATCCTTGATTAAAACAACACTAATAAATTACCATTTCTCCCGTTTGAGCCACATCAAGGCCTCTGTACGCTTTTAGTCTGGTCAAAATATTGTTACGATTCAGTCTCACTTTCATCTATATACTTTCGGCCTTTAGTTTGCGATGTATTTTTTCTGCAATTTTATCCCAAACGGAATCGGTCCTTGGTTTCACACAAAGGCATTGGTCATCTCCGTCATCATCCCCGTAAGTAAACCAGTCCTCGTCCTTAATCGCATCAAAGAATTTATTGTTCGGGATTCTAGGTTTAGGAGAATGTTTAATTAACGTTTTTTCTGTAAGAAAGAAACGTTAATTAAACATACATTACCTGTAAATAAATATCTTTTTTGTTTGTTTACGTTTTGTTCTTACAACGTACAAAATTCATATAGTTAATATAATAATAATTTAATAAAATAATTTTATGTAATTTATAAATAAAAATTTTAATATATATATATACATATAATATATATAAATTTATATATTTATTGCGTTTGTTTTTGATACTTATTGAGTTTCCTGCATGTTTTGGCCTTTAACTTAAGGAAGTTAAGCTCGCTTAACGCGAGTTATTATGCGTCCCAATATCTCTATATCATTAATCGAACTCAAATTGTCAAAGTATTTAAATCATTTTCTTTAAACCACAATGGTAACAAACAGAAATTTAATTTTCCTATCCGAAACATGACTTCTTGGATAATGATTCCATTGTGATTAACATCTCAAAATAAATACTATTGTACGTCGACCCGGCATATATTCAGCAAAAGTGGAAAAGAAAATGAGAACAAGTATTACGTTAAGAATAGTATAGATGAACTGCCGATACGTTAAATTGTTGATGTTGAAAAATCGAAAATCAAGGCTACTATCTTTCAAACAAAAGGCACATTCCTATAATCCGATCTTTTTCGGAAAAAGATCGTAAAAAATCCTATAACAATTTCTTTTTTAGCAAGTTTTTTAGTTAAGTTCTTAGAAGGCGTTTAAATTTCCAAAGTAAAATCTTGAGATTGCAATTAAAGACGATTTAAGACTAAAAAGAATATTTTTAACAACGAATTTATAATACTACTTTATTTGTGTAATTGATGTCATTTGATCAAACAGATCCAAAAGATGTGATATGCTGCGTGTTTAACTTAAATTTACCGCATTTGTTTCTGTCGATTAGAGATATTTCCTTTATACCAGTGTAGAGATATTTTTACATTTCTTTTCTCATCGCCCGAAAGTAATTACTTATTCTTGAATTTTTCATCCTAGAACATGTAAGCACATTTCAGGAGATCTGCAACGCAGTGGTTTTAGTCGCAAATTGTAAATATCTGAGACTAAATATCGAGAGCATGCTAAAAATCTATTTTAGCAATTAATTGCTTTTTAATTAAAATAGGTTTATTATAATTCACAATTTGAATAGAATATTTCTCAGTTACATTTTCGCATGCAGCATCATATAAATTAAAAAATTCTAACTTTTTTGTTTACCAAAGTACAAAATTATTATAAAGGCAAGTACCAATCATATTAAAGAATTATTAAGCAGCTTTTCCTGCTGAACGCAACCAATGGCCTTACAGATTATATTTATATAATTTTGAAAAGCCATTCCTTGGTCGTTTCTGGCTATAAGCACTCGTCGCTGTTATCGATGATAAACAGCGGGCGTTTATAGCCAGCTCATTAACAACGTAAAAGACGAGTGAATAGTGATAGCGTGCGTGACCGTATGCGTTTAAATGTGTGAATGAATGAGGAAGCGAGGGAGGACGAATCGGTTGTCGTCATACGAATCGCTTATATCGATCAAAATAAAATAATTAACCGACGAGAATTACGTTCGCGTTTTTGAAGAATGAATGAGAAATCGGTTGTCTTCATACGAATCGCTTATATCAATCGAAATAAAATAACTGACGCAAACCATCTTTGCTTTTGTTAAGGAGTAAATGTGTGAGTGATGACGAATCGGTTGTCGTCGTACGAATCGCTTATATTGATCGAAATAAAAATAACCGACAGAAACCACGTTTGGGTTTGTTGAGAAGTAAATACGTGAGTGAGTGAGGAAACGAGGGAGGACGAATCGGTTGTCGTCATGCAAATCGCTTATATCGCTCGAAATAAAATAATTAACTGACGAAAACACACACACTACGTTTGCGTTTTTGAAGAGTGAGTGAGAAATCGGTTGTCTTCATACGAATCGGCAATCGCTTATAATTTATATCAATCGAAATAAAATAACTGACGCAAACTGTCTTTGCTTTTGTTTAAGGAGTAAATGTGTAAGTGAGTTAGGGAGCGAGGAGAGGACAAATCGGTTGTCGTCATACGAATCGCTTATATTGATCGAAATAAAAATAACCGACGGAAACCACGTTTGCGTTTGTGAGGAGTAAATGCGTGAGTGACTGAGTGAGTGAGGAAGCGAGGGAGGATGAATCGATTGTCGTCGTACGAATCGCTTATATCGATCGAAATAAAAATAACCGACGGAAACTACGTTTGCGTTTATTGAGGAGATGAAAAAAAGCACACTTTTGTTATATGCGGACACGAGAGCGAAATGCCGCGAGGCGATGTTAAGTGTCTGACTTTAATATTCAGATTCTCTTCTGTAGGTTTCATTAAAGTGCATTTCTTGTATGTTATTACAGTATTACAGTAGAACATAAGTCATAAGAAAATAAATGAATGCAATATAATAGTATAATGTGTTTGCGCGTCTTATTCCTGTGCTCCCGCATAGGAACGTCATACTTCGACCTCTTCCTCTCAAATAATTGCTTGTTTTTTCCACGTAAAATACGAATGCAATATGTAAGATATATCAAGAAAAGTACCCTTAGTCGATACGCCAGGTCGATTGAGCATTTTTATCCAGTTTGATGGCCAAAGTTAATGTTTTTTTATGTTTTTTGGGTCGTAGAACAAGAATCTGTAAATAGTTTTTCCGTAAGTCGATGCAATAAAAAGTTATTAACAATTTATTTGTTTAAATTGCCCTATCGATCAAACTATACATCCTATAAAAAAATGAACAAGAGAAAATTTGTTCCTCTTTTCACGACAAACAAAATGGCGTTTGAATTTTTCCAAAATCTTGATTTTTGACGGAAATATGTCAATTTTTATTTTTTAATTATTTTTAAAAATTTTCAAATTTTTATATTTTTTTCGTTTTTGCAAGTTTGAACAAGTTCAGTTTCAACTGTTTTAACGATAAAATTGAGCGCAAGCGCGCACGCCTAATTAGGCTCAATTTTATCGATAAAAATTTAATCGCCTAATTAGGCGTGCGCGCTTGCGCTCAATTTTATCGTTAAAACAGTTGAAACTGAACTGTTCAAACTTGCAAAAACGAAAAAAAATATAAAAATTTAAAAATTTTTAAAAATTATTAAAAAATAAAAATTGACATATTTCCGTCAAAAATCAAGATTTTGGAAAAATTCAAACGCCATTTTGTTTGTCGTGAAAAGAGGAACAAATTTTCTCGTGTTCATTTTTTTATAGGATGTATAGTTTGATCGATAGGGCAATTTAAACAAATAAATTGTTAATAACTTTTTATTGCATCGACTTACGAAAAAACTATTTACAGATTCTTGTTCTACGACCCAAAAAACATAAAGAAACATTAACTTTAGCCATCAACCTGGATAAAAATGCTCAATCGACCTGGCGTATGGACTACCTAGGTAGATGATCCAACAGCTCGTGAAACTGAACGTAACAGAGACAAGAAAAAAACCAAGTACCTACCGTTCAAGCCGAGGGCCGTACAGTGACGAGGACGAACTCGCTGAGAATTGTCACACACAAAGAAGGTAATAAAATATTACTCAAGATTTCCATTTGTTAAATCCTAACATTATACCGCTAAAATTTAATTAAAAAAAACCTGTATAAGCAACTTCGATGGCGCCTGTCGTGCGGATTACAGTCTCTCTCTCAATAACTTACTAACCATTGCATGTTAATATTTTATAAATAATTTCTTTTATTAGCATCATTAATATTTCCTCTTCACGCTCTTTTTATATTTTTATTACTATTATTATTCTTTCATGATAAGAATAAACGATAAAATGATTACATCACCGATACCTAAACACCTGAAGTCATTGACATTTGAATTCAGTGCAATTATCTATATACAATATACAGATTTATAGAAAAATTATAGAATGAAGGAGAAAAAGAATAAAAAAAAATGCGTCATGAAGATCGTACTCCTCAATTAAAATTATTTCTTCTAACATATTTATCTTAATATATCTATATTTATGTCTGTTTTGCGTTCTGATGTCTCTAGCTCATCCTTTGTCTTTTCTCTCCTTTTTTGTATATTTTCCTCGATATTTTCAGTATATATAGAGAAAACACAGAAAAGTATATTTAGGACAAACATTTCTAACGAGATATCACAATTGTATTATTTATCCTATCATCAGCAGTCATAAAAACGTACACAAAAGGACAATATTCTTCGACAGGAGGGCGGACAAAGGGGACTTGTGTTTGGTGGGGACGAGCTTTCATCGCACGCTCTCTTATCGTAACGGTACTATCAGTTTTGCGCTATCGTCAGCCGATTCCAGAAGGGATGGGACGACGGAAGGTACTGGTGTCTTGATGCCGGACCTTTCGGCATTTGGCAGTGCCTGGTAGGAACTGGTATTCAGGCTCCGGACGGCGCGGTCGGCCGCCTCGTCCCAACTCTTCCAGCTCACTCCCATGTGATCTGAAAAAGCCAGTATTGGGCGTCTATGTGTAGCCTATGCGCGACAAACTCGGAGTACCCGTTACAAATTATTAGATAGTTCTCTACGAGTTTTATTATAGTTTGCCATATGATTGGGTTACATTCCTGTTTTCTCTATTTTGCGCTCACATGTCTTTCTGCTTTCTACGCATTAAAAATTTTTTGTCTTTACAGGAAAGCTTCGAAAATTGTCAATGGGGAGGTCTCGCGAAAAAAATTATAAGTAATTTTACTCGTACAAGATTTTGTTCTTAAAAGTATCCCGATCTTGACATAAACTAGTAACACCTTACTACATTTTATTTTTAACAATCTAATGTCTCGTATAATTATTAAGCATCTCAACGATCTCTCAATGATTCCTTTTTGACTAAGGAATAATTATTTATTTTACCCTATTGTGTACAAGATGTCAACTCATTGAATTTATTTAGAACATGCTATGGTGAAACGAGCACATATCTGCGATCGAGTATGAGTACGAGGACAATGAAAAGGAGAGTGATGCGCAGTGTGATGGGAAGATATATATAATCCGTGCGTTCGAAACACATGATGTATCTTATTCACAGTATTTCAACATAATTATACATAAGCCGAACGTTCTTCAGGCTCAATAAAAACTTAACTCGAGAGAAGAGATAAAAAAAAGTAACGCGCACTTTGACGATTTTTACTTCTTACTTTTCAGCTTATCCGAGGACTCATCAAACGTAGGATCTTGAATATTTAGCATCAGACCATTACCACTGAGGAATACTCTATTCTGGGAGTTAGCGATCTGGAATAAAGCGAGCAATAATTATGTATACATAAATATAGTATTGTTAAAAAATTTTTCAAGTATATGAAATATTAATTTTGATATGGAATATTACAAGAATTTTATTACGTCTTTTAAAACATCAACAAAGTTTGCATGTTTATAACGATGCTCTATAAAGATGCTCACCGTACGCGAAATACTCTGTGCGGCTCGTATTTTACGCAGCTTCAAGTATCCAGGATTCTGGCCGACAGCTAAGCCAAGGTACACTGCAGTTAAGGTATTTATATTTCAAACGCAACGCAGCATTATCATTATATTAGTTATTTATAAATTATTAATTTAATCGTATACTCAAATCAGTAGTTTAATTGCAAACTTTAACCATTTGGCAAAAAATCTTGTAACAATTACAAAGAAAAGAAAAATTTATAGTTTTAACTGCATTTTTAAATACATTCATGACTGCGGCAATTGTTCCATCCGATTAGATTGATTGAACACGACTGCATTATAAATTAACTAAAGGAATTGTTTCTTTAAAGGATATCATTTTTGCTGCTTCCGCCTCTCCTTCAGCTTGCACGATTTTTTGTTGTCGTTCCTGCTTGGCCCTTTCCACAACGAATGCGGCACGTTGAGCTTCTTGCTGTGCCACTTGTTTAGCCTCGACCGCGGCGGTGTATTCCTTGCCGAAACTGAGCTCCGTTATCGAGACGTCATCCAGAACGATGTTGAAGTCCCGTGCACGTTCCGTTAATTCCTTACGCACCATGTTAGACACCTGCTGTCTTTGCGTGATCAGTTGTGAGGCGTTGAACTTAGCGACAACAGACTTCAGCACCTCATTGCAAATGCTTGGCAGTACCTGGTTTATTAAATTTTTATTTAGTTTTAAATCTACGATATTAATTTCGTCCTAAATCGAAACCGATCATCGAGATTATTGTTCTAAACTTTGGTGTATAATTCTACTAAATAGAAACTTGAATATACAGCTTATGATTATATTACTTTGGAAATTTGGAATTAGAAGTACGTGTCTGTAGAGAGAAATTATACGTGAAAGTTAAATATCTAAAATATCTAAACATCTAAATTTTAATCATATTTAGAGAATTCGTTTTGTATTAAAAAAAATCGAAATTCTTATATATAGTCATTCCGAGAACCTTCTCGTCATAATCGAGACCCAGTTGCCGATACATGGAAGGCAGCGTGCTGGCGTCGGGGCGCGAGAGAACACGTAGCGAGATATTGACCATTTGCAAGTCTTTAGATCCTGTGGGCGAGGACAGCTTCCTGGGTCTGCTCCTAATATCGTAAATTATCGGGTATTGAAACCACGGAACGCGGAAGTGCAGACCCTCGGTCATGATATCCTTCTTGATACCTCCTAGTCGAGAAAACATGATCGCTCTGTGACCAGCCTCCACTGAAATCCATAAATTTAATTTCTTCTTGTAATCCGTCCATTAAAAAAGCCAGATTATTCTTCACCGTTTTAATATCCTTGACTTGTACTTAAAGAAACTCTCTTAGGATTTTTATGCTGCAAGCAAATTCCAGTGACAGCAATTTTGCAATATAAAGGTAGTTTCATAAGAATACTAACAATAAAAATATAAAATAAGAATCACTGTTGTATAAAAAGGAGATTACACTATTACACAAGTGTGTACTGCATAAATGTATTAAATTGCATCAGTTACAATTTACATCGTAAATTACATAACCAGAGTCACTTGTAAACTTGTAATGACGACAGAGGGGATCTGCTGGACAAGAAAACGTAAATCTGGGTAATATCATCCATTGATTGAACTGGCATTTAAGGCCATCCAAGAGAGACAATAATGTTTAGCAGTAATTATCATTATTAGCAGTAAAAATGAAAGCGAGATTGTGTGTGTGAGGTTAACCTGTGTACATGGATTTAGCAACGCTGTAGGCCGCAACGCCTGCGGCGGCGAGAACTTTCAGGCTCATCGGCACTCCTCCATTCGTTCCCTTGCCGAAGCGCGAGGCCATCTCACTGAATTTATTTTGCGCCATTTCGAGAAATCACGCTGCAAAATCAATTGACACGCAACAAACCGGCGACGTGATCCCGGATCCGGAAGATGAGAGACGGAGGCAGAGAGTCTTTAGGTCTGTTCGTTTTCGCTGCACTTTTGAACTAGTGCAATAAGTTAGAATGAAAGAAAATATATTTGTCTCATTCTAACTTATTGCACTAGTTCAGAAGTGCAGCGAAAACGAACAGACCTTCTGACGGAGGAAGAGGGAGGAGGGAGGGAGGGAGAAAAAGAGAGATCGAATCGAGCAATCGACAATCGACCCATAGGTCGATGGATCGAGCGAGAGGCGCGCTGAAACCGCCAAACGGAACACAGCCGTACTCCGTAGCAAAACCGAATATTGCCTGACTCAAAGATGCCGACGCTTCAAGAATCAAGTCGCAACCAGTCGCAACCGTCGCAACTATTAATATGTATAGCTGAACCTGAATTAGGAATGTTCATAGTGAAAGCTCGGGACAGATGGCGCGGTGGCGCCGGGCCCTGTCATGGCGGCATTACATGTATGGTTAATGTATGCGTGAGCCTTGTATATGTGAACACACTTGTAAAATTGTATCATCGGTAGATATAATAGGTATCTGTTAACAGATCATTTACCGATGATACAATTTTACAGATGTGTTCACATATAGGCTCACGCATACACCAACCCATACATGTAATGCCACTTGCAGGGCCCGGCGCCACCGCGCCATCTGTCCCGAGGTTTCACTGAACATTCCTAATTGTGGAGAGCTCGCCGTTCCCGTTCCTGACAATACCTGACATTCCTGTTCCTGTTTCGCCGCCAAAGATATAACCGTGATCGCCGGTGGGGGGGTTGCCGACTCGGGACGACCGGCGGAAAGTGGAAACGTTCGCTCGCGATAACACAGGTAAATGTGATATCTCGCGGTCGCGGTGAGGATATTCCCGGCCGGCGGGCACGCCACGTCGCACGCGTCAAGTTTCGATGTGTTCTGCGCGTTTGCTCCGCGATCTACGTCGCTCCGCTCTGTCTACTCCGTCTTGGCAGACGTTCCCGCCGTAACCTTTCGTCGCCATTGTAAACATCGCTATACGCACGCGGAATTCGCAATATACGTATATAACGTTGCCTCGTCGCGTTCTTTCGTCGCAACGCGATCCACAATTGCGGAGTCTCGCATTTCAACTGAGGCAATTCAGCATGTTATTTAATTTTTCATATTTCCATCTTTTAACGCGAGTCACATTTCTGCCGGTTTAACAATACTTTTAGGCGCTTATAATTTCACATTTTTCTCATTTTTGCATATCAATTTACATTAATTTGTCTTAGTTACATTAGTTTTATTTTCAGAACTTTTGTCACAATTCGTCGACAATGTCTAACCCTGAGGAAGCGAACAGCTGCGTGCTAGACTCGCAGGAGACCTATTACGAAGGTGGTGCAAATGAAAGCTTCAAAGTTATCAACGAAACACAAAGTATGAGCGTAAATGAGAGCCAAGATTTTCACCTCGTTGATTCCGAGGGAGACGAGAGCATGGTGGTAAGGACAAAGCAAACACCGGATGGAGAGGCTAATCCCCAGGAGTCGGTTGAGCAAATGAATCCACAAGAGATCCCGGAAACACCACAATCGGAAGAGGATAACGCGATAACTACAAACGACAAAGAAGACGAAACTACCACGAGTGACAAAGTAATAGAAAACAAGGCTATTGAGAAGACTGAAGGAAACGTATCTGGTGAGCTAGGCGAGTCAGAGAAGAAAGACGAGCTTCCTGACGAAGACGAGGTCATCCAAGGTACACCTCCTCAGAGTTACTCACCGTCCAGAAAAGCAGGCAGTGTCGACGTTAAAAGTCTAAAGCGTAAAGCTAAGACTGTCAACGAACTACCTGCTAAGATCGCTCGAGTAACGTCTACAGAGGATACAACGAATGTTAAGAAACAACTCGAAGAGGAGGAGAGTCAGCAATCTTACGAATCTGACGATTCGTATCAGGACTTGTTCAAAAACATTGATAAGAATGTTATAATAGAGGAGACCCAAGAGACTCCAACCAACTTGGAGTTTACTCAGAACTCTCAGAAGATTCCCACCGAGCACGCAACAGAAACGACAGACAATGACAAGGCTCAGGAGCATCATACTGACAATGAGCATACGAATCAACAGCGGGACGAGGCCTTCTCCGAGAAATGCTCCGACATAGAAAAAGATGAGAATCTGAATGTTTCCGCAAAATTGACTGACACCAGCGCCAATGACAGCACCGTTGCTATCCTAAATTCCACAAATGAAAATGATTCTCGACTGGACGACAACAATCTATCGGTTGAAACGAAAGGGGATGCTGCTTCCACGAGCGTTGTGATAGCCGACGAGAAATCTGGGATTGGAACGTTGGACGAAACGGAGTCTGTAAGGAATACAGAAACGGTGTCGGATGAAAATAATCAAGTGGAGCAATCGAATTGCATCAAACCTGCCGAGAAGATCGTTGACGACAATGATGAAATCCCGTCTTCACAAACCAAATCGCGAATCAGCATAGAATTGATATATGAGGGCACAAACAGAGCTGTTGGCGACGGCGATAGTAGATCAAAGCCGCAAGTGGTGCAGATCGATGACGACGGCGAAAATATTGTATTGGACTCGTCAGCCGAGATGACATACGATGGTCAGAGCACAAAAACAAGACCGGAGGTTGTTCAGATCGACGACTCGCACGAGGACGGCGAGAGGATTGTCCTGGACTCTATAGGAAATAATTACCAGATCCAGGCTATGGACAAAAGCAGTTTTGAGAGCAAGAGTGGCCCTGATTTCACTTACAATTCCGCGGAGAGCATGAAGGAATCATCACTGGACTCGAAATTGACGGCGGAGAAGAAGCTGGTGAACGGCAGCGCCGAGTCCAAGAAGAGCGACACCGACGCGACCCTGAGCTTGGACTCTGATACATTCTCCATATGTGATGAGCAGATTCTGCCTGCTTCAGTGATAACCATGCACGATATGAAGAAGATGAACAGCGCCAAGGGTAGCTCCTTCGCGTCTAAAGACGCGGACAATATCGAGCTCATCAGCATAAGCGATCACGAAATGTCTAATGTCGAGGAGAAGAACAAGTCCGATCTGATGTATAACAGCACGGCTAAGACCGTGCAGGTGAGCAACAGATATACTCGTCCATCTATCGCGTATACAAAAATACATGAATTAATAAATAATTTAATAAGCATAGGTATAAATATTTATTACATAAAAATTTTATTACAAAATTTCTGTGAAAACACAAATCCATGAGAATAATACTATTACAGGTAGAACGAGAGATCGGCATGTACCTGAAGCTCAAGTGTCTGATGCACGTGGACGAGAACACGAAGGAGCCCGTGAGCAAGGAGCTGGTTGCAGTGCAATGCGAGCCCGTGATAATCGAGTCCATGCTGAGGAGAGACAGCCAATCCTCCTTGACAGATATCTCCGACAACAAGGATTCGTCGCCGGGTTCCGTGAATAGCAATCCTCACCTGTATCAGCTGAATCCGTCCCGATTGTCCATCATGTCGTCGATCAGCTCGTCCAGCTCGGCGTCCAGCGCTGCTTCTTTGGCGATGAAGATCGCCTTGAAAAGCGGTGCGCACTTTTTCACGATGCCGGTGGGCCCAGCAAAGCACGCGAAGAAATCCACTCAAGACGTACTGTCGACGACGGCGGACAAGCAAACGTTGGACGAGACTTACGATCGTCTGACGCGCGAGTGGAAGAATCATCGCTTGCTCACAACGACGGTCTTGAATTACGCAAACGCAGAACTGGGCAATATCACGACTACCACCGCAGCCACAGTCGTCGCGACATCTGATACTTTCGCGAACGTGAGCAACGAGCGGCTAGACGATCATCATCATCATCTGGAAAAGGACAATATGCGCTCATCAACGCCGTCAGGCGAGCCCATGACGATTCCGAAAATGGAACTAACTATTACGCCGAAGAGCACGAAGAAAGGCAAAGGTGTGAAGAGGCCGAGGAGCAAAATGACGAGGTCGAACCTTGCGCAGATCAACGGCGAAAACGGTACCGATAATATTCTGAACAAGACGACTCTGCACACGTTCGTCACACAGATGGATACATCGCCAAGCAGAAAGAAGAACAAACTAGAAAGCACGGAGGACAAGCTGATAAACCACGAGGATGTTCTGGCGAATTCGTCGCCGCGAAGCGTTCTGGCCGACGAACTGATCGGTAAAACCGTGTTTGCCAAATGGTCGGACAACATTTACTATCCCGGCACGGTGAGCGATCGGCTGAAAACTAAGTACAAGGTGAACTTCTACGATGGCCAGTACAAGACGCTCATACCCGAATTTGTGATACCGATACCAAAGATTCTGAGGGAGGGTTTGTCCGTGTACGCGACCACAAAGCCCGATGATTATTCCTGCGGCATTATCGTCAACGTTCAAACATCAGGCAACGACACATACTACACGGTGGAGACTGATGAGGGCGAGCAATTGCGTGTGCAACTACAGGACATTTCCCTGTCCGCCGATCAGGCACAGGTACTTAAGGAGGAGGTGGAGTCCGCAGGTAACAGTTCTCTACCGAGCACGCCGAAAGCGCTCGGTCAGGTGACCCTGGACAACATGGTTGACGGCAAGCGACGCTCCAAGAGAATCGGCACGCCGCTCTTCTCAACTCCTAAATCCAGGAGCAACGCCGCCAGAACGAGCAATTCGGCCAGTAAAATCAAAGCGGAACCCTCCGTGTCCGGCATGTCCGCGAAACTGAAGAAGGAGAAGGGCGCGTTATCGGAGACCGAGGGTATGTCGAGCGACTCAAACGTTGCATTGGCTCAGATGCAGGACGACGAGTTTGTTCTGAGAGGCGTGCAGAGAGAGATAAACAGCACGCCGTACGAGCAGATGAAAGGGCCACAGAGTAAAATCAAGAGCAAGGCACGTAGTAAGAAGAAGGTGGAGGAAATGAATGAAACCCTTGGTCCGATTCCGACCAACTCCAACATCTTCAAGGGCATATCATTCATCCTTACCTGCGTAGATCACTGTACGCTGCACAGGTATTTTCTTCTCTCATTTACTTATTTATTGTATATCTATTTGATAATTGAACAGGCAATCTAAATTCTAGTAAGATTATTGGAACTGCCGAACATCAGAAAACTTTAGCAAAACATTGCATTGATTTAAATTATAACATTAATATATAATTTACATTAAATATAAAATTAATACAATATAATAAAGGATATTAATACAAAAATATTAAATTTATAAAATAAAAAGGTATGAATACCTATCTTAAGGAGGTATTTCTTTTTATTTTATAATTTAATGTTTAAGGTACACAAAGTTGTATGTATATTCTTTTCGAATTTCTTTGTCAAGAATTCTGTTCAATATCCGTCAACTTACTCTGTGCCATTTCAGGTTTGAGGACAAGAAGATGTCCGCTGCGTCGGGCACGGAAACGAAGGCCAAGGCCACCGAAACGGATCTCGAGACCGAAGATGGGACCGAAAACGAGGCCGAAACTGAATACGAGACCGATTGGATGAACCAACCTTTCGTGCGCGAGAGATTGCGCGATCAGATCGTAGCGGGCGGCGGGAAAGTCTACGAATACTTCAAACAGATACCGAAGGATGAGTACGAGAACACGGTGCTCATCACGAACGTGCCAAACATCACGGAAAACAGCATATTTTGTCTGTCGGTCGACATTCCCGTGTGCAGTCATAAATGGATCATCAGATGCTGTGTAGAGGTATGTAACACGATATTTTTTGTTCAACATTAATTTTTTAACTGTACTTAATGTTTTTAATATCTGTAAGGGAAATATGAGTTCCCAAAACTGATTATCCATTCACCTCATTGTCCCTTTACTTATAACGTTCAATCCTTATAAAATCAAAATATAAATACATGGGATGACAGTCGGAATTGAACCCGGGACTTGCGGACTGAAAAACGATTATTTCATACAGAGCCACGCGTCATCCCAATATATTTTAGTAAAATTTGTTGTATATACATATTTGTTGTATATTTATATCTTTATTATATATACTTTCTTTTTTTTTCACAATCCTTGTTTTATTGTATTTTTTTACACTTTTTTTGTTATATTTATCATGGCCTCGTTTATTATTGTACTCATACAATAATAACAATTTATATCATGCGTAATGTTTTATATTCGATCAAATATCTTTAGGGAAAGATGGTGAATAAGGCGCAATATGCTCTCCCAAATGGCTGGAGTTTTCAGAAAAAGAAATACATAGAAAAATACGACGTAAAGCACAAAACTAAACCATTGTCAGACGTCGTCGTGATAATTCCTAGTCTGGCATACGACGGACAATTTGCTACATTCTGGCGACAAGTTTGCGAGAACGCGGGCGCGTTCGCAGTTTTAATCGCGGAGAACTCAGGTATTCATTTCATTACCGCAGGAGATTCCTTTAAAGCAAATTTTGAACAATTATTAATATATAATAAACTCCTCACAAAAATTAAAGAAACACTTAAAATAGGCAAAATTTGGGCAGCTGTATCTTCGTTAAAAATGAACGAAATTTAAGTTTGAAAAAGCGTTTTAAAGCTTGAAATCTTTGCTTTCAGAAGGTTACTATTTTCTTTTAGTTACTGTGAATTTCGTAATTTTTACATACAGAAAACTGCGAGCTGGACAAAATGGAAAATTTTTTTCTCACTTTGTGGGCCTGTCACGTGCCCAAAAAAATTCTGCTAAACTTTTTGACTTTCTAATGTGAAAGCTTGAAGTTTTCGCTACAAAATCTTTTTTTAAAAAGTTTCTACTATTTTTTGTTACTGAGTTATCGCAGATTGAATAAGAAATGATCATTTTGACTTTGATTACCCATAACTCCGTTAAAAATCATCGTACCGCAATTGGCAAAATGGATTCCTAAAGCTAAAACTTTGCTCTATCAAGTGGTATAATCGCCAATTTTTTCATAAAGATTTTTGGATACATTACAAGTGAGTAAAAATATCGTAAAATTTTGCAATTTTTTACTTTTTTATTTAGATCCAAAAAACAATTGTGCAGAATAACAACAAAAATTTAATCTTTACGTTTTTTTATACTTATAAGTACCCCACATTTGACAATAATTTGCCGAGTAGCTATGAGATTTTTTTTATGGTGGCCACTATGGTTTTACGGGGCGAAACGTACAAAAAATTGTAAAATTGCTTGATTTCAGTGAAAATCAAGGGAAAAAATTAAAAAAAAACGTCCAGCGGACGTTAAAAAATTGTTTTTAATTACACTGACAATTATACATTAAAGACGAGTAAGTGTCAGCATAAACTAGAAAGATTTTTTTAAATAAAAAATTAATATTTTGTGTTTTCAAAATTTAAAAAAATACCGCCGGCATTAGCGTTACTCAAAGCGTACCACGAGGATAAGGTTGCACGGTCGGATTTACGCTTTGTTGCGCGCGTGTGTGCTTGCGTGCGTGAGTGGTCGTAGGTGGTAAAATGAATTTAATAATGTGTTCCCGTCTTTATTCAATATGACCTCTCGTAATCGGTTTCGCATATTAATACAACGCCGTATCGTTATTTGAGGAATGCCAATGAGTCCCGATTTGAATTCAATCGAGCATGTTTGGGACATGTTAGAGCAAAGATTGCGCGAAAATTATCGTAATATTCCGGATTTGGTTTCGCTTGCCAGAGCCCTTCCGGAAATGTGGCAGCAAATCCCTCAAATAACAATACGGCGTTGTATCAATATGCGAAACCGAGAGATCATATTGAATAGAAACGGGAACACACATTATTAAATTCATTTTACCACCTACGACCACCCATCCACGCACACGCACGCACGCACACATGCGCACACACACAGTCATGAATGAGTTTGGAGTCATAAAATACTGCGAAAGTGACGAGTCGCGGGTCTCAGGTGAATAACACACATACACACACGCGCGCACAACAAAGCGTAAATCCTACCGTGCAACCTTATCCTCGTGGTACGCTTTGAGTAACGCTAATTCCGGGGGTATTTTTTCAAATTTTGAAAACACGAAACATTATTTTTTATTTAAAAAAGTCTTTCTAGCTTATGCTGACACTTACTAGTATTTAATGTATTGTCAGTGTAATTGAAAACAATTTTTTAACGTCCGCTAAACGTTATTTTTAATTTTTTACTTGATTTTTACTGAAATTAAGCTATTTTACAATTTTTTGTACGTTTTGCCCCGTAAAACCATAGTGGCCACCATGAAAAAAATCTCATAGCTACTCGGCAAATTTTTGTCAAATGTGGGGTACTTATAAGTACAAAAAAACGTAAAGATTAAATTTTTGTTGTTATTCTGCACAATTGTTTTTTGGATCTAAATAAAAAAGTAAAAAATTGCAAAATTTTCGATATTTTTACTCACTTGTAATGTATCCAAAAATCTATATGAAAAAATTGGCGATTATACCACTTGATAGAGCAAAGTTTTAGCTTTAGGAATCCATTTTGCCAATTGCGGTACGATGATTTTTAACGGAGTTATGGGTAATCAAAGTCAAAATGCTCATTTCTTATTCAATCTGCGATAACTCAGTAACAAAAAATCGTAGAAACTTTTTAAAAAAAGATTTTGTAGCAAAAACTTGAAGCTTTCACATTAGAAAGTCAAAGTTTAGCAGAATTTTTTTGGGCACGTGACAGGCCCACAAAGTGAGAAAAAAATTTTCCATTTTGTCCAGCTCGCAGTTTTCTGTATGTAAAAATTACGAAATTCATAGTAACTAAAAGAAAATAATAACCTTCTGAAAGCAAATATTTCAAGCTTTAAAACGCTTTTTTAAATCTTAAATTTTGTTCCTTTTTAACGAAGATACAGCTGCCCAAATTTTGCCTATTTTTTAAAAAAACTTAAGTGTTCCTTTAATTTTTGTGAGTTTATTAAAATAAAAAGTAGGTTTTCTATTAAAATTTATAGAAATTAAAATAAAATTCCTCCACACGCTCGTGTTATTTCAAATAAATTACGATTCATAGAAAAGCTTAAGAAATTTTTTTCTTTTTAGGGGCCATGGAGAAGATGGATTTTACAAATGCAGTGGTCGTGTCTAATCGGAAATGTCCTTTGTGGGCAATAAACAGCGCGATTCGGCTGAATATTCCACTGCTATCCACCACGTGGGTGGTTCAGTGTATAATCGAGGGCGATTGCTGTCCGCATAACGAACATCCGCGTTATAAATATAATTATATACAAAATTAGAGAGCTTTCGTTAATTAGAAAGCTGTTGTTTTTACAATCGTGAATACGTCGCCTATAATCAATGTGGCTACTAGAATATATTTTCTTTTGTTTTCCAAGTCCTTTCCAGATTTTTTCGGACTTTCACGTCGTCTTGCACAAGATGAAAGAATTACTTTACAATTGTGAGCCTTGAAACTTTTCAATTTTCTATTTTTTTTTTTTTGGTGACATTCTACTGTTTCTGATACGCCAGCGCGACGTATCTTGTTTCCATTGTATACGTATTACACGACGTATTCTCTTGTTTCCATTGTATTTTCTACAGACGAATCCCCTATTATCCTTCCTCTGTTACATTTGTACGCGTTCGATATGACTGATAACGTATTTCAAGCATTTTGATATGGCGATTTATCCTCACGCGGTCGCTACGCGAACGCAACGATCTTGACATTCGTTTTACATGCTGTTTCCCGCGCAAGGATACGTGCGTAACGATTTACACTTTTGTAAGATTTTGTATAAAAATGGACGTGCGCGGGTACAGCAGATCAATTTTGTACACGAACGTGGATCCTTATTGTGTTTAAAGCTATGTCTTTAAGAGATCGATATCTTTGCAGTAACTCGTGATTGCGCCGCGGAGGAATCGCGTTTATACCTCGATAAGAGACAAGATTTATTTCAACGCGATCGATATATTCAAAGAAACGATGAGGTTTCATATCAATAAATAAGTTCGTTATTCTGCTTTCGATCGATTTTTTATAAGTGGACACATCTACTGTAATCGCCTACCATCAGATCTAATTGATTTAACGACATTAAGGCTCCTTGTTTTCCCACCACGTGGAATTATATCAGAAATTAGAAATAACGTGAATGTTTTTCTTACAATGATTAGATTATTAAATTCAAGATAAATTCATTTTTTCGCGCTTATTTAATAATGTATTCATTTCCTCCAGAAGTGTAAAACATTTCTGCGTGTGATAAGCAAGTGTATGTGAAAACTAATTTATTTCAAATATAAACGAAGCTTATATTAGAAATAAAACGAGGTTCACACGATTTCTAACTTCTGACCTCTTATATAATTCATTATGACTGCAACGAGAACAAACAGGAGTCTTAAGAGAATATTTTTATGAAAGATACAGAGCAAAGAGTACTTTGATGGACGCAATTGGCATTCGGGAATTGAAATTAGTAACGCAGTTGGCAAAACTTGAATTTTTATTAAAGTAAATTACGAAGTAGATGTGTTTTTGTACGTGCATATATGCGGAGAGACGCAATGTATATAAGTAAATATATACTATACAAATTTTATTATACATATATATATATATAGTAAGTTATAGCTATTATATACAATAATGTCCGGGGATAAAATATATAGCGACATATTTTGGCAGATGGTCTCTTTCTCTTTTCCGACCTTTTGACATCTCTTCTTTTATTCTTACGAGAGTAACAATTATTGCAAATTGGTACAATTCGTAAAATTCAATAATTTAATAACTACAAATGCGTTTTTACGGATTGTACCAAATATCTCTTGTAAATGTTCAACTCTTTTCTTCGTTCGTATCTTGAAATACAACTGGGGGTCCATCGACTCTTACGGATTATACCAATCGAGGAATAATAACGAGAACGACATCACCAGAAGGAAGAAGAGGATCCACACCCTGAGACCGGCATTTCGCTGAATCGCGTGTCGAATCTGTTCGTTCGCCTCTTTCACATTCTCCGTCGATCCGACCACCGTTGTCATCAGCCTGTCCAGATCCTTGTCCTGGTCCAAAACCTTTTCCGTGAAGATCTCCTGAAGCTCGGCGATGTGCACCACCTTGCTCTCGATCTGCTTGACCTCCTCCGTCATGGTATTCAGCTCGTTGTACAGCTGCTCGTTCTCAGACTCGAACATCTGGATGTCCTCGGCTGACAATCCTTCCTCGTACGTCAACGCATTGACGTCGCCGTTGATCTCCTGAATCTTCATCGGGCTCGACTCGTTTGAGTCGTTCTTGGTTTCGTCCAGGGTTTTCTGCGCCGCGTTCAGCATCGACTTCTTGACCACCGTCGCCGACAGCTGATCGGCTGGCCTGAGATCCGCCTGCAGCTTGGAGATCCTTCGCATCTCCATCGCCCTCTTCACGCGCATCGCCTTCTGCTCCGAGTATATCTTACAGACGTTCTTCAGGTAGTCCTCCATCAGCAGCAGCATGATCTCGCGATGCTCGATGTTCTGCTGGGTGATCTCCGTGGACGCCGCGACCTCCCGCTTCAGGTCCTTGACCAGCTGCGAGCAGGTGCTCATTATCCGCTGCGCGCCCAGGTCGATCTCGTCGCGCTCCGCGTCCGTCATGTGTGGCGCGGCGGACAGGTAGTTGGAGAAGTTCAGGTAGGCCTTGCGGTTCTCCAGCAGGAACTCCCGCAGCTTGGAGATCTGCACGACCACCGAGTGCGCCTTCGCGCAGAAGGTGCTCTTGCTCCTGGCTCTGCGCGACTGGTACTCCGTCGTCGTCGGCGCGCCGAGGTCCTTGTTGCGCAGATTCACCGCCTTCACGCTCGCCTTGAACAACGCGCTCACGTCCATCCCTGCGATTCTCTTGTCTGCTTGACGTTGACCTCCTGGATCCACCGGAGGCAGCTCGTCGGAACTTCTGCCGAAGTCTTTGCGTGAATAGCAATGGTCCTTCGGCCTTCCTGCAAACGTCCGGATGTATTCGATGTTTCGACAACGAAAAGTCACGTCTGTTGAGAGCTAAAACGAAACTGAGGTGTTAAAATGAAAATTTTCTCGTAACTTACCTTTTGCTCTTTCCCTGTCAGCACCTCATTTATAATTATGTTTATGAATGCGCTGATCGCATTAATGTGATATTATTTGTAATTATGCAGCACAGTGATGTGCTTGCGTTTTCTTTTCGAACAAATTGATAAAATAGCAAACGGATATAATCATCAGTTTTGTAAACACCTTGTCACGCATCGAGCCGCTAAGAGCGATTTAAAGTGTGGTTATGTACAGGTATGTTACATACATACGTGTACTTGTTCCAGAATGTGTAAAGAACGAATAAGAATGACGTAACTTTAGTCAAGATAAAAAAAAAACACATTTCTCTTCCATAACTTGAGAAAGAAATGACATTCTTGATATTATATTTGATATTTTAAAATACTCCTTTTTTTAACCTAACCATATAATTATTATCTAGAGGCAAATCATGGTTCTCTTGTGATAATCTTATGCTATAGAGCTCGGTAATGTTATAATATATACAGCTATAGTTATGAGATACAGTAATAATTAATACCTACATTATTAATTTTATCATTTTTTTATTAGACTTAACTAGTTTTAGAATTTGTTACATTAAAGTACACGGAGCGCAAATCATCGAGCGTCATCGGCCGGTTGAAGATCAGCCAGAAAGGCGTTATAACGGTCCATAATGTTCAGCTCTTCAGATTCGTTGGACTTGTCGTCGTATTGCGAACCGACCGTCCACAGGGTCTCCAAGTCGTAGTGCTCTCTGGCAGAATGTGAGAAGATGTGTAGAGCGATGTTTCCTGCAATATAAATCAATTTTGCTGAATTATTTTTATAAAATTATTCCAATAAGCTCGAAGTCTGTAGCTGTTAACACATTCGCTGAATCTTTATGATGTAATAATAAGTTTGAAGAGCGCATAATATTTATATAAAGTGATTATGTAGAATGATATACAGAGTAATTCTTAGTTATTTTTCAATACTTCGGTAATCAAGGTAAATCAAGACAGAAAAGCTATTTGTATTGAGCATTTGTACAATATAGGTATATATATATAATTTCATTTTATTATACAATATATATATCATTCAATTGTGTAATTATATGTATATCGAGAATCGTAAGTCATATAAACATAATGTACTTTTCTAATTCAACTATTTTCAATGCAGAAAATGCGTTTACCTAAATCCAGGGCCATCCAATCCTTTGAGTCTTCTCCTTCGATTTTGGGTATCTGTTCGTTCGGATGCCTCTTTAGTTTGTAAACTTTGCGCACGAAAGTGGCCAGAGCGTTCATGTGCTTCCGCGAGTTTCCCGACACGACAACGATGTAGTCCACGTAAGCGTACTCCTTGGGAACCGAAGCAACGAAGATGTTCTTGGCCTTGTCTCTTTCCAGCAGCTCAACAAGGTCCTCGATGTCGTATACTCCAGTAACACCATCTAATATATGCACAATCTGGTCATTATTATAGTCATCGTTGAATTGGTAAATAATTTTACATGTTTAGTAGATAAGAAACGATTTATTATATATAATATATATAATTTCTTACACATTTCTTTTCTTAAAAATATAATAAGTGCAATCACATTAAGTTTATAATAAATCTTAAATTTATAATGAAATAGAATCACATTTAATGTATGTTACATTTATCATTGTCATTACCTACATTTCATTAAATACACGTTTTTTAATTGCTTTATCATTATATCAGCTTCACTCTGACCGGCATTCGGAGTACACGCATTCGTACTCACGGTTTAGATTTACGTCGGCGTAAGGATCGTGAATCGCCTCCTGCTTGTTCAGATCCTCGAGGAGGATCTTTTGCTGTTCCTCGCTCACGTCGAGGATCACGTCCGCATCTTCGTCGTGAAATATCTTGTATTTCGTATTTATAGCCGCCGTCAGGTTAGAGCTGGTGCCCTTGCTCGCATCGTCGTTCTCATCGTCGCGGTCCTTCCCCACGTCGCTCGAAAACCTCCTCGTCAGCCTCAGTCGCGAGTACGTTAACGACCGCGCCGCTGCATGACCGCAGAGAGTCTCGCGCGAGAAATGCCGCGCGCGGAGCAGATTCCTCAGGACGCACGAATGCATGCCGATCCTGAAAAGCTAGGTTAAGCGATTAGCGATGCCATGCCAATTGCAAATACTTGAAAAGCATCAGCATGTGAGCTCGAAGCTTTTTCTTATCTTTCTTTTGCCGCGTGACAGTTTTTCAAGTCTTGCTGTTGGCAATTCTGATAACAAAATTATATCAGATAAATATAAATTGTAATTAATTATAATTAGATACGTTCATATAAATTACTATTCTTGCTTGAAATCATTTCTGGCTTTTACACATGTCGCGTATTCTCTTCATATTGTATGTATGTACACATTTATAGATTCTCCTGATACCCTATGTTACTCGGCGCTTACGCACACCAGTCGCCACTTTACAAGTTAAATACAGAGGAAATACACAATAGATGCAGTTACATCGATAACTCACACTGGGCATCTAATAATTTGTTTCAAAATCGAATTACAATTAGAGGAAAACGGAGGAAACGTGCCTGGTTATTAAACGAGTCTGTATTCTATCTTGTAGGAGTTGATGTATTTAATCAAACAAGATTTGCATATACAAAATGCTCTCGGTGCGAGAAACGTGTCCATTAAAGAATCGTCTCCTCGGGATTCTCAATCTTCTAGGAGAGTTCGTGAAACGGTGAAACGTCGCAGGTCTGTTCCTCTCACGGCTGAAATGTTTCGTGGCGAATAAGAACGGTGTAACGATAATTGTATATTAATTACGACGCGAATAAAGCTTACACCTACAGAGTCTGTAAAAGGAAGCCGCTTATTTGGACCTCGCACGCATCTTCCTCCTCTTGCGTTTTAGCCTGCGCATCCTCTTCTTACGCCACTGCAAATTAAACGTGTCATTATTTTCTGCTGAAAAGAGCTCCAGGTGCCTGCAGTTTAAGCATGGTTCGATAGCGCCTCGTGTTAGTTTACTCTAGACGAGTTGAGGTTATGTTTAATAAAACAAGCAGAGAACAGAAATAAGACGCGCAAGTGCCGCTAAAAAAATCATGAGCTTGAGATAATTATCAAGCTCATTATTACGAAAGCTTCTTTCGCAGCGTCTGCGTCACGTCAATAAAATCGTTCGCCACGCGCAAGCGAGGGTTGCCGCATCACAACTCGTGCATTTCACGCGGCGAAATAATCACATACTATGTTCGAAAAACGCAATAATTATCGACAGCAGTCGCTGATGGCTTACCTTAGCTCTCATCTCGCCACTTAGACGATTTTAGATCGCCTCAGAATCACCGGATAACTTTGGATTTCGTGAATCAACCTTCTCCGAAAAACCCTCGAGGTAAAATGAAAGAGCACGAAACACGAATACACGAAACAGGAGAGTTGATGTTGATCAGTTGAGGGACAGGGAAACCTCCCATTGGACGCGGCGTCGTGCGTCATATATCTACACTCCTCCACCTACACTTTCACATTCACTTGCACTTTTTGAACAACCGTCTTCGCGTTCCGCCTTCCGCCGATTCGGAACGCCCGTTGCGGACCGACGGGCGACGACTGGCGCGTTCCGTGTTCCGCGGTTGCTTCCCGCCCGTTTAAAGCCCGTCCCGCCAAAAGTGCAGTCGCAGCTGGAGCCTGGAGCGCGCGAGGATGCGTTTGCCCCGTGGTAAATGTAACGTGATGTAACGTGTTTCGTCGCAAATTCGGCAGGCGGTTACTAACGCCGCGTTAAATCGCTGACGTGGACGAATTTTTCGACGATTCGCTATTTCGCTGACGACGTTTCGAGAAGTCTCACACGCAGCAGTGGCTCGTGGCTCGTGTAGGTCATCAAGTTAGAGCTCGTCGTTCTCAGGATCGCGTGGACGAAGAATTTTAGGGTACTTATAAATCTCGCTGATCCGCAGTTTCTCGCTCGAGAAGGATTCGTCGACTCCGCGTCACGTCGGTTTCCACGCTCGGCGATAATTTTGAGTGGAGAATCGTTGGCGAGAACAATGTCGGGCACGCAGACCACTATTTCTTTTCCCGTACGGAAGAAGTGTGGTTTTTACGGCCGGAAGGTGGAAGTGAAGGAGGATTTCACGAACGCGACGGCGAGGGACACGCCGTCGAGGTACGTCCCGGCCGTCAAGAAGATCGTCACTTTGACCAGCAGCGAGTCCGAGTCTGATTCCGACATTGAGAATGCGACGAAGAAGCCGGAGGTTTACAGGGACAGGAGGACCGAGGATGCGGGCAACACGCCAAGGCGACGAAAGTGCCACGAGTATGGTAAGATTGCGTTTAATACATTTCACTTTATTTAAGAGAAATAATAAAAGAAAATAATTAGATTGTTTCACATATTACAGCTTTCTCACAACGTGATTCTGCTTTATGTATCATAATTATACTGTGGACGTTTTTATTTTATATAAATTTGTTGTTGAGATGTGATAAATTGTTTTGTTTTAGATAGGAGGATTGAGAATGCGGGCAATACGCCAAGGCGACGAAAGTGCGACGAGTCGAATGGTAAGTTTGCGTAAGATACATTACTTTACTTGAGAGCAATAGTAAAAGAATTGCTTTGAAGACAGATTATTTCATACATTATAGCTTTCTCCTGCTTCTCATGATATTCTCACGATAGTTATGCAACATAATTCTGTTTTATATATTGCAATTACACTGTGGACATTTTTATTTTACATAAAATTGTTGTCAAGATGTATTAATTAATACATTACGTTTTATTTCAGACGAACAAACTCCTAGTCCACCCAAACAGAGAAGGGATAAGTCACTTCTGCAGTCTTCCTTGACACCGTCTACTCTTCTCAATAAATTAGCTCTATCCCCAGAAAAAGAAAGCAGATTGACTCCCAAGAAATTATTTGACGCTTGCCTCTCTGAAGAAGAGGGCGAGTTAACTTCTAAGCTAGTATTCGGATCCAACAAATACCAAAACGCGCGTAAATCATTACACAGTTCCGTAACGGAGAATTTACCCGGAAGGGAAGAGGAATTGACTAGGCTACAGAAATATCTTCTTGAACATTTGGACAAAGAAACGTCGGGTTCCCTGTACATCTCTGGTCCCCCAGGCACCGGCAAAACCGCGTGTCTGTCTAAAATCATACAGCAGTCAGATATAAGATCGAGATTCAAGGTGGTCTACATCAATTGCACTAGCATGAAGTCTGCGGCTGCCATTTATGCGAAGATAATCCAGGAGTTGTCAATTCCTAGCTCAAAAAAGTCAGGGAAAAACAGCAAAGCCATTATAGAGAAGTATTTAACGTCCAAGCACAAGACGCTGCTCCTAGTGCTGGACGAGATAGATCAGTTGGAGAGCAGAAAGCAGTCTGTGCTGTATTCCATATTCGAGTGGCCTTCCATACCGGATTCCAAGCTGATCCTCATCGGGATCGCCAACGCTTTGGACCTGACTGACAGAATACTGCCTAGACTGCAGGCTAGATGTGAATTGAAACCGGCGTTGATGCACTTTGCCCCATACTCCAAACAACAGATATCTGACATAATATCTACAAGACTGAACGAGGCAAATGCGGCTAATGTTTTCACTCCGTCTGCGATACAATTCCTCGCGGGTAAAGTTGCTGCGATTTCCGGGGATATTAGGAGGGCCTTGGACATCAGCAGGAGGGTGATAGAACTGGCCGAGTCGCATCAAGTGGCGCAAGTACTGCGTCCGACAAATGATAACGGTAATTAATTTTTATGCGACGCAAGAGCGATGTAATAGCAATAAAAAATATTAGTATTATACACTATTGTATGATGATGTGTTAACGTAAATTATTAAAATAATGAATAATTGATAATATAAGTAATTAAAGAATAATGTGTGTACAATACTTGATTTTCTGTTTTAAATTTAGATACAAATATAGAGACCTCGAAAAAGGAAACAATAGAAAAGCCGGTTGACTTGAAGGAAGTGGTTACAGTTCTAAATGGAGTTTATGGAGGTACACAGAATCTTAATGAAGAACAGGATACATTTCCTCTTCAACAAAAACTGCTAATTTGCTCTCTATTGCTTATCCTCAATGAAGGAAAGAACAAGGATATAACTGTCGGAAGGGTAAGCTCGTAAAAATCCACACACACACACACACACACACACACGCTTATAACTATATATAATTAAATGTATAAATATAAAATTTACTAAATTTAGTTGTAATACGTAATAAATCGTATTATGTTGCAACTTTCTTTTTCAAAGCGCTCTATTCGTTTCAGTTGTACGAGGTGTACAGAAAGGTTTGCAAGAAGCGCAACATATCCGCCGTCGACAATTCCGACTTCGTGAACATGTGCTCGTTAATAGAGACCAGGGGTATCCTGCGAGTCGTGGGCAAGAAGGAGGCGCGTTTGTGCAAAGTAAACTTGCAGTGGGATCAGGAAGAGTTGGATGCGGCTTTGCAGGACAAACAGATGATGGCCGATATAATTAACGACACAAGTTGTTTGTAGAATAATTAGGGAAATTTAATGTTATATCGTTTTGTTACACCTAATTTATTTTATGGCTCCTTTATTATTTTATATATATAACGTGGCCATCTTGTTACCAATCGACTGTTACATTGTTATCAAGTCGTTTTTCTACATATTACTCTTTTAAAGATAGATTTTAACATTAGCATGAATATTTAGGCTATTATATCGCATGAGACTGATTGTGTTTACCGCGCATTTTATACTGTATTGAATCCGGAAATTTATGCTGAATTTACTGACTGAGAGCGCTCGACATCATTGTAGAGAGATATATTTTTGATGATTGCAAATAAAACTTGTTTTAAGTACAAGTGTATTTGGTGTGTTAAATAGATCAAAGTTAAATTCTTTGTTTGGTCTGTTTTTCTACGCTTTTTATACTTGACAAAACTAAGAAGATAAAAAGAGATTTATTGGTAATAAATTCTATCCTTTAAATATAATTTCTTTTTGCAATAAAGTTTAGAGAGAAAATATGCTAAAATTTTTTAAATAACGGTATAAATAAAAAGAAGGGAAGGCAAAAAATATTCCATTTTCTGAGAAGTGTCTAAAGGGAACGGGCCCATGCCCCCATGGCCCATTATGTCCTACATACGACTGTGCGAAATTAGATTTGAAGTTATGTTAGGTCAGAGTTTTGGTTAGGAGCTCTCTGCATTGTTTATACGGTGCACAGGCAACAAAAATATGATATTATCAGAGCTTTACGTATAGAATAAAGACTTGTACTTAAGAATTTTGTATAAATTTTGAAAAATTTCGAGGATGTATCTCAAGACACTTCTCCCCAGGGTGTTTCTCAATATGGGTTTAGGTTTAGCGCTTGTACTATTCTTCTGCGAATATCTCATATATTACGTGGTGCTTATACAGGTGAGTCTCGGTGATACGTTCACTGATGTATCATGTAAAAGCTCAGACTGCTTAAGAACATCTCTGTCCTTAATGAAAACTCAGAAGTCACGATTTGATTCTTAGTGCGAATGGCCCACTCTGGACCCTCGAAAAGAGGACCCCGCTCTACGTGGGGAAGCAACGGATAGGCCTGTCAAAGCTATGTTTATAGCGGACACTCATTTATTAGGTTCCAGGGAAGGCCATTGGTTTGATAAGCTGCGAAGGTTTGTATTCCCAAGGCTGTAATTTCATACATTTCTACTAAATAATGTTTTTTTAATACTCCATTTGCATATGTACTGAAAAGACTGATATACACTGTTCCAGGGAATGGCAGATGTACAGAGCATTCCAAACTGTGATGACATTACACCGACTGGATGTAGTTTTTATACTGGGTGAGTAACTCATGTATCATTGTTTGCTACATTTTCTAAAGACTTAAGTACTAGTTCATTATCTCACGATATTCAGGTGATGTTTTCGACGAGGGACAATGGTGCGGCTCCATGGAATTCGAGTATTATATAAAAAGATTCCATTCCTTGTTCCATGTGCCTAAGGACACTCATATCTATGTTGTTGCTGGAAATCACGATATGGGATTTCATTACGGTACGGCAAAGTATATATCCTCTGCAAAGAATCTGTCCCGAATACCAACGAATAATTCCTGCTTCATACTCGAGAAAATTATATGTTTTAATAGTGTATTTTAATTATATCCAGCTTAACTCCTGGAATACGCTTTCAGCGATCACGCCGTATCGTAATCAGCGCTTCATTCACGGCTTGAAGAGCCCGAGCGTGCGACGGCTGAGTCTGCGAAACAATCACTTTGTGCTGATCAACAGCATGGCATTGGAAGGGGATGGCTGTTTTCTGTGCCGACCGACCGAGATCGCAGTGAATAAAATAGCTAGTAAGCTATCATCTCTGCGCTCTCATATTAGCATGCCAAGGTCCTTTCGTAACTAATCGTTGAACCGTCTACATGTGTAACGTATTGCAGAGGATCTGAAGTGTGCAAGAAAAATTGGCAACGATTGTCGCAACGCAAGCGCGATTTCCAGATACAGCAGGCCTATATTGCTACAAGTCAGTCTTCCTACCATAATTCGTAAATAAGATATTTTCACAAATAACGTAAAAACTAGAAATTAAAAAGAATCACAGGATTAACTTTTAAACATAAGAAAAATTCTGTTTGAAGGACTAACAGATGTATCGTTTCTTTTTCAGCATTATCCGATGTATCGAGAATCGGATGAGATTTGCAACGAATTGGATCAGGCTCCTCAGGAGTTAAAGGATATCAAATTCCGGGAGCGATGGGAATGCTTGTCAAAGGAAGCGTCGGAACAGGTATGTTTGATAACTTCATTAACGGCATAGTCACGCATATTCGATATTAACGCAAAGCTCGACTTGTCCTGCAGCTTTTAGATATATTGAATCCGCGACTGATCGTCGACGGTCACACTCATCACGGTTGCAGAAGGATACATCGAGACGACGTCCTGGAATTCACAATCCCGTCTTTCAGCTGGCGGAATAAGGTCAACCCATCCCTTCTGATGGTAAATCTTAAGATTTTGACCTTAATCCATTAACGGCAAACGTTTCACTTTCGAGAACATTATAACTTTAGCTATAGAGCAAAGAAATAAAAATGGAGTAAAGGGATACAAAAATGTCGCTAACCTTTAGGAGTATTATTTATTATTTGCCAAAAATAATATTGGGTTAAATAATATTCCTCAAACTTTTCATCATCTGATTTTCAGGCATGAAATTCTTAATAATTATTTAATAATTCTGGTATTAAACTGTGATCTTTATAGAAGATAGGAGCATAATATGCTTAATTGGAATTCTTATATTCTTAATATTATCATTATGGCTTTCTCAATGGGTTAACTATTCCCTGTTAGGACACAATATATCCGCGAATTATTTTTATTTCAGGGTACTTTCACTCCCAGCAATTACTCTGTCTCCAAATGCTACATGCCCGTGGAATCTACTGTGATCACTATTTATAAATGTAGTCTCCCATGCATACTGATATATCTGATTATAAAACTCAGACCAAGGCGGCACGCGTACTCGCGCTTGAAAATGCCTTGACTAACTCTATCGTGACACGTTCGAACGCGAACGGGCGTATAATAATTCTATATACAATGCAATTTATATGGAGGCTATAATTGTCGAAATTAAGACATATCTGTATACACTTTTCGTACACGCTATTCATCACGTATTTACAACAGTAATAGTATAAAATACTTTTGTGATATATATCATAATTATATAACGATGTCAATCTCGATGTACATAGAATGGAGAACTTGAGACATGTTTACTAAAAGACTTATGTAAGTACCGACGTAATTTTACATAAGTGCGTCATAAAAAAATTTACAAATCAAGTCTCAACGGAACTGGGCGCACAGAGATTTGTGATAATGACATCCGAAAGCTGAAGAATGAAAACGTGCACTCGTATGAATGTAAAGTAAATACACAAAACTATATTATTATTCATATACATTGCATACTGCGCTTATTGTTATTATAATGATCGGCCGAGACAGTTGCGAAACTGCATGTTGTATTCTTACATTAAAGAAAACGATAAACATTTTAGACTGGCTCATTTTTATCGGCTATATAATACTTTCGCACATTGACTGTTACTAATATCACATTACTTGAATATTTTTACAGAGTCCCTTGCTCTTCGACAAGAAACGTTATTGATATAGCCAACGTCCAACTGTTCATTGATCAGTTCGATTATTTTCTTGTGTGTATGTATATATATATGTATATATATATATATATATATATGTCGTAAATCATAAGTACTCACGGGAGAAACCTTGCAACTAAGTATTATTATATAAATAAAATAGATTTATTATACATTGGAGCTCCATATTCGCGCCTTTCCTAAGCGCATATTTCGTGTACATTCGCAAGTATGAAAAGCTTATTTTCCGCCATAAAAAATAGCAAAAGTGATAAACAGAAAATCGATTTCTGCAATGTTTTAAAATAAAGATGGTAGAAGAACTTCTTTCTCTCTTCGCTGCGATATTCATCTCAAAAGAAATGAAAAAAGAAGTATCAAGAAAGAAAAAAAATGCTTTCTTGAAAGGGCCTTTACCTTTCAATATATCTCTTTTCCCCATTGTCTCTCAATCTTTATATTCGCGATAGTTTTGCAAATCCTAAGCCGTGCGGCAAACATGGAGCTTACATTGTACTCATTATGACGGACGCAAAAATAGACACGTAGAAACCTTACGTCAATACATCAAATATACGTACACGTGTCACAAAATCCTGTGCAATGTTCGCAGTTTCAAAATTTCATGTGGAAGATGAGATGCATCCGCTTCGTTTCACTTATTTATTGTTCCTACACGATACGAAAACTTCAGCTCTCTGCCTCTCTCTCTATCACTCTTTCTCTCGCTCGCTCCCTTTCTCTCCCCCTCTCTCGCTCGGTTAAATTAAGTCTAAATTTATTTCGCTCGCATTACTCTACTAATGATAATTTTGACTAGTCTATCTTGACGGCCGCGTATATCTTCCTGATGAAGGCATACGCAGCGAAGAAACCGATCGTGCCGGTCAGCAACCAGAATGTGAGGACCATCAACGCAGTGTAGCCGAAATACATGAGAGTCGGCACTAGCTCAGTGATCTTCAGTTTGGTGACAAAGTAAAAGACGGAGTACGCCAGCACGTAAACCGCCGATCCGCCGCTCACGATGAAACTGCGCCACCACCACCTGTAGTCCTGAAATCAGAATATTAAAGTGTAAGAATATTACAAAAACTAGGAAAGACATACGAATCAAGAAAACAGAAAGAGCGAGTCCAAACTGCAGGTGATAGTACATAGAAAAACTGAATTCAAAGTCCAAATTAAGATATAAAAATCCTTAAGAAAAAATATGAAATATTGAATATTAAAAATCGAAGAGACTGTTTTTTTGATAATTTTCTCATTATACTTACTTCGCCGCATAACTGGAAGTAGACCATGACTATTGATATTTGCGAGCACGAGATTACAAGGATACAGAAAACGAGGAATAGAAATCCGAAAAGATAATAAAACTGATTTTCCCAGAGCGCAGTTAGGATGAAGAAGAGTTCTATGAATACCGCGCCGAATGGTAAGATTCCAGCCATTAAAGTGCTGCAAAGATTATTTCCTTTATTAATATTTAATAGTAAAAAATTATTTATATATCAACTTAAAAAAATATTGTTAATATAATTGTACAGGCATATTATATAATATACTTCTACAATTGATACTCATTAATAGCGAAATAACAGAAGAAAGTGGATTAAAATTCTCTTCTCAAACTTACCATAATATTGGATTCATATACCATAGCTGGTCAGGAACTTGTCTGGGGATTTGATTCGTTCTAACTGGATGCGTAAAGGGTTGCTTGCGATAGCCAAAGAAGTAACCGAGATAGACGAGAGGTAGCGAGATGCCGAACCAGAGGCACAGCAGGGCCACCATCGTGGTAAAGGGGACTGCACCGGAGCTATGTTTCCCCCATATGAAGAAATTTAGGAAGAAGCATGTCGTGAAGACTATACCTGGATAGAACGTCGCCGTCTGCAACAATAAATATTAATCCTTATATTAGAAATTACGATATATACGTTTCATGAATTTTAATTGCGGAAAATTATAGTATGCAGAAAAATATATTCACGTTACATGAATAAATCATATTATATATAGTCTGTGTTTTTTTTTACCAGCAAAGCGGCTCTTCTCCATTCTCGACCCCGCATAGTTTTGTACAATCGGGCCGAGAAGTAGCCGGCGATTAAACCGGAAAACACGTACAAAAATATTGCGCAAGTGCCCAAGGCTCCTCGACTCGCCGGCGACAGCATTCCCAGCATCGCGAAGACTGCAAGAATACAGACAGGTATAAACAAATATGTAGCCGTACTTTACGTTGCGTTGCTAGGATTCAATATGTTCCTACATATCGTGATTAAAGCCATGAAAAATATCTGGATGCCGCTGCCGATCACGGCGGCGAATAAGCGCGAGTTAGTGGGCGGTCGGAACACGTCTCCATGAACCAGTTTCCAACCGGTCTCCTCGATGGTTTCATCCAGACCCGCTAAACTGTCACTCTCACCCGCGTTGTAACGGGCTATGTCCCTTCTGAGCGTTCTCACCATGATCATCGTAAGAATTCCTGCGACAAATACATCCAAAATTAAATTCTGAAAATGTACAGAAATAAATCTTTTTTTAATTATATATATTTATTTTTTATTTGTTTGAAAATCGAAGAAATAAAATATTTGTATCAACTTTATCATATTTTATCGAGTAAAGTCATAAAATTTATCTAATGTTATCGTGTTGCGTGATACATCTGTAAATTTGCGTCACGAAATATTGCAGAAGCTCGAAAAAAACTAATAAGTTTTTTCATGATGTCTTATTTCGAATGATAGTTTTCCAAATGCGAGAATCTAAAGTTTTGCCTAATATTGTAATCATTGTTCATTCTCACCAGATAAGAAGAAAACGACAATGAGAGAATTGATGATCGAGAACCAGTGAATTTCGACGTCGCTCATGCCGAGGTACACGTCCCATCTGCTCGCCCAGCTGACGTCCGATTGTTTCCATTCCACCGAGTACAGAAAGAGGAGGCTCGTGCCTTTCGGATTGACAAACTGTGGACTGGCCTCACTCGGTAGAATGCAAGTGTTCTCGTTGAACTTCAATTGAGATGTGTCGATGGATCGAGCTTCCACCTCGAATCCGACTACTCTAAATTCATTTCTGCAAATAAAATTAAAACGATAATTTTAATCACGACACTTTCTTCATCTCTGTAAACTCTTTTGCAGATGTATGGAATGGATACTAACTCGCCGTGTTTGTGATAGCTTAACTTTAGCTTAAGATAATTATTGATGTACACTTGATCGTTCATAGTTCCGCCGAGACGATACCCTTGATAAACCACCACGTTATTCGTTTCTTTGTGTTTCTTCTTGGTAGCTGCCGGCAGATTATCTATCAACCTGAAAAAGATCCAGGATAGAGACGATGCAAAACACACCTTCTTGTAACGTATAATAATGAAATTCTAACAGGTGCACGAAATATTCATGCTGGACCATCTGGATAACGTGTTGGGAATTTGCCTCGTCCCAAGTCATCAATTTAGATGGCTTGTGACACAGTAGCCTACAGGTGATGTCTTCTGCCATTAGAACTTCATATGGGGTGTTCACTATCCTGGGAAGCAAAGATAAGAATTATTAGAATTTGCAACAATCAAAAAAATCAGGATAGGCTGGATAGGCTCCCTTGAAAGTAAATATAAGTTTGGATAATAAGATTAATATAAGAAATTTTCCCTAAATCAATAATGCGCTTTCTTTTAGAAGGTATATTTACCTGTCGCCACGCAACACCTCTCCCAAATTCTCCGACTTATAAATGAAGGTTCCATTCTTGGGTAAGCAAAATGGAAGAGAATAGTATTCGTACGGTAATTGTGTATGGGTGCTGGTCATTTTGACCGCTTTAACGTCGATCTTCTGGCCCTTCTTGAACTCCACTGGAGCGACTCCAGGCACGTAGAAGCCATTTGTCTCTATCAGGAGGCATATCACCACTAGCACGGCACCATTCCTCTGTAATCTTCCCTGCGTCGAAAGATTTGACCGATTAGCACGAGATTACGACTAATAATGTCGCAAAATACCAAATCGTATTTTAAAAAATGTATTGTTTTATCAATGACAATTGTGAAAGAACTCGATCAACACTTATGCAATCAGTGTACGACAACAAGAAGTCTTCTTTATAAACGAGTAAAAATATTGACAATGGCAAATTGTCATATTTTACATTCAAAATTATGATGGACTCGTAAAAATCCGACGACACGTAATCGCGCTAATGTAAACACCTACAACGGAGTGAATCATCCGATTTAGGCGGCACGTGCGGAAACGGCGGGGAAAAAACGCGCGACGAGCGTCGATCGCCGCGGAGCACAATCGCGCGATTGACGTCGCGAATCGCGAGCTGTCAAGTCTCTCGGTTCTCCTCGGGAACGATTCGCTCTGCGGGAAAACGCGCAGAAAAGGAGTAGAGAATCTCGCGAGACCGTGTCATGCCTGGCCACGTAACTACTCCGCTCCTGGAATCTTTCCCTGGGAAAGGGTATCTCGGCGAAACGCGAAAGAGAACGATCGCACCTACCATTCTACGCGATTATTATGACTTCGACAAGGGCGCGCGCCACGCTGTCTCTCGCAATCTCGCCCTCGGGGTCTCGCCACCACCTCGCGAGCTCGCCCATCGACAGCCTCACGTCCAGAGTGAAGTTGCCGCCGCGTGCGCGCTGCGCGCTGAAGCTGGCCGCGCCGCCGCGGGTTGGCCTCGCCGGCGCGCCAACGTCGCGCAAAAAGTCCCTAGCCGCGTCGGCGCAGTCGGCCGTCGCGGCAAGAAAAAACCGCGGACAGGAAGTACCGAATAATCCGACGACGAGACACGGGTCGGATGCTCCTCGAGGATATCCGAGAATTTCCAGCAATTTCTTCGTATTTATCGCGAGTCGCGAAAATTTGGTCGATCGGTGCCGTCGGTCGGCGATCACCGGCTCGTCCCGAGGACGGGCGAGCGCGTTTTGAAGATGGCGCCGCTCCTACCTCTCGTCGCTCGGGCGGAAGTGCCGTCTCGTTGAGAAACGAAACGCGATTCTCTCGGCCGACGAACATCGGTCGTCCGTCGTCTCGCGGGCCCGGAAAAATCGCGTGACGCCGATCGCGCGTGGAAGCGGTGCGGTCCGCGGCGGCACGCGGGTCCTAGGGACACGCGCGACGGTCGCTCGGCTGACCAGACTTTTCCGAGCGAAAAAATATACCCCCCCGAAAAGGAAAATATCGTCCCACGTGGGGACTCGTTTAATTACAAGTTACGTTGTTTGGATATGCGTCTGTCCGGCTGATTTTTCACGCGGAAGCATGGTGCAGGTGAGTGGCGTGCCGTCCGCGCGTTATCGCCGCGTAATTCGGCCGCGCCGCGCGGTATCCGCCGCGTTTTTCTGCCCTTGTCGCCGTCGGGAATTTTTGATTGTTTTTTTTTTTTCCCTCCGCTGTCATCCATTAGTAAATAGGAAAGATGGCAGCAGATTATTGCGCTTTTTTCCCCGTGCCTTCGGTCCCGGGCGGACATTTTTCCCGGGGCACCGCAGCGGCCCGGGGCGAGTTTCTCACCGTAATTACCGTCGAAATCGCCCGCCGAGCGCGTTTCCACGCACGGGATTCGCCGCGCCGTACGTTTTTCTGAATGAAACGCCGCGCTCACCGGGACGTACGCGATACCAGCCGCACTCGCCCACACGGGGCCGCCGCGCCGCGTACCCGCGCGAGACCCGTCGCTCGCGTGGGCGTTTCGCGAGGAGAACGTCCCGTCCCGGCGGTTTCGCATCCGCTTAACCTATGCGCGCGGGAACGTACCTGCGACGTAAATAAACGACGCGACGCGCTCTGATTTCCCCGCGAGTATCCCGCGACCGCGTCGAGAGACCCGAAGATGATCGTAAGACTCGAGGTGGACTATTATTATTATGATTTTTAATAGTTTTTTAACGATTCGTTTGCTCTTGCAGGCTATCGACGAGATGGAGCAGAGGGATCTCCCTCAGGCGTTCCGCCTGCTGGGGGAGATGAACGCCAACGTCCTCCAGGTGAACCAGCTTGTGGACAACATGCTGGTGCGCGTGAAGAACGGCGAGATCTCGACGGACAAGGGCCTCAGCTTCCTGGAGATGAAGTACCACATGCTGCTCTCGTATCTCATCAACCTGACCTATGTCGTCCTGAGAAAATGCTCCGGCGAGCGCATCGAGGGTGACCCGTCGATCGACCGTCTGATCGAGATCAGGACTGTCCTAGAGAAAATCCGACCAATAGACCACAAGCTTAAGTACCAAATAGATAAGCTCGTCAAGACGGCGGTGACCGGCACCATCAACAGCGACGATCCCAGCAACTTCAGGGCGAACCCCGACGCGCTGGTCGCCAAGCTTGACAGCGAGGACTCGGACAGCGATCAGGAGGAGGATGCGGACGGCGTCAAGTCAACAACGCAGCAGTCCAGGAAATCTAACGTTTACGTGCCACCGAAACTCGCTGCGGTGCACTATGGTTAGTTCTTCACTTTGATAAAATTTTCATTTTCATAATTTGTTGATAATTTTTACATATAGGATGCTCAAGTTATTTTTTTACATCTCTCGTTTGCTCATTAATTATGCCGTGTTGCAACTTCTCCAGATGGCGACGAAACAATGGCGGAGAAGATCCGCAAAGCCGGCGAGAGAGCTCGCAGACGCGTTGTGTCAAATACGGTGCTGCGGGAATTGAAGGAGGAGTATTTGGATGCGCCTGTGGAGGACAGCCAAGGTCTGGGCGAGAAGCGAGCGATTCTGGTGCGCGAGGACAAGCGGAAGACAGAGTACGAGGAGAATTACATGACGCGTTTGCCCGTCACCAAGCAGGAGAAGCACAGACGTCGCCAGATGACGACTCTGGGCACTCTCGGCGACGAGATCACCACTTTCGGGGAGTCATCCACCAAGACCGCTAAAAAGAGAAAAGCTCAGAGGAAGGGCAAAGCTAAAAAGAGTAAGTAGAGTAAGAGACCTGTAGTAGCTCTGCGCGAGTGCGTCAGCAGTGTCAGCACGACAGGGTGCTAAAACCGAGAATTTACGTTGCAGGTTTCAAGAAAAAACGGCATCATTAAGAGCATGATAAAGGGACGACTCTGGGACTTTGGACGAGACCCCAGGGTTACATTACAGCATTAACGATTAAGGTAAAAAGTAAAAAAAAAAGGAAAAATAAATTTACTCGACTTCTTCTTCGAAACAAAAGCAGATGCCACTAATAATCGTTATTAAGTTAAGCTAAAGATAACATCGTAACATCTAGTAATAAAAAAAAGACAACGTGTGTCGACGGTGGAGTAAAAATAGCACGATGGTAATTTATTACTGTATAAGACATACTAATGGTCGTGTAATTGATAATTCTAGTTAATAATGATTTTAATCTTTAACTGTTGTCTGAGAGATCAATTTTGATCTGTGGAGTTGAGAGACGAGATCCATCGAGAGAAAAAAACGGTATTCCACGTGAGTGTGAATGCGGTGAGGAACAACGTCGAGGTAACGATGGCACATACGAGCTTAAATGGAAATTATGTGTCGTAATAGCGTAATATTGTATTGTAATGTTGGATCGAGTAGCGCGGACTTAACGGCTCCAGGATTGAAAATTGTGAATTACACGTAAAAGTTGAAAGCAGAACATTCCTCTGCTTTATTTTGAAATATTCTCCGGCTATATAGAGATGGACGAAGGGAGGAGGAAATCAGTAAACATAGCAGGAGAGACGATATTGAATTAATTGTTAACGAAAAGCGTAAAAATCACAAGACATTCATACAGCAAAAACGCAAAAACAGCGAAACGCGGAAATCATAAAACTCGAGATTTAAAAAAGACAGAAGAAAATATAAAAAAGAGGAAAAAATTCTTTAGGAACTGCACGCACTCGGCGCAATCTCTGAAAGCAAGCTTTTTGGAAAACATTTTGGGAAAAAACAAACAAAAAAAAAGGAGGAAAAGAAGCAAAAAAACGATATTTCGTCGATATCGCATGTCTTAGGATTTTCTCGCTGTCTTAGAGTAGTGAAGTAGTTACTAGTTTTACTATTATATGTATGTTTCGTTTGTGTTTTTCCCCTGGTGAAACTGTTGAGGCTATTATAAACATTTGAATGTGAGTCATGTTTTTACGTTAAGTCTCATTTGTCTTTTATTATTACAATGTGCTTGTGCATTGTATATCTGTTGTTTTTGCGTTGGTTTTAAGTCGTTAAACTTATATTGATGGTAATATAAGGATAACACGAGCGTGTCAAAATTCAAAATTGTCGTCATGTTCTCAGATTTCATTTCGATTGATCGTTTGTTTCATTTCTCAGAGGGAGAGAGAGGGGGAGCTTGTCATATCGCAGAGTAACGGATAGAAAGTGACGAACGAAGGAACAAACGAACGAACGAAGACTCCGGGCGAAAATCACTTCTGCAAGCCTGATAAATAGGATATTTATACAATCAAATCGTGTGCGGGCGGAAGGGGGGGGCTGAGAATTACATTGTCGATTGTGGTTCTCTCCCCCTGAAATAGATTGCATTTATTTCTTAACGTTGTTAGACGCGGGGCCCCTCGCTTCGTCGCTGCGTCCCCGGGTGGAAATGTTCCTTTAAAGCGAAGTAGCGAAGTTGAGCGACACATATTGTTCTATGCAGAGAATACGTACGTTAGATATATACGTTATACATATAGTCACATTGCTCATTCCCTGCAGAAGTGATCCCACCCACACCCTGTTTGCCCTCGCGAGAGGCAGACTTAACTCGGTTCGCTGCGTATGCTGGCCAAGGGCTCAACCATCCATAGATATTATATTTTTTACAGAAGTGTTCATAGATTGAGCCAACTTGGCGCGGCGCCGACGGATGTGTTACACGTCTCCCCCTCTCCTCGACGATCTGTGAAGACGATTAATTATAAAGGAGAAAAAAAAAAGAAAAATGTGATAATGATTATTCATGAAATAATAGTTAAAGAGAAACTTAAACAAAATAGCACAATCGCTGGGCATTATTTACAAAGTGCTAGCAAGCCTAATGTCAGCAGCCTTGTCGTATTTGGTATTTAAAAAAAATGAAATTGAAAAACGCCGAATTGCGGACGGATTTTTCGCGGAACATCCAACGCTTTTGAAGAGACACACGCGCGCGTTATTAATACGGGATTGATTTCCCGAGCGCGCGCGCGCAAAAGAGAAAGAGAAAGAGAGATAAAGAAAAAGAAAAGAAGAAAATCGGGATTGAAATGGAATTTGTCCGACGTTCGGCTTCCTCATACTCCATTGCATAGACGATAATTTTGTGAAGCACACCTATGACTGGCGCGAGCTGCGATCCCGAAAAAAAAAGATAATAACTGTATATATATGTCGATCAACGCACTTTCATAATCGCTCCGTCAGATTTCGATTACTGCCGGTACGTCTGCCGATAAGGATATTTTGCAATAGGCCTGAAACACTTTGCATTCGTACGCTCCACGAAATAGCATCCTGCGACACACTGGACTTTTTTATACGTATATATATTAAACGACACGCGGTTTCTCGGGCTCGCGGTCGCAAGTGTGATAGGTGTGCGAAGGAGTATTCATACGACACAGAACATATCCACACACGCAACATATAGCAGCAAGGTAATAGGATTACATTGAATACACTACCTCAAATCAATAGTAATATGGATTTACAGTAATACGGGAAAAAAAAAAAGAGAAAACTCCGTAGCGGTCGCGCTCGCCCCGTTGTTGTTACGAGCCTCGATTCTTTACGCCGACGTTTTTTTACGGGACGTAATTCCACCGAACTTTGTTGTAGGATATACGTACAGTGGATTTATTCGCCTTGAATACTCTCGCCAATCTATATTAACCCTGGAAGACGCAGGTGTAATTTTACAATAAACCATAGGAATTTCTTAGTACTGCGTTCCTGCGATGGTCGAAAATCCATAAAGAAAGATTTTATAAATGAAAATCTAGAGCAGATCTCCATTCCGTTTTGATGATTTGAACCGCTTGTAAGAAAGGAATCCAGTTGACATTTAAAATTTGTTTATCCATTCCAGATCTATTCAGCACAGGATAATAATTGAATCAAAATTAGATGTTTAATTGATCGTTATCATTGATCTCGAGTATTTAGGGGATCCCTATTGAATCCCCGCCCGTGTTTCCCAGGGTTATAAGGAAAGGACCTATAAATGTACAAATATATATTAGGGAGATATTGCGAGAGCGTTGCCGCTGCGGACTTTTAAAAGAGTAGTCCTTCAAATCCAACAACGCTGCCGAATGCCGAACTGAAAAAAAAGAAAAAAGAAAGAAAAGTATCAAGAAGTATCTTCGCAGCAGAGACGGAATGATGAGATAGGGATGATTTATTGACTACATTCATAGTCTTTGAAGAGTAACGATATTTGATTTATATATTGGTGAATTTTTCTGTAATTTTATGTACACTATATAAATGACAATTCTCAACGTGTGAGAGAGACTGTGAGAACGGAAAGCAAGAGCGAAATAAAGGGTGAGACAGAGAGAAAAGAGAGAAAGTTTACCTTGTACATTTACAAATTGTGGTTATTACGAATGAATTATTATTATTAATTATTATTATTATCACGGATTATACTATGATTATTATTATCATCATGTAGAATGCTTCTTACTGACTGAATAAAATGTTTTCAATGTCTAAGATTACCACCTTTCCAACGCTATATACACAACTCTTACATTCCTTTAATATGTACACGTTTCTTATATAATATATTAAGGCACTTGAAGGCATATGAATGCCTTAATGGAAGCAATTGGGAAAGCAAGTGGTGCTGATATTAAATATTTACGTAAAAGAGTACAAACATTAAAGCAGAAAATCTGTCGAAAAACCAAAAAATTGCCACAATGAAAACTGTTTTGAGTGAACTTGAAATAGAAAATGAATAAACTCAAAACAGTTTTCATTGTGGCAATTTTCTGGTCTTTTCGATAGATTTTCTGCTTTAACGTTTGTACTCTTACGTAAATATTAAATATCATATTAAATATCAGCACCACTTGCTTTCCTAATTGGTTCCATATTTGAGGCATTCATATTCCATATTCTTTCAAGCGAAATTCTCGTTTCCTTGTCCTGAGTTGATTTCCGCAATAAGGAAAGCGAAGTGTTTGTTCCTTTGTTACATTTTGAAACTGCAATGAAAATTATCACTTAAATTCTATACACATAAACTTGTCCTAACACTATCAACCAAAAGTACTTATAATTTGCGAAACTTACAAACGGCAGAACGTTATTCGAGGTTCTGTTTTCACTTGTGTGTTTAAAAACTTAGTGCTGACGCTGGAATAAGTCAACATAATTTTATTAGACAAAGATCTATCTAAAAAATTTTAAACTATCAATAAAAAAACAGAAAAAATTAATAAAAGAAATACTTTAATAATGGTAATTTTTTAAATCGATTATCAAAATATTTTTATTTTGTTTTACCTGTTTTATCGTGTCTGTATCCATTTTTTCATACATATCCTCAAATATCTGTAATTATGTATATTAATTAAAATTCTCATTTCTCTTTAGTTCTATATGGAAAGTTCTATGGTAGGTATCATTGTTTTATTTTTTCCAATACTTACATGTGGAACAGCATTTCCTCTCAATCTCACGTACATCAAAGATGTACGATCTATATATTCTTCCTTGAAATGGAGAGAACACAGACGACTTCCGCTGTGAATATTTTTGTTCTCGAGTCTCAATATCCTTATCCATTCTGCTCTTCTGACAGGATTGGAAGGAAATCTGCGAAAAGGCGGTATATCATATAAAAATATACATGTTGCTTGTTCGTGTTTGTGTCCAATTATAGAGCAAGAATATCTTTTAAAAAATATATAATTTATAAAAATTACGAGAATTAGAAAAAGATCACTTTATTTTTTAAGTTATATTAATGTAACCTTATACTCACGTATGAAACGTTATTTTCATTACTTTTTCCAATTCAATTTGCGCCACGAGCTTTCTCCGAATATCCGTAGTATTTATACATCCAATAGCGGCACAACGTACAGGCATCCTTTCCTATTATAAAAAAAACGCATTCGTGTACCCGTGTAATATTTTTCTTTATTTATCTTTTACATTTACGTGAAGGATTGCTCCGTCTGCTCCGAAGTGTACCGCTAGTCGCGGCCAATGGCCGAAACTCCGTGAAGTTGCCTTCGAATCAACTTCGTGAATTTGTGCGCGATCTACTGGCTCATTTTCGCACCTCATTCGCAATATATTCCCATTTTGTGCGATTTTCGCGTGGTTGACAATTATTTGCCACGCTTCCGCATAATTGTTTACTGCGATCAAATTAATTAATTAAAAAGTTGAGAATACATTTTTTGTTTACAGTGAAATGAATTGATTAATGACAACTCTCTGCGCAGTTGGACCGATAGTTAAATCGTTACGTTTATTGCATTTATATTTCTTGCTGGGTTTCTGCAATTTTTGTTTTGTGCCTTTTAATAGAGTTTATTGCGGTTGACATGTTGCCAAATAATACGTTTAACAACCGGAATTTTACGTCTCGCGTTCTTCCCAAACAGACTTATGTACACTTCGCATTATGGATCGAAGTGTAAGGCGATTCACCAGCTTCCTCGACCGATGTTGCAAGGTAAAATTAAAATCCTCGACTTTATAAAATCTACTAGAAATTACTCGTCTCTTGTGTGATTATTAATCTTTTTCTTAATTATTATTTGCTTTCAAGAGTACGCTACTGTCAAGGGCTGGTTGCTCATTGATAAACTGTGGAGAACGTTAGACAGGTCATTCAAACATGGACCAGATGATTGACATAGACGATGTTGAAACTGGGATGCGCTCTTCCAAGAGTTCGACGATACCCTTCGGTTGCATCAGCTCGAACTCGATATGCTACGTCGCGATCACGATCGCGACCCTGGCCTTCCTCGGCACCATCGTCTTTATTTGCAGAGACTACATAAAGCTGCTCCTCTACTGGATCGAGCATCAGAACGCCTGGATCATCGCTGTGATCTTCATAGGCCTGTTCACGGTGGTGTCGTTCCCGATCGTGATCGGTTATCTGTTCCTCATCGTCGCCAGTGGCTACCTGTTCGGCGTGGTACGAGGCATGGCGATCGTCATATTATCCGCCAATCTCGGTATAGCAATTGCCCATGTCACTCTGGGCCTGCTGTCCACCAGGCTACCCATAGGGGCTCTCCTGCAAAGCGACACGGCGAGAGCGATACTCCGCGTGATATCCGGGCCCCAGGCCTTCAAGATCGTACTGTTCGCACGGCTCACCCCAATCCCCTTTGGCCTTCAGAACACTATTTTTGCAGTACGTACCTCGGCGAAACGCATTCGCCATATACATAGCGTATACTCCTGCACGCGCAGCTTGCGACAATGTTGTGTATATTTATACGTGTGTATGATTAGGTCAGTAACATTGGTGGTTTTCATTACCACGTAGCCAGCGCGATAGGTTTGCTGCCCGCCCAATTGGTCAACGTTTACCTGGGCAGCAGTCTGAGATCGATGCAGGATGTGCTGGAGGATAGGTCCACAGCGGCGACCGGCTATGTAGTATTTTGCTTCCAGGTGCGTCATACATATGCCTCTTTAAAGTCTTTACAGAAATAAATAATAACCGAATAATTTTTCTCTGTTGCAGATATTGGTAGGAGTCTCACTGATGGTTTATATTGTACAGAAAGCGCGAAAGGAGCTCCAGTTGACGTTGTTCGAAGCTGATCTCGCATCTATGTCGAATTCCCCTCATTACATTCTCGACGGTCTACCAGACTCTAAGCTAATCTTAACGAATCTAATTGCGTAATTTTTTTCTTTTTTTTTTTTTTATACTGAAATTTATAAGCATTTTATGACAGTTCGTAATTTTATTACGAGCAACAGCCGACTTCTTTCTCCATAGTTATTATACTTTTAATATTATTATTTCTCTGTGTATCTTCCAGATATGTATTTCACTAAGACTTATCGATGGTGCTTTTGGAAATTTAGGCTTTTGAATACGGCGTTATACAGGAACCCGTTGTCAGAGATAATGCGTATTTAAGTCTCACCAAAGCTAACGTGATTTTAGTACCAAGCAAAGCTCATAGAGCATGTGATGCGTGCATGTATATTTTGGTAAAAAGAAATGGATAGAACAAGGGGATGACACGGAACTGCAAATTCAATGTATAAAGCTTCCTTGCAATAAGAGCATACTATAATTTATATATTGCTCATATTATATATATATATATACATCTATAAGATTAATGATAGAGACTGAAACTTTACATTTATACCTTTTCCAATGTTATAAATCAATTAATCAATTAATTATTGGTCTTCAGTTCTTTATAGTCCGAAATTTGTTGTTAACGTAATGATGTTAATGTGCATTTGTCCGTTGTTTTTTCTCGCGCAATGTATATTCCATTTGTACATCATTATATTATAAAGAGATACAATTATATCTGTACGATATAATCTTGGAAGGAGAATGCGTCCCAGTGACAGGAAAGAAAGAAACAAATGTAATAAATTTGTCATTCTTCAACCGAGCTTACGTGTGTAAATAAATTCCAAACTCGTAGTCCTTTTCTCTCTGCACTGTGTACTTTGTAAACATTTATTATCTGACTAGAACTTCGGATGTATGTATATCGACGTTTCTCGTTTCGCTCACGTCCCGAAGCCCGAAGAAGTGTATGTCCCCGTATGCAAGCGATACCTGTTCTTCCAGCTTCGAGACGTCTAATATATCTCGTATATAGGTATATTTAGAGGAATGGCGGCGTCGTCTCGTTTTTATGCCTGCGTACATTTTCGTCTCCACTCTTCATATATCTTTTTTTCTATGTATACTCTCCATTCATTTTTTCCCTTTTTTTACAATTCCGTTATCTAACTTAGCGTAACTGGAATCACATTATAAAAATCGTCTCGACGTTCCTTACATCGTATAATTGTATGTGTATGTACAAAGATAATGAGCGACCTAATATTCTTAGCGACTATTTAGTTTTTGCTTTTCTATGTTTCACAATATACATATAATTGCATCGTTCTCGCATACGCCTCTCTCTCCTGGGTAATGCTTTAAGCTCGCGATCGAGAGGCTGATTACATATGTACAAGATGCATGCATTTCGGCCAACAAACAATAAAGTAAGCGCAACGCACCGATAATTATGACACAGGAATAGATGACTGTCGTCGTGGATATTTACATGCTAACGAAATCTTAATTTCTGAAATTTACTCGTGTACGGGTATTCTACTGTGGATGATTGTTTAGAGTTTAGAAGGGAGCTGAAAGCTCCTTTGGGAAAGTCGATTATTAACTCGCATTGCAATAATACACTTTCAGATTTCATATCTCGTCGTTAGAAGGCATTTCCGGTGAATGAACTTAATCTTAGATTATGAACAAAAGACGCGGAATACGGAGTTGTTATATCTAAGATTATTTTACAAGAGAAAATAAATCAACAAACGGGATATTTCATTCAATTCGATTATTCTGAAACATCCTTTGATAATGCGGGAGATACGCAAGGAAGCAATTCAGTTGGAAGGAATATTATGGTCGGTACAATAAAACTTATACATATATTTAATTAATTACGAAATTTCCTTATTCAATTAATTTTAATTCGAAATCATAATTAATTAAATTAAGCACAACTGATTGAATTAATTACAATTTAAGATTGCAATTAATTAAAGAAGGAAATTCTATATGTAATTGACCATAATATTTTCTGTCTTTCTTTGTCTCTTGAAGCCAAAAAATTACTCGTGTGTATTTCGCTAAACTTCAGATTAAAAGCTATAATTTGTCGTATTTAGCGAAGCTATGTAATAATTTCTTGGCTTACATACTTTTGGTAGAAAGTGGCGTACATCGCGGTGACGTCAAGTTGCATGAAACATCTTGCGAGCGTTAAATCGCGACGCTTTACTAGCTTTACTAGGAGCTTGTTTAGCTATCATCTTATATCCTTATTTTCCTTTCGTTCACTCGACGAATATATTATTTCAGCAAACATAATAACAACAACAACTTTATGGCCACATTATAAACACATAGCTATAGAATATAGGAGATTACATATAAAACCGATCTCTAGTACTTACGTATCAGCTAACCATCAGTTCGTTAGAAAGCTATCGATATCACAAAGTTCCGAGGGGGTCGATCTCAAATAAGTCGCGTAGGTAAGTATAAATAACACACGTAGAGTGTTTTGTCTGGGAGAATTACTTTCGGTTCTTAAAAAAAAGAACTCTGTTTAACAATTAAGTGTAGCATAACAAAGACGAAATAAATAGGGTTGCGAGAGGCAGTTCTGCTAACGTTAAACCGGAAATACGCTGCAACCAATTCCTTTTCCCCCGTGATTAGCACACAATAACGGCATTGAAAATATAAAAAACAATAAATCACACCACAAGCGTGGCAAAGCTCGTCGTAAGTCTACAAAAATAAAGATTACTTTAATTTACAAATTGCAACGAAGTTATTGTTGAACGAAAGAAATATATAGTGTAAACAGAGAACATTCCGTCGTCGAGATCTCACGATTCGACCCGCTCGCTGCGTCATTATAACGGCAGGAGATCGATCAGATTCGCCCGCGGCTGCGTCAACGATTCCGGGAAGAATTCCGCGAGTTCGTTGTAGAGTTCAGTTCGCAAGTTATGTACATCACGCACGTTCACGCACTGCTGCGTCGCCGCGCCGGTCGTCAGTTCGTTCAGTATCGTTTTCGAATGAGAGGCGTCCTCTAAGTTATTCTGTTTCCGAAATAGGATTGACGTCAAGAGTTGAAACTGCGAAGAAAAATATAGCAATTAGCAAATAGCAAGTGAGGCGACATTACGATTTAGCGAATAACGGAGTTGCCGCGATGGTACATGTAAAAGTAAATGAATGAAGAAATGCACACGGATATATACCTCTTTCGTTTGTTGCATGTCACTGTGATCAATAATCTCGAAGATCTTCGTCTGCAGGTATTCGAGGGCCTCTATACTGTTACTCAGAGCGAGCTCTCTAAACTTATGTTTCCTAATGATCAATTTGCATTTTTTCAATATCTGCTCGGCCGTGGGTCGGCGCAGTTCTAGTTGCCAAAAATCGTCGAGTCTCAAATTTGGAAGGCAAGATCTGCCTGGATTGCCGCCGAACAAAAAATGAACCTAAAGAGGAAATGATTTGTGAAGTATTTAAATACCAAATAAAGATTTGTCACGATTTGTCACAACGTACCTTTCTGGTGTGATCGTAAACAAGTTGATGCGCGAATCGCGGGCACGGTTCGTAATCTTGCATCTTACTCCAGTATTTTTCACCGACGTTCTCGTTACGATATATACAAGACCATTTGCTGTTCTGGATATTGTACACCCAAAAGGAATTTTGCACGTTGTCGTCCCTCTTATCTTTGTCCTTGCTCAAACCCTAAAAAATATTGTTTTCTATATATCAAATAATAATAAATTAATAATTTACAAATAATTCACATAACATAATTATGAAAAAAGATTCTTTATTTCTATAATAATTACAAGTTTCACGTATTAATTAATTACGCTTCAAATTAAGGATCGCTACGTGAGATACAAACCGATAGAACGTAAATCTCGCCGAGTTCAGGATCGATAGTCGCTCTCTGCGTGAATCCGGCCGCGGGAACGTGATTGGAATCCTTCGTCGTACCAAACTCGTTATAGCTTATATACTCAACATGCTGCGTATCGACTTCGTAAGTGAAAAAATCGCTCAGATATTCTTTGCCTCTCTGTCCAGCGAATATGTACAGTTTTCTGGACCGCTGGAACAAGAACCCGCTTTGCAAATATCTCGTCATGTGTTTGTGGACTTGCTTATTATTATTTCTCTTGTGTTAAAGAAATAAAGTCGAGGATGAGAATACCAACCGGGTGAAACAACATGGAGTGGCCAGCGCGGGATCTGTAGATCGGCATGTCTCTTGAACACAGTTTATCAGCGATATCACAGGCGAGTCTGTTCCAGGTGCCGGTCGGTACGTGATAAGAGTATAGTCCCGAGAAATGCGGCTCCGGTAATCCGTGTTCCTCGGCACTGCGTGAATTAGGAAAATGATGTCAGAGAAAGGTGGAAAAGGTATAAAAAGTTTCAAAATCATATGTAAGAGTATAATATCATTGAAAGATAAAATCGCTACTTTTCTTTCTCCTTCTAATGTAACTTACTTACCTACTCGGATGAGTCAATATTCGTCCGCCAAAAACGTAGATAATACGTTTTTCCACGTCCATTGACATCTGATGGTCAAATACGAGCGGGGGCCCACCCATCGTTCCCGTATCTTCCGAGATCTGCGTCCACTTATTCGACTCGATGTCGTAAACGTAAAAATCGCTCTTCAAATTCTCGCAAGTACGATATTGCGTGTCTAAGTACCTGCCCAACGTAAAGAGCTGCCGTCTCTGCGGATCTAAGCACATCTTGTGGCACGAACGTGCGCTCGGCCCTCCCTTGGAATTACAGATCGTGATAGGCGTGAAAATAAAATAGGTAGATGTACGCGATCTGACAATTTGCAGACAAAACGTTTCTAATTAAATTTAATTAAATTTAAACACTATTTATTAAAGTCGCGACACAAAAAAATCGTCACAAGACACATAATTGCGGAATTTATAATTATTTATTTTATATTTATTTTAAATCTCTTCATATTTTGTAATATATAACTATATGCATTTTATATCTTATGATCGTATTTCAAAAATCCGCTTCATTTATAAAGAAACTCATTAATGATTCTGTTTTCTCAAAATATCACTCGACATCTTCAACGTTTAGAGAAGACATATCGAATAAACCAAGGACATTGTTTACACGCTGTAGGAGCGAGATACGCGTGCAATGTAGCAAAGAGATAAGAGGTCAATTGCGTATTATTTTGGTATGTCAGATCACGTCGTAGCGTTGAATTAAATTTATTAAACACTACCGACCACTGCTTCGGTATCCTTGCATATAAGCGTCCACTTGCCGGCTTCTATGTCGTAGGACCACAAATCAGAGAGATCCTGATTACCGTCCCATCCGCCAAAAAGATAAAGCACCTCGGCCGTAGGATCGAGCACCATCTGATGACCGCCTCGCATCCCAGGCTTGGGCTCACTAGACGATAACTTCGTCCAAACTGCTCTATAAGTTTGAGCATTGATATAATCGTTTAAGAGCCCCACTAAAAAGCGGATTCAACAATGTATAAGCGTTATTGCTGTAAAACGGGCACGAGTCAAAGGGGAATTGACGCGATCGGACTTACTCGTAAGCGCGTTGCTGATAAAACGCTCCGCCTGCAGATGGTCGCCTTTGATAACCAAAAGATCGTACAACGTCGACAATCGTGGATCCTCCAGTGGGACACCGGTTACCCTCTGCAAAGTCTCAACGATTTCGGGCTGTTCCATTTCTCGAAAGTGTTTCATGCACAGTCTTAGTATCTCCTTCTGCCGATACTACAATACAAAAGAACCATTAGTTTCATCTCAGAGTGCTAACGTTTTGCTCAATGATGCATTTACCATACTGAACCACTCAAGACAGGGCTTTACGATCTTGGGGTCATCGATACCGGTCAATCTGATGTGCCATATGGAAAAGTTGAAGCTGGGACCCCACGACTGTAGCGGAAGAACCTTTATATATCGGATAGGAAAGTAATTCCCTTCGTTTCCCAAAACATGCTTGAGATCAAATGTCTCTGGGATGGAATCGTTCCTCAATCCACTGAAATAAATGAAACATTCTGGTTAAATAACAAACGAAGCAATTGACTTGTGGAGAGAGTAATCGTCGGCAAACCTTTCGAGGAGTTCCATCATATTCTCGGGCTCCAATCCGCCGAATATCTTGAACTTCTTTATGTTACATACATGGGTTTTCTCATATTTGCCGAAAGTGATGTACTTGACGACGGAAGGACTTTGAAGCTTAAGGATGAGAAACTGAAACGCACAGTCGACGAGGTAAGTGGGCGGCACAGAGGGGCAGCATGTGCGATACATACATACCTGAGGGTGATTGTCGATGTCGGAGGACCAACGCGAGGACTGATCCGATGGTATATCGACGATAATATTTCTGAAAAAGATATTCGAGGTGTGTGAATGGTAACGAAACTAACGAATAAACCTCGCTATCGCGATTTTAACGCGTCTATCGCTCGCGCGAGACGTCTTCTGCAGAACGTTCCCGTTTTTAGGTTAGAAAATTGCGGTCGGTTGACGACGGATTTCTCGACCGTTTCTCGACGAAACGAACAAACTTACGGACGTCGGGGGCACTCACTCGGGTATGTAACAGGAAGAATAACTGGAGCACTTGTAAATCCGATACTCCAACACCTTTTGTAATTCACCACTCTCGCTCGACGCCATGTTACACAAGTGACATAACCTTCAACCTTCAACCACACTTCAACTGAGTTCAACTTCAACTGCGGACTGCGGAGTGCGGGCGTTCGTGAGCTCCGACCTCCGACTCCGATTAATCGAGCTCCAAGCTCCAATTCGATTACTCGAGCTCAAGTGGAGTAAGGAGTTCAGACTTCAGTGGAGATGGAATTTCGGAGACGCCGATTGGTCGTCAAACGGCTGTCTTCCTCGCTCTTGGAGAGAGATGCATATTTATTATCCGTCTCTCTCGTTTTCATTCTTACGTCTCCGTCTCCCCCGCATCGTCCCTGGCCTGGCCGGCCGCCGGCGCATTGTGCATTGTGCATTGTGCGCAATTGTGCGACGGAGGAAGTGTGTCTTATCGCGCGTATGTAACCTCTGTCTTTTGACGTGTCGTCAGCTGTCCGCGCATGAATGCGCGGCCTGTCTATACACTCTATACGAGTGCGTTTGAGCGATCGCGAAGCACGCTTTTGCGCGGGCCTGTACCACTGACGTCCGTGGCGTTGGTCTCGGTCGTAAGTACACGTGCGCAGGTGGTCAATTAATAATGATCTAGATATGAGAGAGGAGTCCGAGATTTAGACACTCGTTCCGGCTCGGATTCGGCTGCGGATTCGACAAATCGTGCGCCGGATGGCCGTGCCGGGTTCCCTCGTCATGGTACGTACATACATACATACGTGGAGTATCGCGGCCTCGCGACCCAACGGATCCGCAGATCAATATGCCCGTGTATTGTTCCTTGCCGAGCAGGAGGTAGGCGAGACGGCGTGCGACAACGACAAGGAGACGATGGACGGCGAGCGGCGACACTGCGAGAGCGACGAGGTCGAGAACTCGGACGAGAGCAGCGAGAGCAGGCCGTCCGGGGAGAGGTGGGCCCCGGTCGGCGCCAACGACGGCGACAATGAGTTCGCGGACGAGTACAAATACGTCAATGCCAACGTGGACAAGTACGTCCGTGAAGTACTAGTTTCGTCCTTTCATTCTCTCCTAAGAACATACGCTGTAAAGCCCAGAACAAGCCATTCGGCATTCTCAGGAGAACATATGCTTTGAAAGAATAACATGAGCTTTTTTACCATCATTACATATTATTGCAATTGCTTTATAACAATTTTATCTATTATATTGTTGCCCAAAGATTTTATGTTGAGCAGAAAGTAGACGCGACTGTATCAAGGCCATATTCAATAATTGTGACATTATAGGTGAGATAATTCTTGTGTCGCTAGCCTCGCGTACGACATGGAGAGGGTAAAGCTGCTGGAGGAAGAACAGGAGATGCTCAACTCGTCTCTGATAGCGTTAACCACCCACTTTGCTCAGGTAAGACGATTGAAAGTGAACTCGCTTTGCAGTCGTTGCCTCGTGGCTCGTACTTGTTCATTAACTAATGGAATCTGTGCACAGGTCCAGTTTCGTCTCCGACAAATCGTGGATGCGCCGGCCAGCGAGAAGGAGACGCTGCTCAAGGAGTTGGAGGAATTTGCATTTAGAGGAATACCGGACGTCCCGAATAGCTTACTATTAGAGAGCGGATCTGTCACGCCAATCTCCCCTGTATCCTGTGATGTAAGCCACACAAAAAACCGAACTTTCCGCAACTTTTCAGCATAAGCGAATTTCCTATACTCTTGTTGCCTTATGACTTGAGATTTTTTATTGCTTTGTTTGACAATGTTTTTATTGCTTTGACGCATTTTTTATCGTTTATCTTACATCTAGTCATTTTTAAGGCGCTTTAATATTTTATTCTTTTTTTATATTCTATTTATTTTATATAAATCATATATATCTTGTTGTGTTATTTGTTTAAGATATGTAAACTATATTTATGTCTTCCGCTCTTTTTATACTATCTCTGAATGTGCAATAAAAGTTTTCCACACATTTTTTTCTCTATTCATCCATTTTATTTTAATACCTTCACGCATCCTATCCTTTGCTCCATGCGCAGTTAATCTGGATCGTGGATAATAGCTTGTGTTGTTTGTCGCAATTTTCTAAGCTTTTTTTAGCTACGGCGATTATGTAGGGGAACGTTTTTCCACAGCAATTTATTTAATTTTAACAGCTGCTCGATTACTCGACAGCTCTTTAATCGCGTCGGATGTAACGTAACTGTAGGTGACTGGTATAATTACTGACGCGGAGGTCGAATCCAAAATGGCATTGCAACGAACGAAACAGAGAGAACTGATAAGCCAGTTGAAATCGCAGTTGGAGGATCTGGAGAAATACGCGTACGAGACGGGCGACGCCGATTTACCACAGAGCGTTATTCTGGAGAGGCAAAATATTATAATTAGTAAGTGCTAAGAAATCAGTAATCAGAAATCTGTATTGCAAGGGAACAGAAAATAAAACACCGCTGATGTCCGCAGGTCACTTGAAAGAGAAGTTGAACTTCAACGTCGACGATCTGTGTAAATTACCGGCGGACGATCTTAGGTGGCAAGTCGATTACGCCATAAGTCAAGTATGTGTAAATCAATCTCGAGATCTTAGATCTATACTTACAATTAGTCCTAAAACTACTGGATGTACCTTTGTTGATTTGGAACATGAACTTCCCTTTAATCGATAAATACATATAATTTTCGAATAATTAATGATCGAAAATAAAAATTAACAAACTATATGTTTCTTAGAAGAAAATAAATTAAATCATATACTTTAATTGATTTTATAATATGTAGACTTTAATAAAACTCTAATTCAGAATTCACTTACAGAAATATATAAATGTCAGACTAAAAAAAAAACGATTCTTCCTATAGAAAAATAATAAATGAGCTGTACTTTTTTAAGGATTTCCAATGCTATTGGGACAATTTACGTCATACGGTATTTATTGCCATTTGAAACAATGCATCTATTATGATAATTGATAGATCGTCAGCCCGTTGAAGATGAAGGAGCAGCTAGTCTCCCAACTCAAGACGCAGATCGCCGACCTGGAGCGTTTCATAAACTACCTTCAGGGCGAAGTCAGCACGGAGACTCTGGCGTGCACGTGCGCGTGTCCGGTACACGCCAGCGGTTCCGGCGCCTCATCGGCCACCTATGGCTCCAAGCGGCGCTTTGACCGCGGAAGACCCATCGAGGATGAAGCAGGTGCCGCCAATCGAACTAGGACCCTGAACACCGTGCGTAAGGTGGTCGCGCTTTTGCACGTGTTCCTGATGTCGCAGTTGGGTTGTGGCAGCGAACGGGTACGACGGAACTTTGGCGGTAAGAACCCAATGCATAATTGGCGCGATCTGCGTACAAGACTGGACATAGCCGTGGAGCACGTGCTGGAGACGATCGCGGAAACGCAGCAACAGCAACAGCAGCAACGTCATCCCGACGACGAGGAGGATCTCGACGATATCGATGACAATGAGAACGACTACACGTCCGACTCGGACTCGGCGTCGCACGCGAATGCAAAGCTCACGTCCGCCGTGAGAAAGCATCTTGCCACCTCGGTCAGGGATCTCATGCAGCACGGCCTGACCGCGGACGTGTTGCGTTCCGGGTCCAGCGTGGTGCCCTTCGTCGGCTGCTTCCCGCAGCGCGGTGTCACGTCGGCGAACTTCATGCACGCCTGGGAGTTGATACTGAAGTACTATGAGATTAAAAACGGACGCCGTTACAATTCTAGCCCCGCGCAGAAGCTGTCGCAGAGCTTCAATCTCGACCTCGCGGCCGGAAGAATAGCTTCCTCGAAACAGGTAGAATATCTAATAGGGAACTATAACACAGTAATCAGCGAGAGGAGATAAAGCAGAAAATACGGAGTAAATTCTTAATTGTAATAATTTTATCTCTTTTACACAATTCTCTTTATATGTTTTAATGTTTCTTCTTATTTTGTTCGTTTAGAGCTTACTGACGACTATAGGTAATATCATTGCTTCTCACAGTCCGTATAAACGAAGTTACGACTCACATTTCAAGGCATTCATATGTGCAGCTTTGAAGTGAGTAATAATGCGATTGTATCGCAGTTAAGCTATCAAAATGGCTATTCATTAGTTATGGTTCGCTAATTATAAGCAACAACTAATTTATATAATAACCGTCATATTTTCAGCGCGAATAAACTCGTGATATGGTTGAAGTTGATTCTGCAATGCCAATATCTTCTGGAAAATTATTACCTCTCGTGGAGCTACGTTGTAAAGACAGGTATGTCACAATTAGAATAATTAATATCGCAAAATGGAATTGGAATTTTCATGACGAGACTTCCAGGTTTCCAAGATGCGTTTCACACCTTGGATCGCTTTACCAGTTACAAGTTCGATCTGCCGGTGGACTTGGCCGTGCGACAGTTTCAGAATATAAAGGACGCATTTTGATTGTACAATCTTGTCATTATCGTCTCGTGCAAATGACAATGTAGGATGTAGAATGTATATGTACTTTCAGTACTTTCTGTAACACAAGCCATGATACGTGAGCGATAAAGGTATTCAAGTCGAGTCACTAAAAATAGAATACTTAATTAGTTCTCTTGGGTTTAGAAATATGCAAAGAGATGTGAAAACAATTTAAATAATACAAACGCTTGAATGTCAGTAAGCTCTTTCATAGTTATCGAAGTCATTAATCTTTAATGAAATGACGTTTCTACTAAATGTAAATTGAATTTTTATAACTATCTGAATCAATATCTCGTACATTTTCCTCGTACTTTTAATCCAAGAGAAATATTTAAGTGTTCCGTTTTTAAAAACTCACACTGTATACGAACGCGTAAGGAATCGTTTAAAGTATCGATATTGCAAAAGCATTTCTTTTCTTAGAGTCCCTAAGTCCTAAGTGTTCACTATATCAAATGCATATAGAGAGTTGAATTGCAATAACTAATAGGTGTAATGATTATTTACTTTCTAAGGTATCATCAGTATTTGTATAGATCAGTTGTAAATGTACAAATGTTTTTGTTTGTTGAACGATAGGTAATAGATATATATAGGTTGCAAATTTTAAAAAGATCTTGACCGAAATCTACATTGTATCTATCGAGATATTTTCTATCACAGTATAGACCCAGTATAGACGTAAATGCAACGCATTGCCTGACGTATTAAAGATGCAAGAACTGAATCGAAGTTAGTCACTTCGAAAAAGACCCATTCCATATTTTGCACATTTGCGCCAAGTATCAATATATTTATGATGCATTTAAGGAGACAGCGTACCAAAGAGATGCGTAATATTATAATATCACATAGAGACTTGCACTGAGCACTGTTTATATCATAAGGCGTTTTATGCATATGTAAACACGTAAATTAGCGATAAGGGATAATGTAACATGTATATATGAGATGTGCAAGCCCCCCAAAAAAACCTGCTTTTTATAAAAAAAATAAATTATTTTAGATTAGTTCCATAACTAGATAGATAGAGGAAAGCACATATGGTTACAGAAAATATACTTATGAAGCAAGAAATGACGTAATCATATATACAATAATATCCCCAGTCAATTTCCGTATTATAATAATTAATATAACACATTATATATAGTTTCACGACTTAGTTTTAATTTAAGTGACAACCAATTCCTTCCTGGAATCCTGAAGAATATTCAGATACCTTATATGCGACACAAGGCGCAATAGAGTGGAGAAAGTAGTCCGGAGTAATACGAAATTGGTTTATTTCTTGGTTGTACACATCGGGATAGAGTTTCATACTTTTTTCTCGAGGCGTTCGTGGTACAGTTAGACCGATTATTGGATTCAGCGTGACACAATTAGAGTCTACAACGGAAAGAGCGATCTGAACGGTACAGCTGGTATTATGTAATACAGTAGAAATATAGGTATATAAACGGTATTGTCAGCGGTACAGAGACACGTGATCGTGATAGAGACACGTTATCGATTATTTACAAAAATTATTACACCGATTATCTGCTGGAAGAATTCGCACGAGTTACGTGTTACGTCGTCGGGTTGCCGTCATATTCACGTCACCGAAGAATGGGGTTCGCGTCGATATCGGCAACGCTAGGACCAACAGGTATACATGTAGTGGCAGTAAATTTTCTTATTGGTCGCGGACGCATACGCGCCTGTTACACCGATACATGATCCAGGATTTTCACAAAAAAAGCATATTGCAGGAAGTGTATCGGATCGACCGAAAGGCGTTTGTTCGTTTTATTTTTCTCCTATATGATGTTGCACTAAGAGAACGATGAAAACGAATAGCTTATTGATTGAAGCCTATAAAAAAGTATAAAAGCCGTAAGCCCAAAGACTAGCGCGGCTGTTAAAATAATTCTGCTCTTTATTGATAAGAAACTGATATTACGGTAAGTAGCATCTCAGACTACTAGACGACTGCCTTGTTGTATACAACTCAAAATGTTCTTTTTCTCGACACTTTAATGACACCTATCGATCATTATTTGCTTATTGCTCTTTTCCTTCTTTTTTGTGAAAATCCTGAATATCCACGTACGGTACTACTTATACAGAATACAAATATACAATATAAAAAGGCTTGTGTTTATGTTTGTGTGTGTGTGTGTATATATATATGTGGAAGATATCATCAATCAAGAGATCTGTGTCTAGAACGTCTTGGAGCTACTTTCGAAGGCAAAAAGCTAGTTTTGTGATGCGAGGTTGTCTTCAAAGATACAGATCCGAGACGTTCTGGAAATGAGCTCTTCAATTTTGTCCTCGGCACGACGACACACATGGTATCGTGAAAAGGGGTCGCGATGGCAGTCTTCATCTCCGGTAGGGGCGAGAATATCTTACTTCCAAACTGACAGAAGTATACCGTATTTTTTTATTTTTCTCGCCTTCGACGAGCAGTTAAAACGCGCGAAACGGCGTTAATATTACTCGCTGAAATAAAAACGACGAGAATAAAGAACTATTGTTACGTGCAGTCTATGTATATCCTTAAACGTTGGATAAAAAATACTTAAAAAAAAAAAAGAAACGTTCGTTGTACACATTTGCAGCGTGAACGATTCCTCGTAGCTGCCTAACAATAAATGCTTCCTGGAATGTAATTGCGACAGTGATGAGGTGGCTATTCAGTCGGTGCGCTTCGCAAAAATCACAGCAAGTCGAACGAAACGGCGAATTATCTTCCTAACAAGGCAGTCAGCGAGTCGAAGGTCGCGAGCTACTAAATAAGAGACAACTAAACGTACGCGATTAGTTCTTTCTGCGGGATATTCTCCCGTATGCGCGACGCACTAACACACGATCCATCTCCTTTGTATCCTCGCGAGGTACATACGCGTTAGGCATTAAACAATAGCATATTCAAACAAGATCACGCGCGACGCAAACGCTGGGTGCAACTTAAAATTACGCAAATTCGCAGTAAGTCCAGCTTGTGTCGGTAGAAGAAAGTCGCGACGCGCCTTTGTTCTTGCTTAATTTACAACAAGTCCGTACTATACATTCCATTCAATGATTCGCTTTCACTTAACATTCCTCATAATTCTTTTCTCATTAATCTCAGCACATTAAATATAGGTATTATTTATGTCTTTTTCCCTTTTTTTTGGTACAGCAAACAATCTAACAACCTAACACACGTCTAACAATCAAGGAGCCTCTAAATATAACGTTGCTAAATGCGCTTTTATAGCCACACCGCTTTTATACTATTTGTACAGACTCGACAGTGCTTTAGTCGCAAATAAGCGTTACTTGAATTCGGACGCGGTAATTAGGACTGCCACGTTTCCGCCTTATCTCAAGATTATGGAACGATATCGGAAAATAACGAAAGAAAAGAATTCGTAAAGCAAGCCACGTTTAATGAATAAATATTAAATGTTATCGATTATTACTACCTTCATACGCGAATGCGTAACGGCACGCTGTCCGACTTACATTCCGCCTCCAAATCCTGCTTGATGCTGTCGAGGGACTGATAGATGGTGCGGAAGGTAGGCCGATCGGACGGCCGCCTATTCCAGCAGAGCTTCATCAAATCGTAGATCGACTGCGGCGTATTGTCCGGGCAGCGCAGCACGTTGCCCTCCTTGATGTACTTGACCACCTCCTCGTGAGTCATCCCGTAGTACGGCTGCAACGCAAAGCTGAAGATTTCCCAGAGACACACGGCGAACGCCCACACGTCTGACTCGACGGTGTACTTGTTGTAGAGTATACTCTCCAATGGCATCCATCTAACAGGAATGGCGTCTTGCTCGTCTCCTGCATTATTAGAAATATGAGTAATATGATGATTAAGGTTCCAAATTTCCGTAAAAAAGTACAGTTAGGCATTACGTGAAGAGATATGAAACTTAAAAGGTAATGATTACAAATTTTGAATGTGAAGGAAGTACAGAGTATATTCGAAAATTGGAAGCAACTGTTGAATAATTTTCGAAGCCCTCTGCCAAAATATTTAGAAATAATACTCTAAACAAGGAGAAAAAACAACCTTTATAATAATCCTGTAAATATATCTTTTGCGACAGCCCGAAGTCGGCAATCTTGACGATCATCTGGTCATTTATTAGACAGTTGCGCGTTGCTAGATCGCGATGGACAAACTTCCGGTCAGACAGGTACACCATGCCGGATGCCACTTGCAGTGCAATATTGATCAAATCCATGTGCGAGAGCCGCGAGGGCTCGCCCGCCGTCGGATCGCCCTCGTCCGTGCTGGGCACGCGGATGATGTAATTGCTGGGCGAGCAAGAGCGCAAAAACTCGTTGAGATCGCCGCGACCCATGTACTCGAACAGCAGGCACATCGGCCGCCCAAGCGCGCACACGCCCAGCAGCTTCACGATGTTCGGATGATCAAACTCAGCGAGTAGGCACGCCTCCCGCTCGAAGTCCCGCAACAGGTCATCCGATGCCTCTTCCTTCAGCATCTTTACGGCGACGTTTGTAAACTCCTCGTCCGCGACCAGCCCCGGCGCTTTCGCCTGGAATACGCGGCCGAACGCACCCTGACCCAGATCCCGCATGTAGATGATATTGTTCCGCGGGAACTCCAGCTTCTCCAACTTGGGATTTAACTGCGCGCTCGTTTTGTGATACGCCTCGTTGTTCGGCAGCTTATCTAAATCAATGTTCACGTCCTGCGAAGAGGAAGAATGTTGAAAAATCGTAACGCTGTCGGAAGAATTGGAACAGCTGTTACAAGATAATCAAAATATGAATAAAGAAAAAATATATTTAATAAAAATAACTTTAAAACATTTAATTTTATATATAATTTAAAAAGATTTATTATTTAATTAATAATGCACAAATATCAATTAAGCTTATATCAAATTGTTCTCAATAGTTTTTTCTTGATAATTTTATAGATTATTTTTTTGACAGTTGTCGATGAATAAACGCACTTGATTATCGGTCGGATTGTATCCTCGATGGCGTTTGTGCAGTCTTTGACTTAGCAGGATAGACAATAGCGCACCAGCTACAATTACAAATCCCAACGCTGCCAGTATGAGTACCAGTGTGTTATTAAATAAGGTGTCCATCATTATATCTTTTGGTTCGATTTCCACTTTAGTCGTAACATTATCTGAACAAAAAACATGTGATATAAATGTTTGAAATCAAATTTTTAAATTGTAATGCATCACTGTATTATAATATAAGAGAAGAGGAATTATTAACATTAGTAATATAATTTATATAAGTACTAAGATTTTTTAGTATGTCGTGATTGTACCCACCACATACAGGAATATCGCAATGTTGCCAGCGTATTGAAGAATTGGTTGTGAAGCACCACGGCATCGGCTCGTCGCCACCCGCGTTTCTGCAATAATTTTCACCTTGACGGATCTGCGGGAAGACATCGGGCGGTTTATCATGACTGTGCGGCATCTGTGCGCTCCACGATTGGCAGTCTAAACCATATTTGGTCTTGTTGACCTTTCCCATGTAGAATCTACCATTGCCTTTGATGCAATCGTCTACAAAAGTCGATCAACATTGCTCAATTAATTAATCTTGCAATTCAATTATGTTTCTGGCATTTATCTGAAGAACATGATAACTTACAAGTTGCGACCTCGTCGTTCATGTCGGTCAGGTGTACGTGCGAACAAGTAGGCGTCTCTTTGTTCACTTTGGGTAAACTCTCGCATTCTGGTAACACAAAGTGTCCACGCGAGCGAATGTAAATGTCTCTCTGCTTGTTGTCTTCGATGATTGCCCAGTCGTTGAAGCAGAACTGATGACGTACAGCCATGCAGTCTTCGTAACAGAGAGGTAGGCCCGTCGATTCGTGGCACAGGGGAAACGCATACATGCAGAGCATTTTCTGCGCACAAAAGAAAGATAGAAACAATATGTCCCCTCGTCATTTCTGATTTGTTTTCTTAAGACTATTTCAAAGTTTTCTCAAAATTATTTTAAAGCAGTTTTAAAGTTATTAATAACCATTTTAAAACTTTCTTAAAAAATTAATTTAAAAGTATTTGAAAGCTTTCTTTCTTTGAGGCATCCCACCTCTGCAGCTGAGCGACATGGCTCCAGTAGGGTCTCTATCAACTCTTCCCAGAGGTTTGCTGTGATCTTCTCGTTCAGCCATCCTCCAGGATTGTCATTGGAATCATTAAACCACACCTTCCCAATACCATTGAGGTACTTCTTGCATATTTTGCCACTGTATGGGGCACAGTAACCTTGCGACTCTGGTTCTAATGTGAGACGTAGAAAGATAGAGATATCAAACAAGCTTGTATCACAAATCTACATTTTCACGTCAATTATATATGACGGCAGCGGTTACAGCGACGTAGGTATACGTACTTGCTTGTAGGGAACCGAAGCGCAGAAATAACGCCAGCGAATAAACGACGGCCCAAAACACCATTATTTACAGTCATCTATATATACATACATATATATATACACATATATGCATGTGTTTATTTATATGTATATATTGTATATGCAGATTTCTTTTTCTCTCCGTGTATATTAATATGCGTGACGTGCAATGTGAATCCAGAAGAAGGCTCACATGCTTGACAAGAAATCGGCGTTGATACGGTCCCCTTTTGGAGTTGGTCAACGGTTAACATCGAGCCATTCTGACCGACCAACGGGGCTCTCGTATACGGCGACGGCCGTATTCCTCGGGCGACAACGTATTATACCATTCCATAACGAGCGACGTAAACAATCGCGCACACGAAGCTCGCCGATTCTTGATATTGAAATCTTGATTATTGATATCAGAAAGAAGCCTGAGACTGAAGAGCGGCTATGGGCGCGTTTGCAGCGCCTCTATGTCCATAAAATATGAACATTAAATTACGTAGCCAAGTAGCCATGATGTTCATGAATCCCGTAGGTAATGGCCACGATTTTGTGGTTCTTTTCCGTACTATGTTCACGATTTTTTGTTTTTTAAAATTCATTATACTTTTATACTTTTAGAAATTGTGTTGTTTTATTACAGAATACCATATTGTTTAACGAGAAAAACATTATTTAAAGAAAATAAAATTTAATTATTTGGTTAGGGCGGCGCGGGCGAGGCGAAAGGCGGCGGGAGGCTTTCTCTTTATTTATACTTTCAAGCACTCTTATACATACTGTTTTAAAGAAGTAATTATATCATCCGTTAATTAAATTAAAATGTCTACTTATCTAGACTCCGCGCGTTTTCTAGATAAGAGATTCGGAGAAAAAAAACAATTAGATTCCTTCTCTGTAGCTGAACTAGTGCAGCCAATTCAGAGTTTATCTTTTTCCTTCCAATGTGGAGTAAAAAAGATAAACTCTGAACCAAGTGCAGCCAGTTCAACGTTCAGCTACAGATAACAGAATACAGATGAGAACAAACAAAAGAGAGAAAGGATAAACAAGTTGGGTCGAGCACGTTTCACGTGGTTCGCGCCGGGGAAAAATTAATTATTTTACGATATGGACGAAGTAAATTCTACGGAAGACAAGACGATTGTAGTGGCGAATGAATTGCCCGACCCACCGACGAGTATGATGAGCAAGCGTCAATTGAAAAAATTGCAGAAAAAGAAGAAATGGCTAGAGCGAAGGAGTGAGAGGAGGTTAGGAACTCCTGATGTCACGCGGCAGCGACGTATGAAATTCTGTATATTCAATATTGGGATGATTTCGTCGCATCTTTTTATCTCGAAGCAACAGGAATAAATCTTATATTTTAAAGAAAAATCCATATGCAATTTTTACATTTTTTAAATGTTAGCTTATAATTTTCAAAATGATTTCATTCTTTATTTTAATTTTAATTATTTTTACATTACATGCTTTTTTATAGAAGCAAATTTATTTGTGTAATCTTTTCAACAATGTTTTTTTTGCATTAACTCGGTATTTTTATTTTTGTCGATGCAGGTTACGGGAAAGGATTAAAGCGAGGGAGAAGCGCGCGTATGCGCGTGCGAATAACTTGAGCCTAGGTCCGTCCAGAAAGCTTTTAAAGAGAAGCACCATGGCAGCGAGTGCCTGCACGGTAACGGTAACCATCGACTTGTCATTCGATGAGCTAATGATCGATAAGGATATCGCTAAGCTAACGAAACAGATATTAAGGTGCTATACTTTGAATAGAAGAGCCACGGCACCCATGCAATTTTCCCTCACCAGTTTCACCGGCAAGTCGCGAGCCAGCATGGAGAAGCACAATGGATATGAGCACTGGGACGTACGTGATTGCAACTAAAACACTTTCTCTTTTTGTGATTAAATAAACAATAATAAACGTCTAAATTTCACTGGATTACAGGTGAGCTTTTATACGGAGTCGTACATAAACATTTATCCCAAAGACAAGATCATATACCTAACGAGCGAGTCGAAAAACGTGATAGATCGTCTGGAACACGATTGCGTATATGTTATAGGTGGCCTTGTCGATCACAATGCACACAAGGTAAGATCTTTTTAGCTAGTTGTCTCTCTTTACATATATCTCTCTTTCTCCACAAAAAATTTAAATTATAGGGTATGTGCCACAAATTAGCGGTAGAGATGGGTGTCAAGCATGGCCGACTACCATTAGATAAGTTCTTACAGATGAAAGCAAGAAAAGTATTGACCATTGATCATGGTAAGTATTGAGCTATTGAATTGTTTTCAAGCAATTATAATATTGCTTCTATGAGCATCTCCAATCTTTGATTATTTTTATGACAAACAAGTGATGAATGAAATTAAACGTGCTTTGGTACTTCTGGATGAATAGACATATATTGCTTTTAATCAAATTTCGACAATAGATGAGTTATACATCAAGATTTACATTTTGAAGAAATTATTGGACCTTTCCAGTTTTCGAGATACTGCTGAGAATCTCGGAGGGCGATGCTTGGCAAGAAGCGTTTATAAAAGTTTTGCCGGAAAGGAAGAACGCGCGACTGATCGTTCCTGTGCAATCCAAAGTGGATGGATTGCAAGATTCGAAACCCGTTGATGTAAATAGTGCAATGCCAATTGATGTAAGTAATACAGTACCAATTGATGTAAATAATACCGTGTCAATTGATGTAAATAATCCAGTGTCGACTGATGTAAATAATACAGTGACAATTGTAAAAGACGTTTGCGATAAGGAGAGCAATAGCAGACCTGAATGTAACGCGGACTCAAAAAAAATCTTAAATGAAAATTCGTGTATAACGTAAATCCGCGAACAGTGGTGTAATATAAAAAAAAACGTATAAGAATTCGTGACGTGCAAAAGGGAGAATAAAATTTTTGAAAAATATGTACATAATATACAAAAAATCAAAATATGGGACATTTAATAAAATCAGATTTTCTATCCAAATATAAATTATAATCTTAATAATATTTCCAAAATGTCTATTTCATTTTGACGTTAATCCTTTTTTGCTATTTCGCGAATACTGCAGAGATTAAAGAGTCTATTTTATCGTTTCATTTTTAAGATTGTTGAAAATTTGTAGTTGCGCCATCGCGCGCAAGGTAAGATCGTGTATCATAATATATACAGTATATTTTTGACATATCATAATAACAACACTATATTTTTGTATCGTCTGTCGTGTATTTTCAAATATACGAGATGCGTAGACAAGAGTAAGACGGTAAACACCAATTATAAATGGGCTACAAAAACGCGTCAGACTCGACACTCGACAAACACCTTGTCAATATCTTCTCGCGCATTGTTTTTTTTTACACATCTCACAGACACATGTTACAATATAATACATTCTTACACATCTAAAATGTTTGCGCTACCGGAGTGCCGCTCTTATTGATCGTATTAGGTACCTTTCGCATCCTTACTGTCATACAACGCCGTTGCGAATTGCTTAATTATAGCAATTAGGTCAAACAAAACTGACTCTCAGGTTAAACCGTTTGTACACAGGTGCATATTTATTACATTGCAATGTACATACGCTTATTTATCATTTATCAAGACATTAAATACAATAACCAGTGGTATCATATTGTACATGACATACAGATGTATCTACAGTTGAGTTCCCTTATTCTCAAGTCTCCACCTATCTACTCTTCGTTACTTCTTTTACAATGGGAGAGTAGCGCAAAGATTAGAAGTGGTAGAGAAGGAAGAATACGGGCGTTCGACTGAATTCGTCTAAATAAATAAATTTTGCTTTCACCTTCGCGCTTTCCGACCAAGATCGATACTTTGTACGCGCACGGGTACAACGTTGCGATCGGGAGACAATATTGTGACTTAAACGATATATTATCTTATTTATTTCAATTTACCATCACATTCGGCCGAGAGACAATCGTGTTTCAAGCGAAGACGCTATTGTTTATCGTAGCTCGATTTAATTTTTTTTATTTTATTCGCGATTGTAGAGATCATAGATGGTTTTCTTCTAGTTTTACATCATAACTTAATCGCGCACGCGATAATCCCTCATTGCACCGATCGAGCTTCATCACATCTCTATCTTCGCTATTTCCTCCTTGTCGATTATCTCGAAGTCGCTATCGCCGTTGCTCTCGTCGCTGCTGACCGCAATTATTTTTTTCGCGTCGAAGACTTCCTCCTCGGAAGAAGACGAAGAGCTCTTCTCGAAGTGACCGGCCTGAAACTTCATGCCGTCCTCTTCGGTGTCGTTCTCGCCGACGCTGAGTTCCAACTCCGATAGCTCGACACCGTCGGTGCTACCTTCACCGTGGTAGGGCATATTGAACGCTATCTCCTGGAGACCCTCTATGAAATCCTCGTCGTAAAAAGAATCTGCAAGCAACGCGGCGAGATGTAACGGAGAGAATCGCGTGGTGGATGGGAGATCAAACGAGTTTATTCTTTAAATTATCGAGCAACAAATAAGGCAATAAATATGGAGGAATGCAGAATCGATTATTTCTCTAAGGGCCAGTTTTTCAATAGTCGCTTAACTTTAATCTTAGCTTAACTTACTATTTGTCTCTTTCTAACTATCCCTTTTAAAAAAAAGATGAAGAGTGAGTTTAGCTAAACTTATGTTTAAACGACTATTGAAAAACTGGCCCTAAATATTACCGAAAAGTCTTCGAAAACATCTGAACCGCGAATCGATATTTTTGGTGAATTTAAAAATAAGTTTGTCGTAATACCGTTTTGAGTGTCCGACTGCACGCTCGTCGGCGTTGGTGAATGATCGCCCGTCTCCCCCACTCGATTCAATACCTGCAGATTCGCCTCTGTCACAACAGGTAAAAATTCATCCTCGATTTCGCTGTCGCATTGCCATTCTGAAAAAGAAGTAAAAGAAAGCATAAATATATGTATATCCTCATGGAAACGTTATATAGCGAGATAGCGTCGCATTAAATTATACATAAAAGAAAATAAATAAATAAAGATTCGAGTTCGATAGCAGTAAAGCTCACAATCAGAAAAGAAAGATTTAGACATCTTTCAACAAGTTTAATTCTCATAGTTAAATTAAATTATTTAACTTCACTTTTCAATCCAAGTTTTTTATTTAAATTAAAATTAGGTAATTACATATTGTAGGTATATAATTATATTATTAAATAATCCAAAAATTAAAGTTAATTAAGTGTTAGATCTAAATTAAACCGTTTACGTTAATCTTTGAGATTTGAATTTTTTTCATGGAAATTCTTGATGCTTTCGATTATACCTCTGTGCGACATGAAGTACTCCGATACTTTGTCAGACAGTTTTAGGGGTAATCGCAGTATCAGAGATCCCAGTACAATGCCCCAATATATCGAGTAAAGGGTTGACAAATTGATGTGGCCGAGGAGCCATAGGCCGAAGGCCACGAGACAAAGGACGGCGCAATGCTGAAAAATTGTAAAGAAAATTCTTAAACTTTTCCTATAAAATTCTCTCCTTGCGAGACGACAAAGAAATTCTTACCAATCCTGGTTGCTCGCTCCGCAACTTCCGCAGGCTTTTCCACAGCCAGTGAAGCCTACTGCACACCCTTTGATGCTCTCTAAACACATTTATAAAAGATCGAGATTACTGCTGTTTTTATTAGGTATATAAATTCTTTTCAATCGAGACCGGGATTGTTATGTACGAAATACGGTACCTTTTATCGAGTTTTGTTACCAATTTTACTGTCAATAAGCAAACGACGAGATAAAACTACGTCGGAAATAATTTGACGACAGAAATATTAAGCTGGATATACACTTATTGTTAGCGAACGCAAGCGTTCGTTGTTATCATTCAGCAGATATAATAAAAAATCTCAAATTGCTACACGCAGCAAACACCGAATCTTGTCGAATTCTGGTGTTTGGTGCATCGTGCATCCGAAAAAAAAGGAACAAACAACCTGGGAACACAAACGCGAATGTCCGAACGTTTGCGTTCGTTGTTCGTTCGCTAAGTGTATACCCAGCAACCCAGCTTTACACGCGTTATTCAGCGAATTACCTCGAATTAATTATTATTTAGCGGAATGTACGTAAGTGCAACAACGACGCAATTATGCGAGCGATAGTTTTTTTTTCTTTTTCGATAACTTACGCTGAAGGAGCCAAGGTGTCCATGTACTTGAAAGCGATTATTATTTGGATAATAAAATACACGGTGAGAACTCTGAATGGCATCCGCGATGTCGATATCCCCAACACGCTATAGATCCTGCAACGAGCAACAACGTGTTGTAAGTCCCGCGAAAACAATGGTAACGGTAAACGATCGGGGCACTCCGTTCACTCCTCGTAGAAAACGTGAAGGGGCTTTGAGATCTAACAATAAGAATGATATCTCATTTGTCGTACAACAAATTTTTAGGGAATTTATTCTAATAAGTGTTTATTTCCGAATTTCTGTATCCAGTAGCTTCCAATCAACAAACTTAAAAAATATGACAAAGGAAATAGTAAATAAAATAATACTAAAATAGGCACTAGAGCCAACGCGCGGTAATTGGTGCGCAATTATAATTTATTCAAATTAGTTTGCATGTAATACCTTAAGACGAACGTTTCGACTCTTATCTTTTAATCCTCTTCAGCGTGTGTTAGTTAACGAAAAATAATTTAAAAAAATTACAAAAACTCCGCAACTTCGCATAATGCCGTAGTCCAAATTAAAATATGTGTTATAAAACTGTCAAACAAATTACAAAAATTCTGTAACCTCGCATAATGCCGTAGTCCAAGTTAAAATATAAAACGCAGTCCTATATGTTATAAGGAAATAGTAAAGTTATATTTATTTAGAAAACTTTATAAATATAAAATATGAATATCTGAAAAACTTTGTGCGATATTATAAAGATTTTTTCTAGGGGAAACAAAAGAAAAATGTGTTATATCCCATATTTTTAGAAATTTACCATGTTTTTTTAAATTTATGAAGATGGTAAATTTATGAAATTTACTATATTTTTTAAATTTATGAAGATTTCTAAAAAAATGTCAAACTTCTTCAGACTTCATAAGTTCCCTCGTAAGTTCCCTTCGAAAATTATAGAATGAGAAATTTAGAATATTTCAGAGTTTACATGTAGAGAATTTTAGAAAAAAGAATTCTAGTATAAAGAAATCCTAGTGTAGAGATCCAGAAAAAATGTAGACTTTCTCAGCACTTTTGAAAAGTGCTCTAATTCGCAAATTTAAGGAATTTTCTAAAATTATATAATATAAGTAAGAATCGTAAAAAATTTCTAAAATTTATACAAAATTCTGAACAATTATGTAGAGAATTGTAAGAAAAATTTTTCCTTTACACGTCGTTCCCTTCGACAGAATTTTCAAAGCTCCGGTTAACATCACCTCGAAAATTCGCAATATTCGCAAACGAGATATAGCGTGATAAAAAGATCTAAGGAAATCCAGTAATAAATTTCGTAAGAATTAAACGCGAAATCAATTCAGCGTCGCTCTTGACGATATGTAATCGGTAGCGTCTCTTAATCGCTCGCTTTTTGGGCTAATCGCAGTCAAAAATCGATCTCGATCGAGAGGGAAGCTAAGTAAGGATTAAGCCGATTAAGGAACACATGGACGAGAACTTGCCGTACCCGTACCAGAAGTGAAGCGCGCACGTGCACGCGCGATGCGTAAACAGCGGACGGGAACTGGGAAGAATCTCGGGATTTATCGTCGGTCCAGATAACGCCGTGCATTTTACGCATTTTACTACAAACAATCGCGCGCACGATTACGAGTTACGACACACGTATCGGCTGCGGGGCGCGTGTACTTACGTGTAAGTACGTACCAGTACGTACTGTACATACGTACGCGTGTGCATGCATGTGCGTATCGCGCGAGATCCCCACGAGTCACGAGCGTTCGTTCGGAAAGGGGGGCCTTGACCTAGAAGGCTGAGAAGACGAAGTTACTCCTATGCGCACGAAACGTAAAACAGCTGTAATGCGTACCGCCGCGCTGTGCCGCGCAACGCGCAACGGCGTGACGTCACGAGCGGTCGGAGGCGCGGCGCGGCGCAGCGCGTCACGTCCCGAGATGCAAAACACGTGACGACTCCCCCAACTCGGAATCTCGGAAACGCAGCAATAATGTAACTGAAATAAGGACGCGAGAGAAGAGTGCCGAGCGAATCGAACGATAATAATTAATGTCCTTTAAACGCGGAGCCTTTTAATTTTAAACGCGAGAGAAGGGAAGGCGCGGGCGACGCGGAGAGAAATCGTGCTCCTGCACGATCTGCAAAGTTTCCCGCATCTTCTTCCTTTCTCGAACTCGAACGAACTTTCGTTCGACGAGATGAAAGAACAAAGTAAAAGTAAAGAATCACGCTCGACTGTAACCTGTAACGAGACAAAAGTTGTTCGATCATCGAGGAACAAAGGAACGTTCGGAAAAGAGAGATCTTAACGAGACACGAGTGGAGCATGGAGCACTCGAAACATCCGACGCAGACGCGACGCGACGGGACGGACCCGACGGACGAAAGGCGAACGCGGGAGTGCGGGAGTGGAGTTTCGAAAGAACGGAACGGGAAAAGCTTCTTTTTGACTTTTTGTTTCTTTTCCTTTGTAACGCGGTCGGAGGGGGCGAAAACTTTGTAAAACAGCAAAACTGCAGGCTGCAGGAAGAAGAGCCTGACGCGCGCGTGCGCACCAGGGCCGATTCCGGAGTCCGGACTCACCACAACGTCGCGTTGAGCAGGATGATCAGGCGAGAGTTGACGAAGAAGGTGAAGTCCTCCCAGAGCAGCGTCTTCTCCACGGCGCGGCAGTAGCGGCACACCTCGCTCAGGCACCCGCCGCGGCACGCCGGGTCGTGGCCGCGCGACGCGGACGTCTCCTTCGGGGACAACGTCGACGACGACGCCGGCGCCGACGCCACCGCCGCGTTGCCGTTGCCGTTGCCGTCGCCGTTATCGCGCTCGACCTCGATCCCCATCGCTCGACGATACATCCAGCAGCACACGTCCCACAGGAGCCACTCCGTGGCCCGTATCACGACCCGGCGACCGGCCAGGAGTCGGTCCCGCGCCCAGAGTCCCTCCATGCTCCCCGGATCGCGGGCACGTCGCTCGTCGTCGTCGTCGTAGTCGTAGTCGTCGACGGCGGTCGTCCAGCGTGCACGACGCGCGACGCTCCTTCTCTCCTCTCCTCGTCCTCTCGCTCCTTCTCTAGCAGCGCGTCTCTATTCTCTACTCTCTCCTCGGCTACTCGCCGTCGCGGTCGCCGTGCATGGCAAAACACTCTCCGCTCCGCTCTGCCCTGCTCTGCTCCGCGTTCGAAAGACGATCGTGGGCCGTGGGCGACTGTCGTGACTGTCGTGAGTGTCGTGCGCCAGCCGCTACGGACTACGGAGGAGTATATTAATAGCGCGCGTGAATCTCTTCTCTTCTAGATGAGCGAGTGCGACGAATGCGACTGAATGCGATGCGACGACGTATGCTCTCAGCAGTCTCAGCTCTGCCGAGGCCGAGAATCTCCTTCACTTGCTGCTGCTGCCGTCGCCGTCGCCGTCGCCGTTGTCGGGGGCGGGGGCGGGGTACAGGGAAACTGGGAAAGAATGAAGCGTAGTAGCGAGACGGAGAAAGACGAAGCCACGGCTCGGGAGTCGGGCTATAGTATACTATTATATAGCCTACAGCTGTTGGTTGACGGAGCAACACACCCCCGTCGCGGTCGCCCTACTCAGCCCTACTAGGCCACCGACACACACACACACACACCTCGACGATTTTCTTTTCTATTCTTTCCTCCTCTTCTTTTCTCTCCCTCTCTCTTTCGAGTCTTTCGCTCTCTACTGTTCCACAGTCCGTGTATATACTATGTATATACTACGATATGTACCTGCGCCAGGACGCCCGCACTGGCCCGCACTCGATTCTCTTTGTCTCCGCGCGCCTCGTTCTTCCGGGGTTCTGGGACTTCTGGGGATCAGGCTCAAGGCTGCGTCTCGACGACGTCTCGACAACGATCGCGATGATGATACGTTGATACGACGGCGGTCCGAGGCCGACACGAACACGAACTTGACGAGGAAACTGCGGTATGTGGTATGATCAGGTATGATGCGCTTTGTGCGCCGTTCTGCGCGACCCGACGTTGGAGTGTTGGACCGGTTGACGCGCGCGCGATGGAGCGATGGAGTCCGACTCACGACTGACGTATACGCTTACGCTCTAGCATTATTTCGTTCATATATATATGTATATGCGTATATGCGTCGCGCTCTTTCCAGCGTCTACCTTCCGCACTCCCACTCTCTTTCTCTAATTCTCTCTCCTAGTCTCCTTTTCCTTTTTCTCTCTCTCCCGTTCGGCCCGTTCCCCGTTCTTCGTGCGTACTGCGTCCACAACACGTGACAGTTGCACGCGAGTTCGAGCTTGTTACGACACGCTACGCATCGCGTGATCTCGCGTCCTGAAGAATCGGAAAATTTTAAAAATCGGTAAAAGATCGTGAAATTCTCCCTTCTCTCCTTCACCCGTGCGTACGTATGTAGTCAGTACTCAGTAGTGTCAACTTGTGACTTTTGCATATATCTAAATCTAAGTCTATCTTTCATTATAATATTCGATAAGCGTAAAGCGCCTCAGGCACATAACAGCCCCGAGTGTACGCGCGGATCATATTCGTGTTTTCGTTTTCGTGACGACTGACGAGTCAAAAATAGATATCTCACGTATAAGAGAAACATTTCATAAAATCGACGTGAATAACATTTTATCTTTCTCCTTTTCCCGTGCGCTTGCTCCAGTTGCCTTTTTCTCACAATCAGTACTGTGTTTACTCAGTCTCGATCATCGTAATTAATTTCTAGATTGCGCGCTATCGCGCTATAATGTTTCTTCATTAACGATTCCGGTACGCACTACGCCTGTCGCGGTCGGTGTGTTACAAAGTAGGCAAACTAGTTGGGGAAATATGCTTTCAAAATATCAGTAAACCAGTTTGCTGTCCCTTTCGTGTCGGTCGAGTTAAAATGTTTCGAGCTGCGACAGGTTCTCCAGCACATTTTCTGAACGATCGCGTCGGCTGGTTAATGCGAAATATTCCAACTAAAATTACACTGTAGTGCGAGATAACCGACGAGAGATCAATCAATCGCGGGGATTGAAAAACGACGAATGCTACGCCGCTGAACTCATAAAATCTCCGTGTGCTTTAACTTTAAACTTTAAAAGGATATAGTGGGGCAGGTCAGTTTTCCTTTCAGCTTTTTATAGCGACTTGCCCCCCTCCCCTCTCTCACCTCTTTCTGACGCAATCATGAGTTTTCATTATCTTCTTTCTTGAATTTTATATTCTTATTATACGTAATAAAAACCGTTTTTATGTTTGTATATATATTGTGTATACACCTTTTATGTGTATATTTTCTCTCTCATCTCCTCATTCCATTTCAAAGAGCTTGAATAGAAATTTTGATGCTCAAAGCGAGGCTCAAAGTTATTCTTTCTTTTAATCTGTTAAATAACTGATAAATATTGGCAGGGAGATCATTTCTCGAGATACTTTGTCCCAATGTTTTTTGTCCATCAATTTAAATAAATTAAGTTATTTTAAAAAAAATTGTTACCTTATTAAATCATTGGAAAAATGAGAAATAATAAAGGGGAAATTGCTTTTCTTGTTGCGATTAAGTGACTTGTGATAACGATAATTTTGTTCTCTTGTTCTACATCTCCTGAAATAAACGCGAAACGAAATATAAGATGTAGTTCAACGTGTTTTCTCAAGTCGTTGATGCAAGGAGAGTCGAGAATCGAGAGTTATCCGCGTAATTAAGCCCCATTTTTGCAGTCTTTTTAAGTCTTGCATTTGTAAGATTCTCCGCTACAATATTTTTCTACGATTCATCCTGTTCGATGTAAATTGTAAATAATTAATTTTCCATAGCTGCGAGGAAAATCGGCGATACTCGCCGGTTCATTTAGTTCAATGTTTAACGCCGCGCCAGGTAAACCGGCCGTCTAAACTCTAAACCATTAATTTGCCGCACCGGTGCTTACGAAACTGCGTTAACTTTAATTGTACAAAAAGAGATAAAGTGTATAACTTTCGCACGTTACGCGGTTACGCCGAAAACACATCGTCCACGGCTTATCGTTCGCATTAACGGAGAACGTACTACGGCTTTATGGCTGTCGAAGTAAATACAAGATGAATCATCGAACACGCGGGGCATTGAGCATATCTCTTTCTCTCAGATAAACAGATTTGACGAGATAACGAGGAAAACATGTGACGCAGTTTAGATATTTTTAATATTTTCGACCTTAGCGTAGATATCTTTCGTTGACAAACATCTCTCCTCGATTTCCGAAACTTTCCGAGATTCGTAAGTAATCGATTCGAAATGATGCCACGCGATTCGAGATAGCGCGCAATCGGCTGTCTTTCCAGACCATATCCAAAATCGGGACATAAGACGTCTTAAGACGTTTTAAACACGTTTTTAAAATGTTTTCAAGACGTCCTAATTTTCGATATGCGTGCTGTCTGGGTCGTTCCGATTCGTCCGCGTCGGGACACTCGTGGTTTCCTCAGGAAGAAAACAGTAACGACTTCGATAACACCCGGAAGCAATAATTTCAAGGGGAAGATATCACGTTCCGTATTACGTCCGTGTATGGAATTGAGACATTCTCGCGAGGAGGCTCGGCCGGATAGCCGATCGATATGAAAGAAAAGAGAGAGCGCGTAGGAGGAGATAATCAAACGTGCTTTCTCTTTCTCTTCTTTCTTCCTCCTTGTTCTCCACGTGCTCACGCTTGCGTTGCAATACGCACGAATACGCGCGCGCGGGTCACCGGGTGATAGACATCGGTCAATATTCTTATTAATCTTGGCGCAAATCGATTTTTTCATGCCTTAGTCCGTGCCCTCCTGCTATTCTGATTTCTGACTATTCTGACCTGACCCATCACCCACAATGACCCGCAAACATCCCTGGCGGTTTCCATGGCTCCTGGGCAACCCCCCTGCAAATGAGGAAACGAACTTACTAACACATCGTCTTTATTAGTCCTCGCACAAGGTTTACATATAGTCTATCGAGTCTGCGATCTATATCGCACATGGAGTAACATCGACTATAATTAATTCTCGTTGGAGTTATATAATATACATGTATATATAAAAAAGAAAAACGGCGATTAATAATGTCGCGAGGGCGCGGTTAGCTGTCATTGAGCTAACGTTATAACGCGGAGTAAACTTACTTCTACTCGGGTCTCAGTTCTCTTTATACATTTATACAATTTCCCAATTTAATGTGTGTAATATATACTTCGGATTGACGGATTGGAACCAACGTTGGAGAATAAATAAAAGATTTACGTACAGTTTATTTTGCTTCGTCCCGGAATTACAGTGTCGCTTTCGTGTTTCGGTAGTGATATTACCACGATGTGATAATGACATTAAAGGCACTTGATTATCAAAATTAGCCTAACTAGCGTGGTTCTTAAAACGTGATCGCAATAAAATGTAACATTACGACTTCGTAAACAAATAGCGCGTTTCACGCGCGCGCATATCCGAAATGCAGTCTATGTTATATGGCAGTATTAAGTCATTCTTTACATTTTACAAATATCTCAACAAAAAATAGAGTATACATATATATTTAAATATTAGTTCCTTTAAATAATTATATACGCTAAAACACGTTAGGTTTAGATCTCGTTATGCTGTTGAGATTTCCGCGTAATTCAAATTCTTGCTAAGTTCGAGACAAGATACCGAATCGCGCGCGATCGGCACTCGCAATTGTTTGCGAATTATTCGAAATCGCGTCACGTCGCAGCGACGATGAGATTCTATCCTGAAAATCTCACGTTATCTTCTCCTCCGTTTCGAGACACGTTATTTTCCGGCGTAGGTCGGATTCTTGAAAGTGGAAGTCGCTTGTTTATAGATCGGATTTTCTCCCTATAAAGTGAGCAAAAGGAAAATGTTAATAAAATAATTAGCATATAATAAATTCTACTCGAGATTGGATAATTAATCTCGTTGTATTATCTTTTTATTAAATTATACTTTATTTTGAAAAATTAATTATGAACTTGTCCTGGTACTCAAGATTTTTTTCTGTTTGCAGTAAAAATTAGGACTAAAGTTCAATTCTTAAAATCTCGATCTGATCATGGTTTACAATACAAGAAATACGAATCGTACCGTGTCCCACTTCGCCATCATCCTTTCCTTTTCGAATCGGGCGAATTCTCGTCTATCGTGTATTGTCGTCAGCAGTTTCCACAGCAATAGTAACGCGAGACCGATTAGGACCACCGCCGCGATCACGCCCAGCACGATGCCGAGCATATAGACCTGTGGCGGGCACTCGCGTTCGTTCTGAGCGCGCACCTGCAGGCAGTTTGTCTCATTGTAGTAGTAAACAAAGTTATATTTGCAGTCGTCCTCGTCCGTGCCGAAACACGGCACCTCGTCGTTGTCCACGTCGACGATCACAGTCTCCACGCCCTCAGGTACAAATTCTTTGCAGTTCCTCGCGCATTCCTCTGGATCGCTGTAGTTCCCGGTGCCGTACATCTGACACTGCACGCAGGGCTTCAGCTCTTCGCAGCGACTCGGGCAAGTCGGGCACTTATTGCAGTGTTTTCCGGAATATCGAATGTTGCCCTCTTCGTGACAGATGCACTCCCCGCAAATACAATCGCCCTTTATGATAAGTGAAAAATGAGAGACACATCTTGCGAAAAATCTCCTAGCCTTTCTAAACATGTAACAACATAATTCTCTTGTAACTACATAATTCTCTTCTTTAATTATTAAAACAGCTGCATGTGAGCGTGTATGTAAAAATTATTATATTTAACTCTATATTATAATGTATAAAATTATATCAGAAAAGAAAGATTGAATGGTAAATGTAGCCTTTTTGCTGTCGCACACTTACATGGCCCGAGCAGAGCACACCATTCGTGGTTCCCGGCGCGATGCAAGAATCATTGGAAGATCTGCAGTTGCAGGATGGTCCGCTCCAACCAGAATTACAGACGCACAGACCACACTCGCAAGTACCATGATCAGAGCAGAGCTTACCCTGATCACGATCGCAAGAGAAATTGTCGCATTCACAAAAATGTCCTGATATTATCTGCAAGAATATACATTCGTGATGCCGCAAGTATTCCCCACGCGAGTATTGTTATAACAATTATACTTATTTATATCTGTTTCATTTTATTTTAATTTTGTTTCACTCATTTTTAATTTTATCTACCTTCCTCTTTCTTTATATTTTCTTATTCTTTATATCTATATATATTATATATCTTCCATTGAGTGTAAGTATTGTTGCTTGAGATATTAATTAGTAAAAAATAAATAAATTTTGGGATCCGATAATTATAGATACGCAGGTTAAACGGAAGAAGAATGTCTATTATTATGAGAATTTGTCGACCTGCTAGAAAATTTAGAAAATATACCTCGTCTGGATTCTCTCGCTCCTCGCACTCGCATTGGCCGCAGGCGCACGTGCCGCGACCAGAGCAGTCCACGAGGGTGGTGTTGTCGGGACGGCACGATTGGAAGTGTTTGTCGAAACCGGTTAGCTCTTGATGTGAGCTACATTCGCAGTGTTTGCCGAAGAATCCGTCGTAGCACTCGCAGACACCGCACTTGAGCGTACCCATGCCGTTGCACTCGGGTGAATATTCCTCGTACATATGGCCTTTACGCTCGCACACGCAGTCGCACAGCATCTCCAGATTCACCGTGAGAGTCTCGTTGATACCGACCTGGAAAATAGTAGCCCGATTAATGTAACGCCTTATGCAATAAAAAATATTAAAAAATATATAAATATAGAGGAGATAAAAATAAAAATAAAAAAATAAAAACTAACTGGTATATTTCCGATTGACCGATCATGTTTGCATAATGACGCGATTTACCGGATAAATGTCAAACTTCTGCTTCCATTCCGATCTGTTGGCCGGACAGCTGGTGACCTCGATCTCCGCGATAAATTCCACCTTCGTGCCGACTTTCAGTCCGTCGCATTTCGACGTTTCGACCGCCGGTCCGGTGCCCAAGCAACTCGAGAAGTACTTAACCTTAACCGCGCTGCTGGCTGTGTCTTTCATCTCCACCGAACTGGAGATAGCGTCGTACTGCTCACGGATCAGTTCCACCACGTTGCTGGAATCGTCTGAGAGTTTGCCTGCGAAGGAACCTTCCACATGCTTCATCAGTCTCTTGTAGACGTTGATCTGTTCCTCGGTGACCGCCCATATGATGTTTATCGCGTTCTGCTTCACCTTCAGGTTTATCTGCGAGATGCTCGGATAGTCTTGCAGAGACGAGTGAGTGTATGTACCACCGGTATCCAGGTGGCAGAGGCCGTCATTCGGCTTGATGATACCGCCCAGCTTGCCATCGCCCGCGTAGTGAAAACCGGCGTCTGTTGAGAATACTAACAGTCGACGCGCCTTCTCGCGCCAACCGATCTGATTCCGACAAACTATCGCCTGCATGATCGCGTCGAAACCACCTTCTGGCGCGTCCAGATTGCCGGACACCGACGCGTTACGTACTAATCCCTGTAAACGAGAACGTTTCTCCAGAAAAATCGATAGAACAAGATTTTTGATTAGTTTGAATCCAGAATTAATTCAGAAATTCTCCTGAATGTAGAGGACTAAATTGTAGAATTAATCTCGATTTCGAGATTTATCTTACAATTAGTTTCAAAATTAATTAGACTTTTACACTTAATCTGAAAATTGTACATATATTATGTTATTTGTCTATGAATATTTCTGTACCGCAAATTTGCTCGTGTCCTGAGAAAGCCTCATGATGTTCCTGTATCCATAAGGCGCCGCGCAACCATCACACGGTTCGATAAGACTGAGATTAAAGATAAAAATATGAGTATTGACTATTGGTGACAGCACGATATACTTTCTTCGATGAGAAACCTTGACACTCACGATTTTGGCACCGTATTGACATACGGCATCACGACTTTGTCGACGAAGCTACCGAAACCCAAACGGAAATTACTCGTAATCTTACTCATACTCTCGACCAATAATTGGCCCAAGTCAGACAGTTTCTTCTTGTCGTCCTCCATGGACTTGCTCAAGTCCATAAGGTAATAGAGATCGACAGGATAATCTTCCGCCTGGGAATAAGCGAAGGACATTCTGTAAGCTTCATCTAAAAAAAATTTATGTATTAATAAAATAAAATATTCACAATTTTAATTTTATTTTCAAGCAGCGACAATAACTTACTTATTCTGAGCTTCAGATTAACTTCTTGTGGCCACATTTGTACAGCTTCTTGCCTTTTACTTCCGCTACCGCCCCAACTCTCTTTATGAGAATGCGAAGAAGACGAGCTGGAAGACGAAAAGTTGGAGTACGAGGTCTCGATGGTACCGTATCCCCCTCCTACTCCGCCACCAGCGGCGTAACCACCCTTCGTTAAGTTCCGGTGTCGCAGCATGCTGAAGACATTGTCTGGGTTCAATGTGTAGTCAGAAGGACACGTTGCAAATATTTTGGTGTTGATATTCGGCAGGAAGCACCTCTTCTCTGGGAATTTCTGTAAAAGCAAAACCATTTTAAAATCCATATCAATCAAAAGTCAAATTAATATCAATATCATTATCTGAAATTTTTCTCATCTTTCTATCAACAAGAGAGCTACATAAAGGAAGAAAATAAGAATTTTTGATGAAACTTACTGGTGCTGCGCACCAGGCGCAATGTGGAGTCTGTATGCATTCATGGCATGTCTGTTTACTGATACAAGGATTCATGCCAGTCAACCTCTCTGGAAGAGAAGGATAAATTTGTGCGAATGAGACCAACAGGCTCGCCGCTAGCACCCCCAATACGAGGATCCATTTTGAGCTGCCGAACATTCTGCAAAATCGTGGGCAAGTCTGTAAATATCTTTTAAACTAGCAAAAAATATCTGCATAGACAAACAATTGTCCAAACAGCACACATGTCCAAAATCACAACATAAGATGTCTTATGGTGATGTCTAAAAGACAACTTAATAACATCTTTAAGACGTCTTATGTCCCGATATTGGATATGGTGCTGTCTGGGTTAAAAATAATAAAAAGAGGAGATAAGAAACTTGAATTAACAATAAGAGCAGTCGCAGTGCAGCGTTAAATAGGGAAAAGCAGCTGGATAGGCGAAAGAGGCAAGAGAGAAGTCTGCGTGGGATAGAAGTTTTCAGCGGGCTGACGGAGTGGCGCGACTCGGATTACATACGATTTTGCTCCCATTTTTCCCCAGGAAACCGTCTCACAACTGAACGCGAAACGTGAGGATCGCGATCGGGTCAAACGACCGACCGGGGACCGAGGACTGTGCAGGATTGTGCAGTCGTGCACCCTCCGCGCGAACACCGCCGCTTATTCATACGACGGCGATGCCGTCATCTTTATATTTGCGGAGCATCATCACTCGCGATGCCCGCGCGTGCGGACGATAAGCGGAAGAGGTTCGTGCCGAGGGAGAGAATAGAGATGATAGAGATATAGGGAAAAGTGTGCGACGTGGACTTACGTATTTGCGCGAGACGAAGCGTCTTTCCTCCTTCGTTTTTTTCCTCCCTCCGTGTTATTCTACAGCATCACAGGCGTGATGTTTGGTTGATGTTTCCCTCGTCGTCACTCGGGATCACCATAAATGGCAATCCATCAAACGAACGCACCGACACCGACGCGAACGCACCACTCCATAGGCCCGTAGAGACTAGGGAGTGTTCGCCTTTCTCGAGTCTCTCGTTTCTCGATTCTCGCTGCTCGCATCGTCTCGCGTCGCCTCGCACCGCATTCGTCCACTGCGAGTGCGGCTAAATTCACGTGACGCGGATTGGTCGTTACGCGATTAGTGCGTTTCGTTGCGAACGCGCCTCGAAGAAATTAATTAAGATTCTTTCAATTCTCTAATCGTGCTCTTTTCGTTCTCACATTGATAGGTAATGTAAATGCGATTAAAGATAAGAATCAACGTCACGCTTTTTAAGGTGACTCGATCAAGCTCCGCGATTAATTTAAATGTGATACCATTCTGTTAACGGATAGAATTATGAATTTTTGATTGTTTAATTGGTTATTTAATAATTTAAGTGTTTAATAATATGTAATTCACAGAACGGGTCGATCGGCATAGCGATACATTTAATTAGTAACATGTAGTTGTGATTACAGTCGAGATATGTCAATCGCGTGATGTGGCACAAATTCAAATTTCACGCATCGATCGACGATCTATCGAGACATATACTTATCTCGCGAGATTTATCATTGCGCGAGTGGCGGGTGGCGGGTATATTTCGCAATTCGCATTTCGCAGTGCTTTTCCGTGCGCGTTATAAAAACGTCCGCGCTTTACTTTGTCTGTCCATTCATTTCCATTATAACGCGAGATGGTTTCGTTCCGAGAAAGACACAAAGTTCACTACTGTCTTTCGCTCAAAGCGCGGAAAGTGTAGATTGCAGAAAACGCGAACGGACTCCGAGACAACCGGTGCCGTGCGTGGTGCGTGGAATGAAATCGTGAATGCGACGAGTGATTCTTCATCGACGCTACGTGCGATCGTAATTTCCACGATGCAGCTGATTGTGAGTGAAGTGCCGCGCACGTTCATGAGTAAAAAAATCAATAATTGCTTATTCAAATTCAATGATATATCGCTTTTCGAAAGATATCATCTTAGGAACTCCACTCTGCATGTATGTAATATATATTTCTGTTTTAGGTTATGAGACACAACTTTGCTGCTGCACATTATATCGCGGTATAATGTACAACGAAATTATCTTGCGTTAATCGTTCTTCAGATGCGATGACGGTCAGAACAAATTGCACGTAGGATTCGGAGCGCAAGGAGTGGGGATACCACTACAAAACGTCGGTAAACAGTGTCCACGCGAGGCCGGCGCCGGAACCGCCGGAGGCCAATGTCAACAGTCAAATTCGTCGTGTAAACGCACCTTTTATATCGTATTTGTAACCCTATCGTGCCGCGGTGTGCGCAATAACGTCACGCCGTCTTATCACAGAACAGCGGAGAAATTTCATTTCGGTGAGTGGTTGCACGTCATTTACGGACTTTATAATAGGCAGTAACGTGAAACGCGGACGTTCGAGAGAAGCGGCGCGACTCGTGAACACGTCGATCGAAGAGGTTATCTTTTTTGACTAGAGAACAACGTTGCCCTCAGGTTTCCCGCATTTAATACTCCACTTTCTTTTTTAAATATTTTTATAACGCGCTGGTAGACAGGATATGTTACCGCGAATTTATATTGTTTTATGTCATTCTAGATTGTCCTAATAAATTATTTCATATTATTCTACATTGGCCTGTATTGTATATAATATACAATTACAGGCGTTAGAACTAACTGAAAATCTCGCTCCAAAACTCGTCATTTAAGTCTAATAAAAGCTTTTAAAGTAGAGGTAAATATTGTTATATATTTTTTTCATAATATTTCTTATATATTCTTCGCGGATTACGGAGCAGCGAGTAAAAAGCGCAAAATCGTGGATACCTCCGTTGATGAAGTAACTATTATAGTATATAATATTTATCATCCGTATATGTATGCTTACCTCGCACCTTCTTCCTTTCGTATTGCTTCCAGTCGCAATCGTGGCGATGGCGCGACGATGCACTTTCCGACTTATTTGCCTGCGCGGTGCGCGCTCATTCAATTCCTCAAAGTTCAGGCGCCTCTTTTTTAAACGTCAATGTTATCTTTTATCTATCACAAAATTCGCGATCATTAACTTTAATATTATTGAAAAAGAGAATTGCAACTTTGATTTTCAAGGCGATCACGTTTTCGCCACGAAACGTCACGAGTTTGCTGCTATATTTAATTCCCGATTGGCGATTCTTCTCGATCCCGCATTTGCCGCAAAAACCGCCCGAAGCGAGCAAAAGCCCCCCGCGGCGTTTCGCTAAAATCACTTTTCACGTTTGAATGAATATACTGCGAGGGAGGATATTTTGAACGGGTTCTCTAGGGACGTGCAAATAAATGGGATAAATAAACGGAGGAGAATCTCATGATACATGTTTATTATCGTTAGCATTGTTTGCGCGAAGTACATGCGCCGATTCGCGCTATTCGTAACGGGACGTTTCTTTTCTCTCCTTCCTTCTCTTTCTTTGCTTTTTTCTTTTTTTTTTGTTTTATTTTATTCGAGCCCCTGAACGAATCGGGTCCGCAAAGGTGCGCTCAATGGACACGCGAAGGGGAAAGTAAAGGAAGCATCGGCGGGTTACGAATTAAGCGCAAGAGGGTCGATTAATTCACAGGGGAGAGGAAGGGGAGGGAGATAATACCGCAAAGCTCTACGAGATATTCGTTAGTTAAATAAATAAGAAGCGGCGCGTCTCTCTCGAAGAAACGGCCCAGCTCGGCGATTCATAAATTAGGAAGGAACGCGGGGTGCCGTCCTTCATCAATAAGCACGAGTCTCGAGGAAGGATTCGGCACGCGCGTCTCTTCGGCTTAGCTCAACTAAGGAATAAGTAATAAAGTAACAAAATAATAATGGTAATAATAAAAATAATAATAAATATAGGCAAAGCGCCCCGTGTCGATAGCTTTCGTATATTCTAATTTGGAACGCGCGCGATCGAGATCGCCTTTCGGTCGCCTAGCTGTTTCATGCCGACGATTTCCCATTTCGGATCCCGCGTGTTACGTTACGAAATGTAAATCATATATCGCGATATTTCGTCTCTTTGTTGCTTAATTTCCTTACGAAATCTTCGCGCGTAGTCCATTACTCATTAGTACCTAGATAAAACTTTTACGTCGCAAGAGCGTCCGCGCGACGCAAGCGAGGAGGAGAGGCTTTCTAATTCGGTTTCTTCTTTTTTTTTCCTTTCTTTTTTTTCTCTACTTTTGACAGTCCGTCTCCTGTTGCTGCTTTATCATTTGACTATTAGGCGCGACCGAGAAAGTGGTGTCGATTAAATAATTGGCGCACAGTTCTTGGTCAAGTTCTTCCTCTTCTCTTCTTTCTTTTTTTTCATTGATTGATGCGTACAAATATCTATACATATATGTATGCATATATCATCCAGCATAGTAGAAATCTTATTATCTTCTCTCAATGGTTTTCCAGTAGCACGATCAACGTTCGGAGAACCGCGAAGGAGCTCTCTGGAAAATTTTTCCTTCGAAATTTATTTAATTAGTTAATTATGAAAATAATTTCTCGCGGAATAACGCTTATCATTCTGCGCAAAGTATAAGATTTGAAAATTTGAGATATTTTTGTTAAGGATTTTGGGACTCACCACGATTCTAAATCCATTTCCGTTCTCTTCGGGGATTATCTCTATTTATTTTCAGGCATTACATGGTGGCTTGTTATGCTGGACAATTTCTACTAATGATAGAGTTTGTGACAGGGAAAAGAGCTCGGGACCAATGACTAATGTATATATCTATAACATTATAAGGAATATTTCAATATTCGATAAACACACAAACCATTTACTTTCGGCATAAATCGTATTTATTTTCGTACCTCATAAAGTTTCTCAAATCTTTCTCTATTACAACAATATTATACTATCTCTCGCCAAAAAATAATAATTGCTTACTTAATCACCCAATTATTTAATTGACACCATTTTTTCAAACGGTCGACACAATTTTGCAAAAAAAAAGAAGAAACTAATTACTCGCGTTTTGCCATCAATGACGTAATGTTAAGTAGATTTTGATTTTAATGTATTAATCGATTGGTTTAAACAATTAAAAATACAAACATAAAAGCGATGCTTTTCTCGTTTGTATTTTTTCCTTTTTTCCGTTCCTTACAAAGAGAAATGACGGAAGTTTCTCTCTCAAAAACCTTCTACCGTGAGATCGAGATATCTGTCTCTTAAACCGAATTATCGAGTTATCGAGTCTCCGAAATTGAACTGTGATTTCGAAGCTCATCAATCACGCGATATATGCTTTTTTCGGCTCTCCGTTTTCGCCAGACATTCCACGTACCCGGTCATGTAATCGAAATATAACGAAGATTAATAAATTATTAGCTCATATCTTGGTGCTTTTTTCTCGTTTATTTCTCGCAATCCCGTTTAGATTAAGAAATCAGCGCGATCGGAATCTTAGGAAGACCTCTCACCCTACTTTCTCTACCTTTCTTCCTTTTAGAAATGCGGGATTATATTCGATACATAAGAAAGTGAAGATAATATGGAATCCTGTTACATTTTTCATATATCCATTACGCTTCCAATGTTAACTGTAATCCTGTTAGAAGTTCTTTATACTTCCGTGCGTCCGCGTTTCTACAACATTGCATCGCAATTTACAAGATTGCACAATATTTGTTGCAATTTGTATAATAACTGTAATGTGTTATATTGGTATATTCATAAAATCGATCTCACATAACGATTGCCCTCGAAGTTGTTTCCATCGTAATTAGTTGAGAACGTAACGTATTTAAGAATTGAAAATGCTACAAAAAATATCGATTACATACCAGTATTTTCCGGTACAATAACTGAAATAAAAACCGATTGATATACTGAACATCGATATTATTACATCAATCAGACGGCGCGTATTCTCGATGTATAGTATATCTCTCAAAAAGATAATGAGTATAAGTTCTTTAATTAATTACAATTTTATTATCTGCATGCACGTTAACTTATATACGTTAATACGTCATTTCTTTCTTGTAATTTCTCTCGTGAAGACGTACCTACATCGAGAAGTAGGTACACTACAGATCCGATCAATTTATGATGCCGCGTTGACTCTCAGTAATACATATAACAGTATCATGATAAGTATCGGTATTATGAAAATTTTAGTCCAATGTTCGCCAGACGTCTGATTGTTAGTTTATTAATTCTTTTTTGGTTTTATGGCATCGTTTTATAAGAATATTAGAGATTCTGCGACGGTGCTGGTGTACAATCGAAATTATTTCGCTGTTCCTTGTTCCCGGATCGCTCACCTCTTCCGTATCATGTTTTCTTTCGGAATCACGCGATCTTTACTTAACAGTACCTCGTCGTTGGTCTTTCGATATTTCTAGTAGTTTCAGACAACCGTAGTCGGGCAACTCGCGCAGCTCTCGTCCGAACCAGTCGGACGGTGTGCCTTCGTCCGGCGGCCGAGGACAGTTTCGACATTTCGAACGAAACGTATTTTTTCTCCTTTTTTTTTGTCGGATTTTTGTTTTCTGTACACGCACAGCCGCGGTTGTTTCGCGGTGCTTCGTCATAATGGGAGGGGAGGGACTGATGAGGATCGACGTTCGTTAATGGAAGCGCTCGTCGAGCGGTCACATTGGCGCATCTCGCGATTCGCGTGATTCACTTTTCGCTCTGTAACTTGTCGCACATAGATCCAACGTGGCGTGTGTGTGTGTGCGTGTGTGTATGTGTATTGTAATACTGGTGACAATCATTGTCCCGAAGGGATAGCAAGGAGGAGCGATAACTCTTTTTATTTTACTGACGGATACGTTTCTCTTGTCGTAAATTGCACATCTCTTTCTCACCCTTTCTCTGTTTCCATATTTTATCGTGCTTTAGAAAATAATTATTGAATATTTTAGTTTATACTTATTTCTATTGAGTTCATGTATAAGGAGCGTGTTTAGGACAACTAGATTTTAGAGACGACAAACTTTCGACTTTTCTCTCTCTTTTTTTTTTTTTAAATAAAGAGGTATTTCGAAAGAAAGAGTAAAAATGTTAAAACAACTAAAAACCGACCACTCATCGTTGCTATCTTCCTCACTTCAATTCTCAATCGACCGTGACAAGCTGTGTTTTATTGATCTTTTACTTAATTTTTTAAAAGCACAAGGTCTCCTCCTAGCTCCTCAGCTCCTCGCCGCGCGCCCGCCGTCCGTTTCGAACTTCTCGCGACTGCCTTTTACGGAGATTTATTTCAATTGCCTCTTACGTCCCATGTTGCAGATCTTGAAGTGGCACAGGGACATGTCTGAAACATGAATCGCGTCCGTTACTCGCCGCTGCACTGCCGTAGCCGCATCGCGGTGAATGTCGTATCGCTTCATAGCAACAATCGAGAAGTCTTGTCGTTTGACATCTATCGGATTCTTTACAGTTTTACACGTATGTTAATTGTAAATTAATAGCTATTAAATTTATTTCAAATAAATCACTAGATATCACCCTGTATAGAATATATTAACGTATTCGTAAAAAAGTTGTCATTGCAGCGTATTTAAGCGCAGAGAAACTTAATTTTATCGAACATCACAAGTTTAAATGAAAAGATTACTCAAAATAATACGAATTATTATCACCTGTATTAAATACCTACATCATTTGTGAAAGAGAGCACTCGTGCTTAAGCAAAAAATTTTAATTACCAACTATCACGAGTTAATTCATCTACTCTCTCTCTTTCTTTGAATTTTTTATTTGGTGTAATTTAACAGAAATAATTTGTCGGGTGACTAGAAGTGTGTGTTTGTGCGAAAATTTGATCTAGCAGCTGTTCTAATTTTCAAATTTCTGTGGTTAATCGGAACATGGGTCGGTCACTCAAATCAAAATCCCTTCACGAAAGCTTTCGTTTATTTACACGTCGTAGGAGCATTTTCGCCAAGAGCGGAACGCGGATTGTCTTGGTTGCTTCAGCTGCACTTTTCAAATTAAAACACGAAAAGAATCATCATCTAATATATATTTTAGCGGCATCAGCCACCATGTTTACTACTGCAGCCTTTTGAGATTATATTGCTTGCTCTATACCATGCCACGTGGCGTATTGTAGGCGAACTGGCACTTCGAGGCCGCAGTGAAGAAAATATTTGAACTTAAAATGCTTTCTAAGATTAAAGCTAAAATTAGCGAATTGCACACCTACTTACTTCAAATAAAAGGACTATTCGAAGCGATACGAATGATCATTTCACGCATATCAAATATATTAATATTTTCAGAGTTGCGTTCATATTTAAATGAGGACACTTAATTTTTAGACGTCACAAAATATCTCTACGGTAAATGAAAAGACGAGAAAAGAAATTGCATTCGATTTAACGAACGAACGTAATTGTCAAATACCGCTTGTTACCATTCTAAATAGGTACTCTAAATGAAAAGTCTACGATCGACGATCTCCGTTTCGAGCTCGAGTCGAGGAATCAATTTCGAGGAATCAATCAAGCAAGATACGCGCGAGAAAGAGAGAAAGAGAGAGCGCGCGAAAGACATGTAAATGCGTCACGCGCCAATTGCTCCAATCAATTACCATCGATGATCGCCCTCGGTCGATCGAACGCGACGCAGATTGCCATATATACGTATATATATGTACGTGTATGCAACACGCACGTTCGTTTCGCCGAGAAGAGCTTATTCGTAGGAATCGTAGGATTAGCGGTAGCCGAGAAATGCTCTCTTTGATTTCCCGAGGTCTTCCCCTGTGAACGCCCATCTCGAAATAAAGAGCAACATATTCTCGACCGTCTTCCCGAATAATGAAAAAGGATTCTCCGCGAGATTTCCCGAAACGTGCGCGGCATAATTTCCCAATTTTCGCGCGGAATCCAGTTGATCTAATCCCGGGAGGAGCGATAATGGCCGAGTTTTGTTTAACGGCTCCGGATTCGAGTCGTCTCACGTGACGACGGAAATCCACGGGAAATAGGTACGTAGAAATGATTCCGAATGTCTCATCTTTAAGATATATCACCGGTATATCACAACGGGCAATGTTACTAGGACGCTTTCACGTAAAATTCTTCTCGGGTGATACTTACTTTTATTTCTTTTATCCTTGCTAAATCATTTCACGGTGTCTTTTGTCTCATTATCATAAAGCATGAAACTTCCTGCAAACTGTTAATTTAAATTTATCTATTTTATTTATCCGCTCATCAATCAATTTGATGTGATTTATCGTTTCTGATCTCCTTTTGAAAAAGAAATGTTATCACAAAAATATCTCGTTCTACGCTTAATTACTCTCTTTCACGCGGGGCTGCAATCTGTATCTGAGGGACGCGGACGTTACGACCGCGACGTCCCAGTGAGATTTCGCGGGACTTTCTCTCGGTCGGGGCTCGACGGCTCGACTCTCATCGAGCCTGCATCTCCCCATTGCAGTTTGCAATGAAGAAGAACAAAGAGGCGGGAAATACTCACAGCTAACCGCGTTCATGCCGTGTCGTTTGCCCGGGTGTTGTTGATCGTGGATCATGGCCGCGGGTACCGGCAGCGCTTCCGGTTCCGGTTCCGATTCTCCAGCAGAATAGTCCGCCGACGGTTGTTCCATCGACATCGCACGCTCCCGCTCTCGCGCCTTCGCCTCCAGGATCGCCTGGATCTCGATCTGCTCGTCGGTGATCTCGTGCTCCTGCTCGACCACCCGATGCTTCTGTTCCATCAGTTGCTTCAGGCGGTTCACCAGCATCTGCGCACGATGTCGAGTGGAATAAGAACCGAGAGATACGATTTAAAAATAATTAAATTAACAATATAATTTTTATGTAATTTATACACTTATACTGCAGTGTAATATTTTTTCTCCATGTAATCTCTTATTGTGTGTCTCGAACAGTTCGTTTTCTTAATTTCGTTCCGTTTAGTTTCGCCGAGTTTAATGTCCAATGTCCGCGAGTCCAATACTACAAATGTGCAAGAACCGCGATTTTATGTCAAGTGCATTTTGTTTACTCGCGAATAAGACTTCTTATCGCGTTTGGTATCGAGAAGTGCTTTCCAGCGAAGAATGTCCACGTGGACACAGTATCACGCGCGCGATTGGCTAGCGAGTAGAAAAGCTTTCGAGACTTCAGGAATTCTCTATTCGATAGACAATTCTGTTGGACACAAGTGTCTATTTAGATCATTTTTTTGCTCGAGAGCATCTTGAGTATATACGACAGTGCTCGCAAAGAGATGCACATCTCGGGCCGATTCCCGAAGCGATGCCTACTGTCTCCCTACTACCGCTCGAGGGCCGAGGCTCGAGGCTCGACGGCCGAGCCGCCGATCGCGCGCGTGACGACTGTTTCTCAGGAGCATCCCTATGTCAGAAATATGTTGGGATCGTACCTTCCGCCAAATCGTTAAAATATATATACAATTTATAATATATTAGATATGTTAAAGTAATATACATATTTGTGACAGTAATATGTATCTAAAATATGTAATAATTACAATTTGAAAATAGTTTTCCACATCACTCGTGAGGTAGTATTGTTGATGTATTTTTTTAAGTGGTTTTTCCAGTAGGCTTATTTCACTAAAAAATAATATATATGATCAAAGATGTGGCTCGGCTGAAAAGCAAAATTCTATGTCATAAATCTACAGAGATTTTAGAAGAACTAGTTCGCATATACGAGAATAACAATGCATCGCTCAAAAAAGAACATTTTTCTGTTTTCGTGATTTTATTTTAGAATAAGAGCATTTGCATTAATATGTGGAGCCAATATGGCCATATGTGGATTAAGACGATTAAGAAATTTCGAAGACCGCAATTTTTGAAACATAGATAATGTATTTTCTGGTCCATATATTTCGAACATTCATTAAAGGTTTATTATTAAAATCTTTCTAAAATATATTTTTTTTAACAAGAGAGGGTTGATAACTGCATAAAAGAGAAGTAGTTTTATTAGAAATAGACACGAAAAAATATTTCTTATATTTTATCAAAAGATTGCATATATTTTTGCTTGTTATCCATTCTTCAGGTAATCTACTTGTAGTATTATAACGTTATAGCAACGAAGAAATAATATTTACTATTGCGCATTGCTTTATTACAGTAAGCATTAGTGCACTTAGCACTAACACATGTAACACTATTATTACATAAACAACATTTTCTGTCTTTGTAATATGGAATTTTAATCTCGCGGCTTTATTTTATAGAAGAAATATTTTTTCGCGTTTATTTCTAATAAAATTACTTCTCTTTTATGCAGTTATTAACCCTTTCTTGTTAAAAAAAATATATTTTAGAAAGATTTTAATAATAAATCTTTAATAAATGTTCGAAATATGTGGACCAGAAAATACATTGTCTATAATGTTTTAAAAATTGCGGTCTTCGAAATTTCTTAATCGTCTTAATCCACATATGTCCATATTGGCTCCACATATTAATGCAAATGCTCTTGTTCTAAATACGAGTATGAACTCAGCGGAATTATGCCGGTATCGGTCCTCAGATCGACGACTTTTACGAGTCAAGTGCCGGTTGTTGACGCAGAAGTGTCACCGCGTGTAGATTACGCTATACTTACAATATTTTCCGCCTCGTCCGCGGGATCGCCGAAGAAGAGGCCCGGCGGCAGCGGTTCCGGTTGCGGTTGCGGTTGCGGTTGCGGAAGCGCGTGGGCCCTGTTGGTGCCGCTCGTGGCACAAGACAGCACGAGTGCCGCCAGCAGACACAAGCTTGTCCTAGCGGCGGCTCGTCGGCTACCTCTTTTCGTCATTCCCTTGTATCTCGTGCTCTCTGCGAAAAAGAGAAGAAAAGCGTGCTCGTATACAGAAGATAAAGATAATACAGAAAACCAATACAGATATCGTAAGACGCGGGATTATTGTCACAAGAATTACGATTGCGTAATGAGGATTGTTGGAGAAATTATACGAGGGAGAAAGATGATTTAGATAAGAATTACGGAAGCACATTACAGAATATTTATTACGGATTGAGAGCGTTTTAATTGAGCCACCCGAAAAATGTTCTCGCCACTGTTAAAAATAGGGGCCGAGTATGTTTCGGGAACGATTTATCTTCGTTTTCCAAATTGGACAGTTCCTTCCTTAAATCTTTTTTGTATTCTTAATATGACGAAGATCTCTCGCGTTCATAATGCAGATTTTTGCAGGAAAGATCAAGAAGTTTTCCTCTTTTATGGATACACCTGCCACGTTTTTTCTATTCTTTATTTCCCGATATTCTGTCTCGCTTTCCGCAGTCACGCTCGGAAGTTATGACATTTCGAACATACTTCGTATGTCCGAAATATCGGAATCATAACGGAATTATGATTGCGATGCGGTCACAAAGCCCGACAGGAAAGCGAGAAAATATCCTGCCGAGATCGGAAGAGAAATCCTCCTTTTTCGAACAAATTTTGTAATGATAACCACAGCGACAGTCTTCATGAAAAGCAAACTTCCTAAAGCCACATAAAAAGAAAAATGGGGGGCACACGGAACAAGCGAACGCAACTGGAACTGGAAGGAATACGCGTGCTTTCTCGCACGTGTAGAGGCGTGTGTCGCTGCAGCCGCGTTGATACATCGTGAACGGCGGTAGATTGAGAAAACGGAGAGAAAACACAGTCGTGGTGATTGTATTATGTATATCGTAACGTTCCTCTCGTCACCGCGACCGAGAGATAAAAAGGGTTATCCTTTCGCGCGTTTGCGCTACGCGCGCGGAGGGACTATTAAGATGCAGGGGGCGAAAGATGCTCGTCGTCGATGGTTTTGCGCTGATTTAATTGATTTTTTTGCCTTGTTATGGACGGGGCATCGAATCTCGAAGACGGAGGCGGGAATAGGGAACGGGCAGGCGTGGCGATTTGTACGATCCGCGAGCGAGGGTCTCCCGGGGTCATGCGGATTATCCTTTTGACGTTTTGACCGATACGGCGCGGGCGTTATCGCCGTTATCTCGTGACGGGCTGCGTGTCACGTGATAACGAGAAGTAAAATCGAGTGCGAGGGAGCGGAGACTGCGGCCAAGTTATCGGGCACGAAACTACGTGATATCACGCGTCACATACAATAACGATAGTAGAAAACGATAGTGACAGATGCGCGGACACGTCGCGCGTCACGGCGCGGCGATAATAACAACACTAACGAGGAAAATAATAATAAATATCCAGAAATGGCAGAAATCGGTGGCCGACGGAGCCATTTGGATCGCCGCGGCCGCCGCGCCGTTTGGTGAAAGAAACGCGCCGCGCAGCGCGGCTTAACGATATTATTTATAGATTCTAAATCAATTTCTCGCCGTTATTCGCCGGCCGCGAGAACAAGCGCACCGCGACGCGCGTTCGCTTCTGTCGCAAACAAAACGATTAGAAATCAATTCTCTCGCACGCAGATTTGCTCGCGTTCGATGCAAAAGTTCGTCGCTGGGGATCCGATGATTTATTATAGGACATTAGTGCGGCAGAAGCAATCGACGAATTTTTTAGCTCGGCCGAACAGAGAAGGGAATATCGTTTGTCACACGTCGGAATTTAATTAATCTACTCCAATTGAACTTGGTGAAATTGATCGACAAGAAAAGTTAAGAGAAATAAAATTGAATGACCGGTACAAACGCGCGGACTCATCCGACAACTATTTAAATTATATTCGGTAAGTCGAAGGTTAAACTTAAATTAAACCCATTTGATTTAAACGAACCAAGGAATCGTCGTTAATGAAATGGCGCGCGTATAAATCTTCTACCGTAACTTACTCTGGTCGAACTTGATCAAGAACTCGCGATCTATTTCGTCGACGGTACGACACGCGGTGGTAGAATGAGCGACGAAGGGCTGTTGCACCCTCTATTATACCCGCGCGCAGGTATCCTCCTCCGCACGCGTATCCGCCCTTCCCGGCATGTCTCTCCTAACCGCCCTGTTGTAGTAGGTGTCCGACGCAACGCGACGCGGGAAAAAGAAGGGTTGCTCGACTCCCTGCTTCCTGCCCCCAACCATCGTTTCTTCGCCGAAACGCACGACGCGGACGCCTACCCCCCGTATGTTTGTTGCTTATACATCTTCTTGACCGCGCCGTTTAAGCCACACCGCCTTTGCCTTTCTTGGATTCTGATTTGGAATCCAAGGAAAACCTGATATCGCGCAAACGGATTTGTAGGATGATGTTCTTGCGGCGAACCGAGAGATTTTCGATTTTCTTTCCGTTGTCGAATTGGATCGGCGAGACTTATTTCCCTTACGTTGAATCGCGTAACTTATAGGTATACATAATTCTACTTGCAGCGTAAACAATTTAAAAACACGTGCTGTATGGTAAAAGATGCCAAATAAATACAAACAAAAAATTAAAAAGATAAAGAGAATCTTAGAAATAAAAGCAATTTTCGATATATTAGGTAATTTGCCTGCCAAATTGATTCCTCTCATTATCCCACGTAGGAAAGAAAGAATTCAGATAAAGTCGTCGAAAAAATATATATTTTATGAATTATGAGTGCAGAGAAGACTTAATATTTTTCATATCTTTTGTCTGAACATATCGAGATAATATATATCGCGGATATGAAATATTTCATACAAATTTGAGTACCTATCCATTTTTCTACATAATCTTTCTTTAACAATTTTGTACGCAAAATAAATGCAAGAATTGAGTTTACGTAAAAAAATCATTCAAGAGCGCCAGCGCAAATCATCTAAGTGTTATCAAAATGGAAAATTGTTTTTAACTTTGATAACATTCATTTTCCGTTTTATGTTAATTGAGTATTTTTTATTTCTCTTGAGTACATATAGGTACTACTAACGTTTCCTTTCTTTAGTCTGGGCAAGAATTTTGATATAAATTATAAAACATTTTAATATTAAAAGAATCGATCGTCGACTCGAAGCGCCACGATTTCTTGTTTGTGAAAATCAATTCCATTGATATGATACGGATTGACTCATCGTCCGCGGAAACCGCGGAAAGTCTTCGATACGCGTATCATATTTCTTTATTATTTTGTCGAAGATTGTTCAAGAATTTTATTCGAATATTCCCGACTGGGGCCGCACGATCTAATTACTATGACGATGACGAGGAAAATGACGCGCATCATAAGGTTGCCAATATGCCGATAGTATCTACGCGTAATGAAAACAAACCAACGTCAGGCGGGCGGATAGCTCGTCTCCGATGCGCACATTCTCCTCTGAATTCTATTGAGAAATTTAGGCATCTGCGCGTGGGAGGAGGAGGGTTGCGTTTTTGGATCACGCGGATCGCGCTCTTGCGGCGTCGCGTCGATCGCAAGAAAACGCGCACTTCTCCGGTCATAAATTGTGCGTTGATGAGCGAATGTTTATAATTAGACATTTAGCAATGTCCGGTCCTACGTCGCGGACGGATGGTGACACTCGAGATCGCTTCTTATCGCGACACAGAGGGGAAATGTGGGGACACGCGTACGATACGGAGAGACTGGAGAGAGAGAGAGAGAGAGACAGAGACTATTATCGAGATTCGATGTGAAGATTCCTCCCTCTGTCCTCCTCCTCTTCCTTCTCCTTCCTCTTCGCGCGAGATCCCGCGCGAAATGACGAAATTGTTAGTTCTGTGAGTAAATCCCGAGCATCCTCGATCTCGATCGACCTCGATGGTTGATCGGGACCGCCCGATATCCGTTGGCAGTCTTAGACGCAGCGGGATCATCCCACTCGATCTCCGTTTGTCGCCAACGAAAGGAGAGAGAGAGAGAGAAATGCTATTTAAAGCGTTCCCATGCTCCGAGGATTATTGTGCTCGAATCTCTCACTAATAAGAGCTTATAATAACAGATTATTGATGTGCACATAAGCTGCGACGTTGCGAGCTGCGTACAGCAGCTTTGTCTATACAATTTAGCATTTTGCCTAATATTTCGACATTGACGCATTTCTACGAATTTAAATTGTTCAACAGAAGACAAGATGAAGAACCTCCCGACGCGACGCGACGCGACGGAAGGACCTGACCTCATCTTTTTGCGTCGAAAATTCGACCGACATTTCAATCGTCAAGTTCCAAGTAAATCCTATTTTGAGGGAGACAAGTTGTTCCTCGCGTCACATCGATTTTTTTACACGTTGCCAGTTTTGGATAAAGACCACTCTTAAATGCAAACTCGATCGTTGTGTACAATATACATCCACGTGTATCAACGGGAAATCCCGCGTCGTGCGCCTGTTTGGGTTTAATTACCTAATACCCATTGCACATGCACGTCATTTACGAGTGTGTAGCGTGGCGGCTTGTGCAACTACACGCTCGCTTTGTCCGCTCCACCTTTACGAAAGACCCGCTTAACTTGCACGCGAAATTAATGCAAAGCTAGCTAGGGCGTATAGTATATCCGTGATAGATCCGCAATTGATCCCTGGTTCCCCAGTTACGCGCGTTTGAATGTTGTATAACGATTAAAACAGAGGGAGAGAGGAAGAAAGAGAGAGAGAGAGAGAGAGAGAAAGAGAGAAAGCCACGCGCGGAAACCTTACGCGAATGCTCGCGAGCTATTTGGTACGACATACATATGTATATGGTAATTTACACGAAGGACATTCTGTGTAATTGGCGGTGTAGGGAAAGCAACGATTTTATGTGATATTCGCCGTTCGCGTAACTTTGATTTATTCGTATAAGAAAGTTATTCTTCTTTCGTTCAGGAATAGAGTTTTCGTCCGTTATTCGTTATCCATAAAATCGCCTAACCGCGACAGACGCGTCGAACATCATGTCGAGTGACGAGGAGGATCAACAGCAGCAACAGCAGGAGGAAGAGAAACCGTTCGCCGTGGAGCGCGCGAAAACCGGCCGCGCGAAATGCAAGAAGTGCAAATGTCCGATCGAGAAGGGCGAGATACGGATCGCCAAGTACGTGACGAGCTTCTTCTCGGATGGCAAACTGATGCCGGCCTGGCACCACGTCACCTGCCTATTCGACGTGTTCGCGAAACAACGTGCTACCACCAAGAGGATCGACGATCCCGCGGAGGATGTGAAAGGTTGGGAGCAATTGTCTGACGACGACAAGAAGATCATCTTGGACAAACTGGAGGCATTCGAAAAATCATGTAATTATCCTATATTCAGAAAAGTCACTTCCTTCGTAAAATTTATTTGCGTCTATTCAGTGACGCAAATCTTGACCGATTTCTTTACATTCTTACAAAAAGTTCCGTCGAATAGAAAACTTTCTGGACTCATTTTTGCTATTTATTTTTTAGCGACCAATTTTTTGGATTTGAAGTCGATTTTTTATTATAGGGAAAGTAAAAACTGTAGATCATCATTCATCGTAATTTTCCAATTCTTATATATTACATCGTTTTTTATTCTTATAACTTTCTATATGAGATTAAGATTTCATTATAGCAAACTGCAGATAAAATTAGCTGGAGAACATTATCCAGCTGAAGTTTCCATTTGATTCCTTAAAGTAGTTTTTTTTTGTGAAAATTCTTTTCTTGCCAATCGCATGTGACTCGTAAATTATAGTTGTTGTATAGTTTTGTTAATAAAAAATTAATTTTGAATTGACCAAGGAACACGTACTATTAAAAGGACATCTGGTTTCTTTGGGACATTCTACATGTCTATAACAATAAGCTCTGAAGTTCGAGCTTCATTTAGTTTATCTGTAGATCCACTGCGTCTTTCAAATAAATTAACGTTCGCATCTAATCGAGCGTATTCTCCGTCACATGGTCTCGAAGCGAAATCGTCCAATGTTACAGGGAGAGCCATTCAAAGGCTTTCCGGCTTTTCTCCTTGAAACTTCCGCGATTTCTAATAGAGTTTCTCCCTTACGACTGGAGCTTTGCAACAGAAAGTTTCATCAAAGATGCACGATGCTTATGAAAGGGATTGCTGTTCTCTCTCATAAGGGGGTGGAAAAGTTCATCGATATTGAGACATAAAATTACAATGTGTTATATTGCGCTATTTCTACTGCGTAATTTTATCCTGTAATTAGAAGTCGTTTTGTGGAGGTGGATACTATTATATTCTCGATGTACAAACGTGTAGGAAGGAAATGTCATTGAGAAATTTCGTCACTTTGACCCCACTAACGGTTATCTTCAAGATGAAAATTTTATTAGCATTTTATTAATTTTATTGCGATTAATATAATCTTATTGTTAGAAATAAATAATGTGTCAAATTTTTTTCAATATTTAAGTTTCAAAAATATATATCAAAATTTTGTTAGAAAGATTATAAAACGTGCACTAATATCGTGCCAGTAAGTAAAAAATAATGAGCAAAATAAAATAGAGTTAATAAATGAAAACAGTTATGGCTTATATGTGCATGTATATTGTTAGCCGAACTTTTTCGTATTAAAATTATTAAAGTAAAATTATTAATTATAATAATTTTACCATTACTTTCTGTTTATTAATTATACTCCATGTGATAACAAATTAATAGCCTTTAATGCGTAATAGCCTTTAATTCCTGCTTCTAGTGCCAGCTAAGGGTTCGAAGAAGACCGCATCGCCACGTAAAGCGGCCTCTTCTAGTAATTCTTCGGGGAAAACAGTGAAGAAGAATTTAGATCAGAAGAAGGTCGCAACGGACGATAAAGAAAAAGATAAAGAAAAAGATAAAGAGAAAGACAAGAAGAAAAAGAGCAAAGTTCCGTCGAAGGATGATTCCTTTCGCGAATTTCGACGTATATGCAGCAACGTCGCTGACGTCGACGCTTACACCGACAAGACTGCGATTATTAAGAGGATGTTCACAAGAGGATCACTCGGAGGTAAGTACCTATATCTGTTTTCTCGTTATACTAACAAGATCAAGAAGATATACCTGTATATGCGATATATCGCTTATAAACGTTTACGATTGATCGAATAACTGTTAAATTAAGAAAACCTGGTCGACTGCTTTCGACGAGAGTGAAATTGTGTTATTTCTGTATTATTGTATTATGATATTATTTATATACTGATGCTATCTGTTTGTATGCAATGAATATTATTATGTTCTCCGATACGAAAAGGGATCCGATAATACGCCATTAAAAGTTGAACTAATGTGTGAGGATTAAATTGGATTAAATAATTCTTAATTGATGTGAGGATTAATTTTGGATTATATTCTTTTTGGACGAGTTGCAGTTTTGCCAAAGGTCTTTAAAGACTGAAAATTTTAGAAGGTTTTTTGAGTATTCTATAATAGTATAGATTATAAATTTTGAATTCTAAGTTTTAATTTTCGATTTATCATTGCGCGCGAGGAATTCTTCGCCCTTCTTTCGGTTATGCCACGAGCCACGATACTTCTGTAGGAACGTTCGATACATATGAACGTTTGTTCGAGAATTGATAGGTGAATAATATATTGCCGATTGGCACGTGGTAAGAGTGATCGAGGACGGACAGCGAGATACATACAATTTAATCGAGTTCATCTGCATGCATTATTCGGCACATTCGGTATAATGAGGTTGCGACAACTTTCGAGATCAGAGATGTTTCGGTAACCTCGATAATCCGACAGTAGACTGCAAAAAATTGGCAAATCTCGTCTCGTTCTCATAGCGTACGTTTCTCGAAACTTTGGCCTCGCCTTTTACAAAATCGCAATCGACCCGTCTTTTTTTTTCTCGCGATAGAATTATGAGAGGAGACCTGCGCCCTTATTGTCGCCTACTCTGCTCCTTTCTTAACATAGAGGAAAATGAATACATCCGAGTCTGAAGGGTGAGTGTCTTATTAATCAGAATCCTTATAACATTTTCACGTGAGTGCCGCGGAGGTGTTTATTAATGATTTCTCTTATCGTTTTCACGTAAAAAAAAAACGAATCTTTCCGCAGAGTTATAGAAGATTTCTCTGAAGAATTGATTCACTTCATTGTGATGTAATGGACACAGTGAATTTTCTTCTGAACTGATTTTAAATACATAAATAAAGGATTGTTGCAAAATTATCATTCATGTGAAATGATTTTACACGCATAACGAATATATCGCTGCAAAATATGTTTGCATATGGTTGCATCAGTACATTATTTTTATCTGCATTGATATACAGGGTAGTCTAATCTGAATAAAACACTATTCTCGGACATGCTATTTGGAATAATAACTAAAATTCTCTTTTGGTCTTTCAAGATCCGTTCTCTCGGGTCTTTTTTAGAATACTCCACAGTCCCTCCAACCCCCTTGTTTCCTTAAATAAAACTATCTATATGTTTCTTTACATAAGTCAATTCCTCTCACTGCAATGCAATTCTGCATGCAAAAGTATTAAAATGAAGGTATCGAAAAGTCATAAAGTCATTTTGATACTTCAGGGGACTTTTGATATCTTATTCTAACATAATATTTTGATAAAAAACATAAAATGTCTTGTAAAATATTTTGTTTTATAATTAGACGAGAAGAATAACGTTCCAAAAAGAATTATAGCGATTAAATATTAAAAAAAAAAAAAAGAATTCGAGGAGAGAACGAGATACTGGAGCTTTATGTTTTTATTGCACGAAATTTGGTAATAACTTCTTCTTAACTAGACTTGAATTGTAATAGTAATAAATGCAAATTTTCAGTTTCCGTGAAAAATTCTCCCTATGTTCTTCGCAATACGGGATTAAACCGGGCAACACTCTGCTGGCCCATGTTACTTATCGCGACTTATCGTGAGATATATTTGTGATTTCGACCGGAAATGCGAGTTTACAGTTAGAGTGTGATCCGATAGCGGTATCGGATTTATTTTGGGCAAAAAATCCGGATCTCTTTCGAAACTGGTCACGCGACACGAAATACACGAGAGTGCCCTTCCTCAATTAGGTTACTCGTTACGAAACGAAAGCAACTTGTCGTTTAAATTACTCGTCTTGCGGTCTATCGAAATCCATCGTTTAGTAGAGACCTGAGGTTTCGACATTTTTATAGATTTTTCTTTTTTCTTTCGCAACACTGAACTCTCTTCTTGAACGGAAATGGAGGAAATAGTAACAATAAGTAACCCGATAATAAATTCTTATTGTTAGTAGAATTACATTGTAATTTTAATTAATTAAAAATATATTACAAAATTACTTGCCGCGGTTAGTAGAAGCTTTGATCAATATATCACCAATAAATTTATCACCAGTGATAAATTGTACTGAAATGTATCTATATCAAAATATGCAGTAGGTATCTTAATTTGCATCAGGATTTCTACTATAAATTGTAAATAAACCTCTTTGCAGCAATATTGCGTAAAATAATTTCGCACGAAAACCTTTCTATTCACGTTTATATATCTTATTATTTTCATCTTTCCTTTCCCTCTACCGTGTTTACATCTTTATTATGCTAAGGGGTTGTTTTTCCCGTACGACAAGAAGATTAAAGATGAAAGGTTGAAAAGAGAAAGAAACGTTTCGTCAGGACTCGAATTCGATCTGTTACGGTCGTTACGCGATACAGTCTCCCCTGTTTCCTCTACGTCCAACGGGTTGCGTTTCTGTTTTACCCAAACAAACGGAAAGAGGCACGGCGCGCGGCGGAGGCAGGACGTGAGACGTGACTCGCACGAGACAGAGGAATAAACCAGAATGAATCACGAGGCCTCGACCGCCTCGTACGTCGTACGTCGTACGTCGTACGGCGTAGGTCGCGTGTTACGCTACGCGGCGAAGATGAAGAAGAAGCAAAACGAGGGCGAAGCGAGCAAGCGGATCCGACTGATGCGGAATATTTAACCGAATCCATCAATGGGGATATCTCTCGACGAGCACGACGCGACGGCCAGCGCGCTTTTCTCTCCTCCGCGTAAACACCACTTCGAGGCTTCGACTTTCGAGGTCTATCTTCTCGGTCTCCCCCGCCCCGCCCCGCCCAGCCGCCCTTGAAGCCGCGAAGCTCCACCGCTTTTTGCGCTGCTTTATTTCTCATTCCATAGCGATCTTCTCCCCGCGCTATCACTCTTCCTCGCGAGAGTTTGCCTTCTTTTCGCGCCGTTTCTCTCTCTCGTCCCTCTCTTTCTTTCTCTCTTTCCCGCGCACGCTTTTCTCACAATCAGAGGCGAAGGGGCGAGACCCGGAGCGGCCGCGGCCGCAGCGCGGCGGTTAATAAAGATGATACCGGAATCGGATACAAGGAAACCATTAATCACCCAAGCGGGCGCGAATGAGACTCGAGCACCACGAGGGCCGCTAAGTGGAAAATTTTGACGGGGTTATCTGTGGCCGGACGAAAAGAAAGAGAGGTCGCGAAACTTCCCAAAGATTGTCCAAGTTTCGCGAAAAGATTCGTACGAGCGTGCCATCCAAATCACTTACACAAGAGCAGTCTTCTCCCTTTTTTTCGGACGTTTGATCCTTTTCGGGACACCGCGGCACCGTGTCCCTCGCGGAGTCGGTCCAGATGTCCGCCGCGAGAAGTGGAGCCGCGACACGCGCGATTAAACAATTTTATCAGCAATGAATTACGAGAGGAATGAAGCTTTAACCGTGAATAGAAACCACTTTTTATATTTGAAATAAATTCGGACATATACGAAAATATATAGATAATATTAAATGTTGATAGAGGAAAGTCTCCCCTATTATGAGATAGGCTCCTAATATGCGATAGCGAGGTTTCTGCTAAACTAATAGGCCCTATCTGTTGATTCCACCATGAACTTATTGCCCTTGGGGTAAAACCTATTTAGTGTAAAATTTATTGTTTGATCGTGCGTGTAGTCGTTGCAGAGAAAGAAATTGTGAAATTGGATGTTGTCAAGTGCCATAGATATGACATATGAGTCTTTAAACCTTGTTTATTATATAATTAATAAATATTTGGCAATGAGTTCTGCATGCAGCGATAGTGTAAGGTCGTATTAAGTTGAGTTGCTCAATTGTAGAGATTAGATTTGGTGATCGCGAAACCGCAAGGCGCGTGGGGCTCGTAACATGAGATACTCAGGGTACTCCTTGGGTTGCTGGAGTATGAAAGTTATTGTACAGTAATAAAATAAGAGAAAATACTATATTAACGTTAAGGGAAGGTTTATACGAAATTATAAGTGTGTGCTGACCTTGATTTGAAGGGAAAGGGTGGAGGGGGAAGATTAGGTACAAAATTGGGTATAAGTGGGTTTACTATTGTTGCAAATATGCTTCTCCATTACATTTGTCTTTCAAAAACTTTAAATAAAGTTTTCTAATTACAATATGACGTATTTTGCACTTTATTAGTGATTTCACGGGGTCTCTCATATTAAGAGCACACTTTTTCGATTTTGCCGAAAGCTCATTTTTTATATTTTTCTAATTTTTAGAAAAATCAATATTTAAATTAAATTTTACATTTTAGCATCTTAAAGCTTATTAAATTCCCTTCAAAATAACCTACTATATTTTTTAATTCTGCCATAATTGAATTGAATAATCATTGGTTTATTCGGCTTGAACACTGTTTATTTAAGCCGTTTATTAATGATGATTAATAATATAGGAAATATAGAAAATATCTCGTCGGTGCGATTTTCACAAGGGATACTCACTGTCGCTGTCGCAACTGTCGCAAGGGTCGAGGAGATTCTTCAAGTAGCCAATAACGATTCTCGCTAAAATTTCTGCTTCCTTCGAACTTCCCTGCTCGACGATCCACTCGAGCTTCCCGCAGCCACGCACAATGGAAAGAAAAAGATCGGTTTCCTTATATAAATCTGTTTTTTTTTTTTTATATATACGTCCGACTCGCGGGTGATCGCGATTACTTTAAGACCTTTAAGTCAACGCCGAGTCCACCGTTTGTGTGAATACTTTCGTATATCTCTGTCTGCTATCTCTATCTCTCTATCTCTCTATCTCTCTCTCTCTCTCTTTCTCTTTCTCTCTTCGCGTTTCGCCTTTTCGTGCTTCTCGAATGATCTTACTTGCCCTGTGGTTTTGCGAACTATCGATTCTCGGTGATTCTCGGTCTCTTGCGGCGGGACCCTCGTGTCTTATAAGCACTCGGACATCCCCACCTCTAATCGCGCGGGGAGCCTCTTCCTCCTTCCTCTCCGCGCGCGAACGCGACGACGGCGAGCCCCTTCTCGCGTTAGCCAGCTTGGCTCCAGACTATCATCTCCTCTCTCACCCTCGTGCCCTCCTTTATCTCCTCCTTCTCCTCCTCCTTCGTTTCCTCCGCTTTATTTCTCGCGAGTTTCTCTCGAGATTCCGCGGGCTCTTTATCTCGATTCCGCCCCGGCGCGGTGTTGCTCGCCGGCGAAGCTGAATGGTCGCGTTTTTCGCGAACTCGGCAATTACGATATCCATTCCCGATAGATATTACGACGTTACAATATCGTGACACGATATTACCACATTTCCAGACACTAACGTGGCTAGGCAAGGAGAGAGAGAGAGAGAGAGATGATGATGATGATGATGATAAATCGCTATTTATTATGCGCTCTGGGATAAAATCCCCTCAAGCGTAGGATACAAAATTACAAGAACCTTACAATGTTCGATCACTTACATAGGTAGTTAAAGAAAAGAGTAACAGAAAAGTATAGGTATATAAGAAAGAGAAATACAGAAATACGAAATTCACTCATGCACATGAGTGTCCAATTTAGGATACAATATTAAATAGAGAGATAGATCTAAAGAGAGAGAGAGAGAACGAAAGGAAGGGGAAGTTTTCACTATTATGCATTGTGCGAATTCTTTTATCGAACGACGAGGACTTTTGATTTACTTTTTAACTTTGGAATTGTACACACTCGACTCGTTACCACCCGTACTGCCCGTTTTATTATTTCCTTTGTATATATAATTCTCAGAACTTGAGTATATTTTAAGACAGTTAAGATGTTGAAGCGAAGAAGTTACGTGTTCTAAGAAATTAAAAGAATTTATTTACAAATACCTATAAATACTGGTGTCCGCGCGGTAAAATCTCGTGCAACTCGTGATGAGGAGGTAATCTCTGGTAAAAGTGATAAAGAATTAATTTAGCAAATAATTTAGCTACAGTAGCTAAATTATTTAGCTACAGTAGCAAAACTTTTAGCTCTCAGTTCTCACTGCAAAAAATGTTAGCTGTCCCTATAGTAGCAAATAATTTTTTTCCGTGATATGCGGTAATTTTTTCAATAGTATGCAAGAAAAATTAATTTAAGGAATATCAACGCTTTTTTAGAAAAAACAGATATATAAAACTAATACGAGTATGTGTAGAACACTGTCACAACGTAAAAAGTTGGATATGCTTGGTTTTCTTTTCTGCATATAATATTTTGTCATGAAATAATTATAAAGTAATTTACGAAAGAGAGAACAATTGTAAATGTAGCATAATTCTCTAAAGCAAATTATAAAAATTATTTAAGAAACTATATATGTACTGTACAATGTATGTACATACAATCTTATACAGAGAAATAAGTTATCTGATACGCTCTCGAAGATTTTTTCAATGAACGAAAGTGTCATTTCGCTCTGACAACAAGGCACGCAGTCCAGGGTTAATTTCTCAACGGTCGAAACGACGCGACGGGGAGAAGAGACGCGGACCAATTTATCTTCCGCTCTCTTCGGCGTATTCGCGTACGGCGCGGCGTAACATCATACGTCGACCTGACGCAATCGTGGAGACAAAAAAATCATCGCGTGAGGCATGAGTGCGTGAGACTGTGAGAGAGAAAGAGAGTAAAAAGAGAGGGACTCCCGTGTCATGTGGAACGATACGCGATAATGCGGGCGTTTCGGAGCCGATGATTGCGATAAGCAATATATACTTATATAATGAAGGGTGTCGGATCGCGGCGGGTGCGGATCGATTGACCTGGCGGCGCCTACGCGATCGTGATCGTCGCGCTTTTTGATTGCGACCTGTCGTGTCGGCGGATATATTTCACGCGAGGATCAAAGGAGATCTGAGGGCGCGGCGCGGTGCGGTGATCGAGCGCGAGCGGGATGAAACACGGCCTAGCGGCGGAATTGCCGTCCGCGAGACGCGGAATTCGATGCTCCACTCCGGATGGGTCGGCTTCTCTATTCTTAGGTACCATTATTTACGAATCGTATGCTCGATTATCTCGTCCCGATCGGGACCCCGATGTGCGAGAGCACGCGAGGAATTCGCACAATCCGCGGAGGTATTTACCGCCGCGCGTCTCAAAGGCGCGAAGCGCAGAGGATCCGTCGCATCAACATCGATAGCGCGCGGTAATGGATCTCGGAAACCGCGCCGCGTTTGCGTCCGCGTCATGTCGTGTTGTGTGACGGCTTAAAAGCCGCCGTTTTACTTTGTGCTCAAATCTCACGAATCTCACTACTCACTAGCCAGCGGCGGCCGCTGCCGCTCTATTTTCGCCGATGATGAGGAATTCCGCGGATGAGTGCGAATTTGCGAATTCTAAACGCGCGCGTCACGCGGCGTACTTCTCGCGTGCTTCGATCTTGCTCGATTTGTCCTCATTGAGGGGAGGGTAGCTACCTGCTGCGAGTTTCACGCGCATTTCGACGGTACTTATTGATTGAAAGTATTAAAGTACTGTAGTATAATTGTTATAATAGTAGCTTTCCATTTACATCAAAACTCATTGTCAGTTAATTCTCACTTGTGACGTCACAACTCATTGTCAGTTGAATGCACGTTCCTTTTGATGCTGATGGCAAGTGAGATTCAACTGAATTTTTATTCACAATCGAGACCGTGTCCTTAGACTCACATTAAAAGTGAAATTATGAACTTGTATTGTTATGCGACAGCTTTGTCACCAAAATAAGCAGGTAAATTCCTTTTACTCACTGAAAAACTGACGTTTTATCTGAGTATTCTGACAATGAGTCTAAAATACTCACATAACTGATGTGAGTGACTCAGCTCACTTGAGTGTAAATGGAAAGCGCTTAATATCATACTCGTGCAACTTGTTGCACGACACAAGTGTTGCATCTTTTCTTCGGCGGCAGTCTTGCGCCGCTGAAACTGACCGAGTTACACATAAGCGTTATTTGAAAGAAAAAATAGGGAGAAATAGAATTTTGTATTCTCTGCACAATTCTCTGCATTTTGATGGAAGATTGTTATCATTGTTTTAATTGTCAGTTGAAAAGTTATAATAAATATATAAGTATACGATAAAAGAAAAAAATATAGAAAAAGTAATCAGATTTTTGTTATTATTAAGTATTATTTATAAATCGTTACTATTATATTATCTTTTATCGAAGATAAGAGAATGGTAATAAAACAGAATAATAACGATCTTAACGACGCATGAGGCGCAAAATTATAAAATAGCAAACGGCTAGTCATCCTATTTCGAAATAATTATCGTCCGCAAAATGCGCTTATTAGGAAAATATTTGAGATAAAGTAGACGGTAATAGGGCGAAACTAATTAAATTCACAATTTTTTAAGTCGAATCTTTCATCTTTTTCGATTAAGCAATTTTTACTTTTTTCCTGAATCGTGTACACGCAGATTGAGCTTTTTCATTAGCTTTATCGGATATCTAACAAAGTTGGTTTTTTTTTAATTAACTTTATTCCTGTTTTATATATCACTCTTTAAACAAAATTTTTATACGCGCGCAGATAAAAGTATCGAGTGTACACGAGCGTGAAACCATCTTAATCATGTGATTATTAATCGTTGAAGAGGTCAATTTCAAATTAAGCGATAAAAAGTTTCTGATTATTTCCTTAAAACATTTATCTTAAAAAGATTGCTTCGTATCTTTCCCCTCCTCATCGAAAAATTTTCACGGGATGCTTAAGAAAACGAGACTATCCTATGAATGCTCGTATTTTAACGTTAATGAAACGCTTAAAATGTTTTGATTCATATATACTCTTCTAACAATAAGTCTGCCTTGAAGTGGGAGAAATTTTTTTATTCGCTAACTGAACTGTACGACGTCCCTAATTTTACGAAAAGAGACGATAAGAGTGTCGAATATCGAGCAGTCGGGGATACTAACTTTGAGGAAAGATGATAACAATGATATTTATGCACGCAGATTTCTCTTTTTTTTTATTTCGTTCATTTCCGTAGACGGTTTTAAGGGCGACATCGTGCTCTGGTGCAAACTGCTGCTGCCCGGCGCGGTGAAGAGAATTTACAATTTGCAGAGCAAGCAGTTGATAAAATTGTTCGCGCGATTGCTGCTCCAGGACGAGGACGCGATGCTGGAACATCTGGAGCAAGGCGACGTGGCCGAAACGATCAGCGTGTTCTTTGAAAATAGCGCTGCCATATTGCCTTGCGCCGCGAGCGTGTTGACAATCCAAGACGTAAGTCGGCGTAATTTCGCGAATTTCGAGGACGAACAGAGATCGTGGTGAGAAGCCGGAGAACTAAATAAAAAATAAAACAAATTTTGTTGGACTAATTATAATTTAATTAGTCCGATTATTTAGTAAATTCCCTTGATTTAGTAGTATTTAGTTCTTCGGTTTTTCTCCGTTATTAATTTTAATTAGTCCAACAATTACTATAATCTGTGGTGAAATTAATGATAAAGTTAACTAGAATTTAGAAAAATTTGAATTAGGAACGCCAGCATAAAGTATTGAAATTTTAATTAAATGGTTTGTTTAATCTGCCTATTTAATTATACTCCGTCTGTAATAAAAAATAATTAGATAATTTTAAGGTAATACAGGATAATGAAAATCCGTAATTTATTTGTAACTTATCCGAAAAAATATGCATATAAACACGCAAATATGCACAGAATGACCTATCGAAGTCTCATGTCTTTATTAATAAGATTTATTGGATAGGTTGATCTCTTTTTGGAAAACTTGTCGTGTTTGACCAAGGAGGAGGAGCAGATCCAGCATTTTCGATCTATCCTTGATAAGTAAGTTCATTGATCGGCCGTTCTTCTCGTTAACCTTTCAGCTGTGGCATGTGAAAAGGTCTTCTCGGAATATTTATCAATGAAACAAATACACAAACGCACCGCGATTACGTCGCGGTCGTGTAGCTCCGACTTATCATTTCCATATCCAATTGACATATATAAAATAACGATAAAACTACTTTGGCAATTAAGGATGGAGTCCCAATCTCTTTATCGCAGTTTATCGTATTTATTCACTTAATATTGCTCCTTATTATTTCTCTTTCGAAATTTTATTTGCTTCAATAACGTTCGATACAAAAGACGGTACTGGACGGTACGTATCACGGAGATTTCCGTGGTCGGTACGCACAAACGACATTCCAGCTGAATGATTAAACGCCATCTTTTGTTTTTAATTTTTTTTATATTGTCGTGTTTATTCAAAATCGTTAAATTTGTATCAGACTACGGATTAGAATTGAGATTGGATTGAAATTTAATCAAACAGAATAAAGAAAACTATAATCGCAAGTTTAGTGAGAACTTTGCTATGATTTGTCAAATTTCAATCCAATTTCAATTTCAATCCGTAATCTGATATGGGCTTTTTTTACGAATACACGATAAAAATTTTAGATGTACCGCCAACGATCTGAAGATGATCGTGCGTCTTATCAAACACGATCTGAGGATCAACGCCGGACCGAAACATATGTGAGTGTACGCGCACGTTTTAGTTTTTCTGTTAGTTTCAAAATCGATTTGTCGACGATAATTACTAGACATTGGATTTTTCATATGCAGATTGGTGGAAAAGAGCAATTAATAACTAAGATTATGTTATTTATAATATCCAAAATATTTATATTGCAACATACGTTAGGTATAAATATGTTAGATATTATAAATACCTAACATAATCTTATTGTTAGTTATTAATTGCTCTTTTCCACCAATCTGCATATGAAAAATCCGATGTCTAATAATTACAATATGCAATATACATTTGCGCTGTCATACCCAGTCTCGAAGGGCTCCACGCTGATGCGTACAAGGCCTTCCAGATGTCCCGAGATCTGGAAGCGGTAGTGCAACGTTTCCTGCCGAATCTGGAGAATAAACCGTGCGCCTCGAGCTCGTCCTTAAACCGGAATAAAGTGGCCATTTCGCTGATGACGCCGGTTTTACCGATGCTGGTATATCTTAATAAATCCGCGAGAGTTATCTAATCTTTTAATATAATAATATACATACATATATACACTGCTAAAAGAAATTATGGCATTACTCAATTCATAAAAATATTTCACATAGTTTCAAATAAGCGTATCTCTGCGAAAAATTATCGTATTTAAAAATTTTTTATTTTATTTTAAAGGGTAAAGTCTCTACTTTAAGAAACTTTTGTTATATAGATTTTGATTTTATCCTCTCCCCCTTCCGCCATCTTTTTAAAAGTAAGGACGTATTTTTTTCCGAAAAAATGCACAGTTTGACGCACTCTACTGGATGAAATAATTTTTTTTTGCAAATTTTATGATAACCATAGTAAAATATGGATTTTTATCTGCAAATAAAAAAAAATTAAGGTTCGTACGATTTTTCTTCGCGGAGTTACGGCGTATCAAAGGAGAATGAGTGAAATAGGCCGATTTTTGCCTAAAATGTGTAATGTAATCTTACGTTTTTTGGATTGTTGAATACGAGGGTAGTATTTTTGTCCGTCTAAACCCGTGGGAAAGTGATCAATTTTTTTTAATTTGTAGGTAAAAGTCCATATTTTACGATGGTTACCATGATTGCGGAAAAAATTTATTTCACCCAGTAGAGTGCGTCAAACTGTACAATTTTTCGGAGAAAAAACATGTCCTTACTTTTGAAGAGATGGAGGAGGAGAGGATAAAATCAAAATCTAACGAAAGTTTCTTAAAGTAGAGACTTTACCCTTTAAAATAAAAAAAATTTTTTAAATACGACAATTTTTCGCGGAGATACGCTTATGTGAAATTATGCGAAATTTTTATATAAATTGAGTGAGAGAGATACCATAATTTTTTTGAGCGCGCAGTATATAATTAATAATTTTAGTAGTAATTTTTAGAAATCGACCAAACTGGCCATGTTTATTAACAGTATCACAACATTTCGGCCATGGATTTTGGCCCTTTTCAAGTGACAATAATATTGTAATAACAAACTTTACATTTGTATGTCTAAAAAATAATAAAATAAAACGCTTTAGTTATAAGAATATATAAAAACGATAACACGAGACAAATTAAAACTCTACAAGTTTGCGCGTCAAATATTAAGCAACCACAGTGCAGACATCGAGCTGAATAAGAAACTCATGTTGGAAGACACATCCGCATCACTCCATGACTAACTGCAGACTGATCAAAGTCAGCAAACAGTAAAAGTTATTGGGGTAGTTAAACAATGATATAGGAGTATTAAACACAAAGAGAGATAAAATAATAAATTACCGACAGCGGACTACGTGGTCCTTATTATTCTGTCGTCACTCAAATTTTCTGTATTTTTTACAAGTTAATGGCCGATTTTGAAATTTTTTTATGAAGAACATTTTTGCTATCTCTCTCCCTGTTATTTATTATTTTATCTCTCTTTGTGTTGAATACCCCTATGTTATTGTTTAACTACCCCAATGACTTTTATTATACTGTTTGCTGACTTTGATCAGTCTGCAGTTTATATTCATGGAGAGATGCGAACGTGTCTTCCAACACGAGTTTCTTAGAGCCAGTTTTTCAATAGTCGTTTAAACTACAGTTTAGCTAAACTCACTCTTCGTCTTTCTCTAAGGGCCAGTTTTTCAACAGTCGTTTAACTTTAATCTTAGGTTAACTCACTCTTCGTCTCTTTTAAACTATCCCTTTTAGAAAAAGATGAAGAGTGAGTTTAGCTAAACTTCAGTTTAAACGACTATTGAAAAACTGGCCCTAAAAGGGATAGTTAGAAAGAGACAAAGAGTGAGTTAAGCTAAGATTAAAGTTAAGCGACTATTGAAAAACTGGCTCTTAATCAGCTCGATGTCTGCAATGTGGTTGCTTAATATTTGACGCGCAAACTTGTGAGAGTTTTAATTTGTCTCGTGTTATCGTTTTTATATATTATTATAACTAAAGCGTTTTATTTTATTATTTTTTAGACATACGAATGTAAAATTTGTTACTGTCAATTGAAAAGGGCCATAATCCATGGCCGAAACGTATTGTAATACTGTTAATAAACATGGCCAGTTGGATCAATTTCTAAAAATTATACTACTTTTTTAATTATTGGCTGGCGACGAGAAGTTCCTAATTTGTTTTAATAATTTTAGTTATTATATTTAATTTTAATTATTATATATTGTACATATATAATATACGTACAATATATTCTATGTATATCAATAATTATTTACGTATTACGAATTATTCAAATTGCTTAGGGATTAGGTAATTGCATTACATTACTTGTTAATTTACTTGTTATTATTACGAAAAATTTTAATTATAACGTTATCTTTAGAGGCGATATTAACAAAACGTTTTTATGATACTAATTATGATATTGTATATGTTAATAAGTTTTTATACATTTGAAGAACTATAATAATCGCGCGTTGTTATTATAACTATTTGTTATTAGCTAATTACACTAGCTATAATTGACTAATCAGGCGGATAAGTAATTAATTAATTAATTAAGGCAGAGGCGTGCACGTCCGTGGAAATGGCGATGCGAAAGTGCCCGAGCGGGATGTTGTCGGAGGTCAAGTACGACGGCGAGCGCGTGCAGGTGCACAAAAGCGGAAACGACTTTCGATACTTCAGCAGATCCCTCAAGCCGGTTCTGCCGCACAAGGTAGAGATAATAATTCATGGAAATGCGTAAACAATTTGCGAAAATAACGTTACTTTGTGATTTAAAAGATTACGCGACGTAATACCGTGTAAAAGGATTAAATAACATATAAAAATGTGATTATTAATATCACATAAAATTTAACGGGATCGGATACGAAGCCAAAAGCGTATTTTTGATTTTTTGTGTGTTTTAAAAAATTCAAAACAACAGTGGTTTTTGTTCGACCCAACTGGCCAAATTGATAAATTTAATCTCACATATAATTAATCTCACGACGTTTCGACCGTAATTTCGGTCCTTTTCAAGTGAGAAGAGTAATTACGCAATCTATCCGCATAATCCGCATACAAAATATCGATTACGTCGCTGACATCGTGCCCTAACTACATCATGCAAACGCAAAGCTAAAAAATGAAAGTCGACATTTAACAAAAATGAGCTCACGAAGTCAAAAAGAAAAAATTAATTAATCGGGAGTCAAAGGTTAAAAATAAAAATAAATTAAAATAAAAAGGCTTACATATCTTGTGCGTCGAGATAAAATAAAGCAGTGTAGCGTGAAAAGAGAAACGTCGCAAGCCATATCAGAGAACACATCCAGACAGTATAACAGTCAAAGTCACAATGAAAATAACCGACATAATCAGAAAAAGACAAGATGTGTTCAAAGATAAAAACGAACAGAACCAAAACAAAAAGTGCAGACTAAGTGGCACTGATAACACGGTTGTAAGTCCCAGGTGAATTTTCAGTGTCTTTTTGAAGATTGATTGTGCAATCGTATTTTTTAATAAAAAACATTTCTGAGATTTCTCTTTTCTTTAATTGTCTCTCTTTATATAAAATCTCAGGTTAATGCCAATTAAAATCATGATTGTACGTGAGACGGTGCTTACTGACAACGGAATGATTGTCGACATTCTTCCTAATATCGCAGAAATGTTCCTTAATGCGTGTCTTTAAGTGTCTTTTTGTTTGTCCAATGTATGTAGCGTTACAATTTGCATAATCAATCTTATAAACCAACTCAGTCTGCTTGAGATTTTGTAGCCTATCTTTCCCCTTTCTAATAAGGCAGTCTAATTTCTTCGGAATGGTGAGAAGTGCTCTAAATTTAGCGTCACGCATTGTACGGCCAACATTACCACTGAGACCTTTAACATACGGTATAGTAATAAATTTTAAAGGATCTTGGGTTGCATTGTCACAGCTAGAGTCATTACAATTACTATTACGATTCTGTAGTTCGTTAAGTCGGACATTAATATACTTATTAATGACTTTTGTTGGATAACAATTATTAGAAAGAATCTTTTTAATTTCATTTATATTAGAATTGTGAAAACGTGCGTCAGACAAAAGGATAGCCCGGTCAACAAGATTACGTATAATATTAATTTTGTATTTAAGAGGATGGTTCGAAAAATAATTTATATAATGCCCTGAGAAAGTGGGTTTTCGATACCAATTCGTAAGTAATACATTTCCCTCTCGAATCACTGTGGTGTCAAGAAAACTTAAGGAACGATTATTTTCCATTTCGTATGTAAATTTTAATCTAGCGTGATAACTGTTAAAAACATCCAACAACTCATCAATCCCCGACATTTTTGCGATAGTTCCTATGTCGGGGATTGATGAGTTGTTGGATGTTTTTAACAGTTATCACGCTAGATTAAAATTTACATACGAAATGGAAAATAATCGTTCCTTAAGTTTTTTTGACACCACAGTGATTCGAGAGGGAAATGTATTACTTACGAATTGGTATCAAAAACCCACTTTCTCAGGGCGTTATATAAATTATTTTTCGAATCACTCTCTTAAATACAAAATTAATATTATACGTAATCTTGTTGACCGGGCTATCCTTTTGTCTGACGCACGTTTTCACAATTCTAATATAATTGAAATTAAAAAGATTCTTTTTAATAATTGTTATCCAACAAAAGTCATTAATAAGTATATTAATGTCCGACTTAACGAACTACAGAATCGTAATAGTAATTGTAATGACTCTAGCTGTGACAATGCAACCCAAGATCCTTTAAAATTTATTACTATACCGTATGTTAAAGGTCTCAGTGGTAATGTTGGCCGTACAATGCGTGACGCTAAATTTAGAGTACTTCTCACCATTCCGAAGAAATTAGATTGCCTTAGTAGAAAGGGGAATGATAGGCTACAAAATCTCAAGCAGACTGAGTTGGTTTATAAGATTGATTATGCAAATTGTAACGCTACATACATTGGACAAACAAAAAGGCACTTAGAGACACGCATTAAGGAACATTTCTGCGATATTAGGAAGAATGTCGACAATCATTCCGTTGTCAGTAAGCACCGTCTCACGTACAATCATGATTTTAATTGGCATCAACCTGAGATTTTATATAAAGAGAGACAATTTAAGAAAAGAGAAATCTCAGAAACGTTTTTTATTAAAAAATACGATTGCACAATCAATATTTAAAAAGACACTGAAAATCCACCTGGGACTTACAACCCTGTTATCAGTGCCACTTAGTCTGCACTTTTTGTTTTGGTTCTGTTCGTTTTTATCTTTGAACACATCTTGTCTTTTGCCGATTATGTCGGTTATTTTCATTGTGACTTTAACTGTTATACTGTCTGGATGTGTTCTCTGATATGGCTTGCGACGTTTCTTTTTTCACGCTACACTGCTTTATTTTATCTCGACGCAAAAGATATGTAAGCCTTTTTATTTTAATTTATTTTTATTTTTAACCTTTGACTCCCGATTAATTAATTTTTTCTTTTTGACTTTGTGAGCTCATTTTTGTTAAATGTCGACTTTCATTTTTTAGCTTTGCGTTTGCAAGATGTAGTTAGGGCACGATGTCAGCGACGTAATGGATATTTTGTATGCGGATTATGCGGATAGATTGCGTAATTACTCTTCTCACTTGAAAAGGACCGAAATTACGGTCGAAACGTCGTGAGATTAATTATATGTGAGATTAAATATATCAATTTGGCCAGTTGGGTCGAACAAAAACCACTGTTGTTTTGAATTTTATTTACTGGCAAGGAAAGTTACTTGTTTTGTTTTTTTAAAAATGTTCTACATTCAAAATAATATTGCTAAAATAGCACCATCAAGGAGTGCGAAGAATGTTGTTGAATTTTGCAAATTTTGCACGTAATGCTTTCCAAAGAAAGTCGATTTAAAGAAATTTTGGGGTTTTTTAAAAGAAGTTTTGGCAATTTTAATGTATCTATAAAATGTTTTTTTTCATTAGAACTGATCCGAGCTCCCAATTTTAATAATAGAACTTTAAAGAAATTAAAGGAAAGAGTTTTATATTATTTTTTTCGCTATATAGATATCTTTAAAGAGAAAAAAAGAAAAGGTAAAATTTATATCGCTTATTTTGTAACAAATGCAAGGCTAAATTGAGTCAAAAATTATTACATAAAATTTTGTAATTATTTATAAACTGTCACGTTTTTAAGCCGGGTTTCTTTGAAAGGAGTCAGATATACTTCATTTCCTGAGAAATTATTCGAGAGTCATTGATATTTTTTACGTGATGATCTAATAGAATTGATAAAGTAATGAAATCCGAAACGCACGACAACAAAATGCGATCGTGCGATTCGATTCCCGGGCTTAAAGGGTGGCCGACGAATAATCTATTTTTCCAGGTAAATCTCTTCAAGGATTACATAGTACGGGCATTTCCCGATGGTGATGATCTAATCCTCGATTCAGAGGTTCTTATGGTCGACAATGAGACCGGGCAACCTTTGCCTTTCGGCACCTTAGGAATTCACAAAGTAAGAGCGACGAGCTTTGTCCCTTGTCGCAAATCTTTTTTTCCACTCAATTTTTCTGGAGACAATTTCTAGATATGTAACATCTTTGCATCTGTTTCTGTATCATTTAATTCATTATTTTTAATTTTGCGAAACCGACGATGAGTGCAATATTTTTATGCAGTGATACTTTTGTAACAAAAAGATTGTCCGCTACTTTAACCCTTATGTCAATAACTAAGTTTGACCAATATTTTTTAATGACCGGGGTACAGCTATAGGTACCTACATGTTTTCTTTAACTAGGGGTATAAATTGCTAGTAAATAACGTAAATAACGACGATTTGGAGTGGCAAAAATTTTTTTTACGGAAACAAAAAAATTTTACACAACAAATGCTCAGGTAGGTACAGCTGTACCCGGTTATTGACATAAGGGTTAAGGATGAATAGTACACTTTAAAGTAATAAAAGAAGTTCCTATCAACATAGGTCTGCAAATAATCTCTTACCGTCGCTTTAAGATCGGCGTTTTTGGCTCTCATTTGCCTTGTCATTATCAATTTTTTATCTCTTACCGTGTTATGGGCATTACACTTTTAAGCTTAAATTCAGTTTATTAACGAACAGTATACGTTTTAAGTTGTCAAAATACGTACAAAAGTTAAAGATGTTGAAAGTTACATTGAATATATTGTTTGTATTTATTTAATAGTTTTAACAACAATTTAAGCTCAAAAGTTGTAATGCCTATAACTCGGTAGGGGATCATTTGCGGACCTATGTTGATAGAAACTTTTTTCATTATTTTGATGTGTACTATTCACCCTTAAAGGAGCGGACAACCTTTTTGTTACACCCTGTATATATATATATAAAAATAATAATAATACGATAACGACATTTTAATATACGTGATCGAGTTTGTTTTCAGAAAGCCGAATTCAAAAACGCCAACGTGTGCCTTTTTGTCTTCGATTGCTTATACTACAACGGCGAGATACTTATAGACAAGTAAATATCGAGTTTCCACAAAAAAAAATATATATAGTAATACTAAAAATATATATATAATAATTATTCTGATGACGATACGTTCAATCTTTTTTCCTTCTCTTTCTTTCTCGTTGTATTAGATCCATGTTGGAGCGCAGAAACATCTTGAAGGACAGGATGACCGAGATACCAAATAGAATAATGTTATCGGAAGTTTACGAAGTGCATGTAATAAAAAAAAATTAAAAAAGAGTGCTATTTACTACTTATTTTTTTACGGCGGTATCGTGAATTACGAGTTTCGCGTCTGGTTTCAGGATCCGCGGGATTTAGCGGGAAGGATTGTCCACGTGTTGAAACTGGGTCTCGAAGGTTTGGTTCTAAAGGACATTGATGTACGTATCGATCTTTGTAGACACGTGGAAACTTTCCCGTTACGGAGACTCTCACATTATTGTTATATCTTACATTATTATATCTCACATTATATCTCACATTATTGTTATTCCTTCGATAGTACCACCGAGGAATGATTAAATATAATCGACATAATTATTTATTTATTTTATTATTTATAGGAAATGTTTCTCTCGTTTTATCTATCCATATAATTTCCAGCGATAAAATCGATAATTTTCAAAGATCTTTGTAACGCCGTTCTCGCGAAGCTTTTTTTTCATCGATTGCCGGGCATATTTGGGTTTTATTCTGTTTCGAAATTTTCCAGAGCAAATACGAGCCGGGCAAGAGGCACTGGTTGAAGGTAAAAAAGGACTATCTGTGTGGCGGTGCGATGGCTGATAGCGCGGATCTCGTCGTACTTGGTGCATGGTACGGCACGGGCAACAAAGGTCCGTATGAGCCGGGCGACGCTTTATCGCGGCGCGGTGTAAAAGATTTGTAAAATGGACCAAATACCTATAAGCCAGAAATTGTTATAGAATAATTTTTATTAAATAATCGCAATTGTTTAATGCGACGAACAATCCTTGTTGTTATGTAGCGACGACTAAAAATAGTCACCGTTGAAATTCCGATGGACCAATTATCTTAAAAAATTTAAATTAACTAACGAAACTAATACAATAAAGCGGAAGTAGGCGAAGCGATGAAATCGACAAAACGGAGTTTATATGTATATCTAATCTAAAACGAAACTTATTTCAAACCGTATTTCGTAGAGGAACAATCGATCTTTCATACCAACTTGATCTCAAGACGTGTTTGACATTTTCAAAAATGTTTTTCCTTTCTTTTTTTAAATTTGTTTCATATTAGGCGGCATGCTGTCGGTCTTCTTAATGGGCTGTTACGACGAGGAGCGCGGAAAGTGGTTAACCGTTACCAAAGTAAATAAAATCAAAATGTTTAATGAGTTTTAAATGTCAACTCGAATCAGAGTGGGAGATCATCGCCTATCATCGTAGGTGCACACAGGACACGACGATGCCACTCTGGCGGTACTGCAAGACCAGCTGGACATGGTGAAGATCGGCAAGGACGCGGAGAAGCTACCGAGCTGGTTACTTGCCAAAAAACCCATGGTACCGGATTTCGTGGCAAGAGATCCCAAGGTAATCCCAAGCAAGTCTTTTAATTATATCAACCGACACCACCAGTCTGTTGCTGGAACGGAAATTTAATTACGTCGACAATAAGCAATCTTATGTTGAACTTTTGGTATAATCTATAACTTCTAAATTTCATTTTTGTAAATTATTTTATGACCCAAAATCGATGTATATGAGGTTTTTTTATAATATAAAAATGATTTAATCCTTTATTTTATATTATAATTATCCGATTTTCAAGGATTTAAAATATTTCTATATTTCTTCCTAAATACCCCTTTCTATCCACTTCTTTTTTTAAATTTCATATTTGGCCGATTAATTAATATTGATAATCTCTCGTTGTTTCTTCTTGTTCGGGTCATTCGATTTTCATTTTCAAAACGTAAACTACGAATCCTCTATAATGCCGTAACCATCGTTATTTCGACGCCGGGGGGACAAACAGAAGCAGCCGGTGTGGGAGATAACGGGCGCCGAGTTTACGAATCAAGGGGTGCACACCGCGGACGGCATCAGCATCCGATTTCCGCGCGTCACGCGGATCCGTCACGACAAGGACTGGTCGACGGCCACCACCCTGGACGAGTTGCGTCACCTCTTCCAGAGGAAGCCCGAGTCCGTCAATTTTGATTGCCTGCTCGGCACATTGGCGGATGTCAAGGACGTTCCGAGGAAGAAATTGCCTGATTCTGCGAACACTTCGCCGAGGAAGAACGAGAGCGCAAAAACAACCTCGTGGGATGCGCCATCAACGAGTTTCAAGGTCAAGGAGGAGCCGATGGACGTTAAGAAGGAAGCCAAAGGGGTCCCACTTCCGGAAAAAACCCTTAAAAGGCGAAAAGGGGATGAATGCGACGATGGATCGTTCGACAATATCCGGTCGGAGAAGAAGAAAGTGAAAGTGAAATGCGAGATTAAGGAAGAAACGAAAAATCTCTCATCGACAAGATTCAAGAAAGAGGGGAAATCGGATTCGGTGATAAAACGGCAAAGAGAGGATTGCACTGATTGTTTCGCTAGCGAGACAGAAGAAACCTTCGAGTCTTCGTTCGATGCGAATACCTTCGATTCGGACATCGAGGATATCGTAAGTAATGACTAACAATAAGCGTAATGACCATTTTTTTTTTTAATAATTAAAGAAATCATCTCTTTAATTGATTTCTGTGACCGTAACATTTTCTAATTTTTTACGTTTCTTTTCACACGATATCGCGAATCTCTTAATAAATGCTCCTATCCTTCTATCCTTTTTCGATTCTTATATTTACTCAATTAATTAACTTCATTATTAATCCTGCTGCGCCCGAATAACATGTGCCGCATCGCTCAAATAATGTAATATGTTTAATTACTATAATACATATTGCAATGTTATAAAAAATTTTTTATTTTATATATATTTATACTTATCATATATATGTATATGTACATACATAGGTATATATTGATTTATATTATTTTATATTGTTTTTACTTTTTTTATGTTTATTTTTTATACTGCGCTTTACCTTCTTCCTTCTTTATGTTACATTGCTTTATTTTTGTATTATAATTATTATTTCTCTTGATTACAGTATCTTATTCTATTTCTATTTCAAACTTTCTTTCAGAAATTCAATAATGTGCTGCAAAACGTGCGAGCGAGTCTCGCGCCTGGTTTTGATACAAGCAGGAGGAAGGACGCACGAAGGATGCTTAAAACGTATCCTTTCTTTCATGATCGTTATTTTGATAATTCGCGCACCGCTATATTTACTGTAATTACGTTATCTTTACACTGACATTACGTTCGAAATTTCATAAAAACTCGATGATTTTAAGATTATGGTCGCGCTCGCCACCGGTAATTTCATAAATTTTTACTGCCGCCCGTTCTCTCCCTCGATCCTGTAATTGATTCTCGAAGTAAAGCATGTCGGTCTCGTATTAACGGGAAAGTTGCACTATCGGGATTTATAACACGTGTTCTCTGTCTATGCATTCGCAATAAAGGTCTTGTATCGACCATCATTATTTTAATTAAATTATAATAATAGTTTAATTTAATTATATAATAATTATAATAATTAGCTGTGTTATATGTATACATTGTAAATTATTTTAAAGGATATAATTTACCGTTGTGAGACATAAAACACTTGACGGTACAACATGGTGCAGTGTATATACATATATAAATATAAATCAGATGGGTTCTCGATGTGTTACAATAGTCAGAGACGTCGAACTAGCTCGCGTAAGATCCTTATCCCCGGAGGGATCATCCGGTTGCCCTCTACCCCGTCGCTGGAATTGTCCTAGCGATGTTTCCCGTGACCACTGCAGGTTTACTCTTCTCGTACTTTACGAAATATACCTTCTCCCGGGGCGAGTTTAAAGCCGAGCGTGCATGCTGACGACCAAGAACTATAATATGATCTTTTCTTGACAACGTTAAAACGTTAGACTCGGCGCCACGATAGTTACGCCGACGAACGGACACGATTTGACCCATGTCATCCACACACGCGCAGAAATTCCGTCCTCAGCCGTCTTCGGGGTAAGTTTGAACTAGTTAAACGGCATAATGCACTATGTGTCCCCGTAAGATTATAATACGCGATGATTACGATTATCGTCTCTTGTGTGCGTAAAAGTCTAGAAATATTTCGGTTAAATAACATGAAAAAGTCATATCTATCCGGCAAATACCCGCGTAAGGGACGATCGTGAAACATTGCTCTTTCATTCACAAGGACTTGGCGGACTTTCCGCGGACCGTCAAGCACGTGAACATGTCCTGGCTGGAGGAAACTGCGGCGCGGTCGAGGAGGCAGGATGAGGTCCGGCACGCGGTCCAGCTAGCTGGTGATTATTGCGATTGCCCATGCACGCATCGATAACGCAAGTATACTATCTCTCGCACATACGATTTACAATATGCGACACAAAATGCACTTTTACTTAGCAAATATCTTTGATAAGATTTGTAAATGTAATAAATTATGTAAATTCATAACAAAGCGAAGTATAAACGTCTTCTGATGAAAGCAAAGAAAAGCATAAGGCAAAAGTAAAGGATATACTCTTGCTTGATGATGAAATTACTTTCTTATTGTTAGTTTACCCCTAATTCTTTCTTATTTCAAGTAACTCTGTACACCAACGTATGAAGATTAGGCATATACAAATCACACACACAATTGGCTTTGCAAATATCTTTATATACGAGTATACATAATAAAAAGTAAAAATGTAAATGTTAATAAAATATTTAAATCTGTCAAACAAAGAAAAATATACATATGTAGATATCTTTTCTTGAAAGTAAAAAATAAGATCATAAGGCAAAGGAAAAAAATAAGAGATACTGTTGACATTAAATACCTTCTCAGCTTATCCTTAATTCTTTCCTCCCTGTTATTGAGGATTAACGCACAAGGAAATTGTAAATAACTATAATGAGCGCGGAAAACATCCATACGCTCTCTGTACGATTAAGCGAATTACAAGCAAAACCAATTCGTTAAATGGCATCTCGACCAATAAGTCTGCAAAACCACAAACAAGTAATGTCGCGGTGAATTAAACACATTGATAACAGGCAAGTGACATTTATACGCACTAATTAAACATATATATATTGATTTCTATAGATATATCACATCACACGATATATACATATACCGCGTGTGATGTGGCAAACAGTATTAGTTGATTAGTCAATTATTTTATTTATTAGTTAGTCAGTTTTAAGTTTAGAGACAAAAGAAGAATTAGACTTGTGACAGTTGTGACACGGGGTCATCCATGATATCGTTTGATATGTATTCTGCGATTATACAATTATTCCTTCGCGTTTCCGTGATTACTCGTTATAATTTCATCATCATCATCGCGATTCACTGTCCTAGCTCTCTCTCGCGAAGGGCGGGAACGATGCAAGGGGGTCCGGAAAGAATAGCCGACGGAAACGGAAGTGACTTTCGCAGTTACTTTAAATCTTAAAAGTTTTTACATCGAACAACTTTTGTATGCGTGTGAAAAGATAAAAGGAAAGATTTTCTCTTTTTTCGTCTTTACGCGCCGGAAGGTTCGGGAATGCACACCGCGGATAAACGGTTGCGAATATCGCAACCAACGCGAACATCGCGTATCAACGTCGGTATTTTTTTTTTACATTCTTATCGTTGTGTCTTTTATTCACTTGCTTATTTTTAGATGATTCATTTCTACAATATATTTACTTACATCGTCTCGTCTTTAACAAAGAAATTTGCGCGCTGACGTTGGTGTCTTTTTGACACTTCTATATCGTCGTGCCTTTTATTCACGTCGCTTATATTTTCGTGGCCGTTTCGTTTCCGCAATATTTATATTCTTTAGACTAACAAACATTACGTTATGTTGTACATGAAAAGTTCGAGAGAGTCGACATTAACGTCTATTCTCAGCGGATTTACTCAAATTATGCTAGACTGTGCGGCGCGGTTATTAAAATTAATTTAATTTTTTATTGTGTTATCGAAGTTGATTATTTCTATCGGAAAACACGTTTCGGCATCACGAAATCTCCCGTTAAATGGATTATTTGCGCTAATATTACGATTATAATACTTATAATCGAGACTATTATTTTATATACAATCGAATATATAAGTCGATTTTGGCTAAGACTGTGCTTAAAACAAGTTTCAAGAAACGTCTATGAATTCCGCCCTATGTGACAGACGTCGAACAAATGATAATGAGAGAGATTAACGCAATAAAGTATGCACCATCGGCGAATATGGAAGAGGTAACTCTGTTAAGATTCGTGACATCTGCTTTGATCCTTAATATTAGAATTCATAGGTGCAAGGTTTATCTTTGTTTTATTATTTATTTATTCATATAGGTATCAAATTCGTTCCACGCAATTTTTAGAAGAAATTCTGCCTGAGATCATCTAAACAATATAGTAGAAACGTAAACTTTTGTCAAGTCGAAAAAATGCAAATAAGAGATATTTTTATAACTAAAGCCAAAGTTGGTGATTTAAAAAATTAATTATAATTCATTTTAATACATTAATATTGCTTATTATTCTTAATATTCTTTTTAGATAAAAAAAGGCTGCTGAATTTTTTTATTTGTCATACAGAAATAGAAAAATTACATAGTCTGATAGACGAAATGTATAATCTCTCTGGATTGTATAATTTCTGTTTGTATGTATAAGGAAAATAATAAAGAAATAATTATATAAAAATAACTTTTGCGTTTTTTTTACATAAAGTAAATTTGCGATTAGACTATATAATATTCTATATATGTATAATCATATTTTATATACAACTAAAGATCAGAATCGTTATAAAAGATCATTGTCGATTTAAAAAGCAAGTTGAGAGATATATAAGTTTAGATTTGTTTAGAAGATATATAAGGAAAATATATTTTATTAAAATTAATTCGGAATGATGGATATTTGCATTGCAAATAAAATAATGAATTAATATGTGTGTCTACGATTGTCAATTTTAATAATACCTACACATTTTTTCAACGCTTTAAGGAATTTTATTTACATAACTTAGCAATACTTCATAAATACATCTATTCTCTCACGTACATTTGAAGTAAAGTAGCAGTCGTTGTGACAAAATCACATCACATGGCGAATATAGAACAATAAAAATATACATAATTTATACAATTGTAGGCCAAAGGTGGTAGGAAAAGTTGAAAGCAAAAAAATATCCGTATGCGCTTTGGCATACACTGTACATACATAAACGTCTTTTTTTTTCTTTACAAACGGCGCATCGAAGTAACATCGATGATAATTCCCGCTGGTAGGTACTATTGCTTAGTGTATATGTAGTTGGCCCCTCCTGTTAATATTAACATTTTCGCCGCGTTTCCCCGTGAGAATCCTTATACAGTATTCTAACACTAATTCACAGAAAATACAGCGCAAACAAAGTCTCCACGGTATTTTCTCCTCATTACGCTTTATGCAATATACCCGCCAAGTTTTACATTATATTTACACGTTTGGGTCAAACAGGAGTCGGTAAAAATGAAATTAAAAGTCTCTAACTAAGCTCAAAGCCCGCGCCGGCCTGTATCGCGTATAGGAGTTTCTCGCGCAGAGTTTTCTCATCCGGAAACTCGGGAAGTTTCAGTAAGTTCATACAGGTACTCGAGGTCGGCAAACGATCGACAGTACCGGCATGCTGGATACAGAATGGTGGATCAAGTTCCTGTAAACAAAAATGCGCCAAGTGTTGACGAAATGACGATGAAACAAATATCACAAACGACATTATTAGAATACTGATTGCTGTTAATTAGATTCTGAGCTGAGTTTGTAATAGTCATTTCATATTACTGCGTTGTATTATAATACAAAGTACAGCAAACGTATTTACGACGTACCTTGAATCCTAGGAGCGGAGGGCGGCTGCAGCTGGTGACGAATTTCAGTAATTGGCCTTTCTGCTGATCGTTGAACTCATTGACGACCTTCCAGAAGGCAGTGATAGTCGGATGATCGGGCGCGTATCCGCCGGTGTAGTTCGTGTGCAGCATCAAGTCTGTTACATCTACGGGAATCTGCGCGCCCGATATTAGTACCTGCAACTCTTTGTTGTTAAACATTTGCAGCCAGTCAAGCGGCACAACACTGCCGATTCCATTCTTGAACGCGAAACACTGGGCGCGTATCTGCTTGTTCAGCTTATAATCGGCCATCAAATGAATGTACTCGATACGATTGTGATTTGTTACGGGGATATTGGCGCCGCTCGGCTTCAATTCGTCGACCCGTCTCTCGCCAAACTCGTCACTGAGCACGGTGAAGTCTAACCCGAGATCCGTCACGTCGCCCTTGTAACTCTTTAGATACAACAGATTGCGATACATGATAGGATCGAGGGAGGCCAGGTGGTGCACGTCCACATCTGAGTGGCGTCCGACGATTTTTGACAAGAAGAACTCGGCGAACGGTAACTCTACTAGCAGATTTTCATATAACGCTTTCCCCAAGATCCTGCCAATGAAGAAGTAATGTTTCGGGAACTCATCAACCAGCAATTGCACCGTGGGATTCGGGTATAGCATGTTGTCCTTGGTGAGTTTGAAGAAACCACGGTTAGGGTCAAAGCTGGTCTTCAGCAGCTCGGACAAAAACTCCCTGAATAGACCACCGCCGTCGACACCGGCTTCCTCCAAACCCGCGGTGTTGACCAGCTGTACTCGCATTTTCAATCGCAGTTCCGGCTCGTTTTCCAATGACAACTTTTCGAAAGCGTCCTCGTAGAGATAGTTTCGTCTCACGGAGATCTGTATCGACGGACCCTGCATGAAGTGCGCGAGTTCGCCCTGCTGTTCCGCTTTGTCCTTGTAGATCAACGATTGAAACACTACTACGCGATTGCTGAACGGTACAACAAACGGTATTTCGCGCAGCAACGTCAATGTCCGCACTTCCGTCGCCGATAGTGGTGGCCCTTCCTCAAACTCCTCCCTCGTAAAGGCCCTCAGATTCTGAAAGGGAACGTATCCACGTAGCCGGCGTCTGCGAAATGCGAAATCCTGTGGTTTGTCGATGGGAATGACGACATTGGACGCAATCCAATGGCCTTCCGGACAAAACTGCCGCCTGAGATCGCGCGTGTGTAATTGACGTAGAAGACCCACCGTAACCTGTGATAAATTTATAACATACTTAAATACAGAAGCAAATTTATAAACATAATTTTTATTAATTCGATGACTAATTACATGAAAATAATAGGAACCTGGATATTCTCGTTAAAAAAAAAAATCAAATTGACCAGAGAATCTATCATTAAAAATCAATAAGACGTAGAAGGAATGGAACTCTGTATATAAAAGCTTAATTAGCTAAATCACAGTCATTATTAGATTCTAAAGATTTCAAAGTAACATGAAAATAAATAGGTTAGAGAACCTTGAACAAGTGCGTCCAGATCTGCGTGTCGTGTCGGCATTGAACAGCGGACATAGGACCCAGTACGGCATTTTTGTAGTCGTCGCGTACTGTGGGCCGAGTGTCAGGAAATGCGAGCTCCACCAAACCCAGGCAGACACCCTTTAAGTGACCAGATAACACAGCAAGCTCCGCGATGGTAAACGGCATTGCGTGCTGTTGCCGGTTGTTGGACATATGTTCCACGGAAGTCTGATCGAGAAAAAACTCGGTGTCATGCAATGTCGCGATCAGCAGGCTGAATAAGGAGCAGAACACCGCCAATAACGGAACTATCCTGTCGGTGTCCTCAGTTGAGAGAGCGATTCCGCGCGATATAATCTGCAAAAGAGATGTGGCAGCACCGCCACCAAACAGCGATGTCTGGCGAATTGACGCTAAGCTGGTCCACAAGTGTTTAAGAAACACTGGCTTGAACGCGAGCATATAGAGCAGTTTGTACTTTTGAACGGCCAGCTTATTGGTGATGAGTAGATGATGGCACAAACGGCACAGTGGTTGTAACAGCGCGGGGGAATCCGATTGGCTTTGTTCAATTGCAGACAGTATGCCGTTTACGCGCTGTTGCTCGTTTAACATCTCAACGCACTGCCGCAGGACGTCGGCCTGCTCCTGATCGGTTACGCTTCCATTAGAATCGTTGTCTGAATCGTTGTCAGCCTGCTGTCGCTCCGAAACGCTTTGCTCGGCCATCAACGGCACGATGGTTGAGCTTAAGGATGCGAGCACTTGTAGATAGTTTGTCAACACATCCTCGGATTCACACCATGCTATGAAAAAAAGTGAAATTGCAACATTAGTTCACCAAAGAATAGAAATTGCAAATTTTGTTGTCATTATAGAATTTATAGAATATAAAAAAATATGATGCTTAATTTAATATTATCAAGAAGACTGAACAACATATTTTGTCTACCTGTTTTAGGATTAAAACTAATAAATAAAGCTTTTTGTTTATACTTACACAACTGATTAGATGAATCTAATGACAGTACACAATAGAGCAAATTTATCGTAGGTTCCAATTGGAGTCGATTGATACAGGCGATTAACTTGATATATGGAAAGTCTTTGAATTCTGCCAATGCTGGCACAACAAACAAGCGAATCGGATCGGACAGTCTAGGCGAGAATATGCTTCCGCATAATTTCTGCAGCACAAGCGTGGAGAAGCTCTCCTTGTTGTGATTTACATAAGAAATCAAGTCCACGGGTCGCTTGATCATGTCCAGTAAACACTTGGAGATTGGAGTAGGCGCAACCGATGTCACCTCCGCCATCGGCGGCACTTTCTCGTCCAACAGCTTTCTCAGCTGCTCAAAGTAGTTGTGTTGAATCAAATAGACAAATATACTTTCTAGATGTCGATAACTGTGCTCGCGTAGCACCTTCTCCGTGTCCTCTCGCGTTGTGAATACCTCTAGGACTCGCAACGGTATCGCCAAGGAATATGCTCCATCTGGCAATATCTCCGTGTTGTATCGCATACACATACGAAGGATCCACCTATACCAAATAATGCGCCATGTATTACTTAAATTAAATTAAAATACGATGTATACGAAGAACGATATCACATAGTGCTGAGACACTTTTTATTTTATACAACTATGATTGAATAATGTTTACCGCAGTCTCCACAGCCATTGCGATGAACTTATTGACTTCAATTTGATCTCTCTCTGGTGCTTCAAGAAGTGTTGCAGGACCCATATCAGTCTGTTAGCATCCAAGGCATGATCATAAAAGAATAGCAGTTTTCGTAGATACGGCACTAGTTCCTCCAGGCTCAGATTCCTGCGTCCAGCTGCCTGTTGCGCTTCGTCAAACTCCCTCCTCTTCTGCGCGTACACCAGCCTCTTGGTGAGGAAGCTGCGTATGTATGCCTGTATCTTCAACGCTGCGTCAAGGTTCTTGCGCTGCTGTTCCCTTTTTAGCCTCTCTAATTGCGCATGCTGCAGGAGAACAGCCTTCTCATCCCGCCTGCTGGCACCTGATAGATTCTGTTGCGGCTTACGCCTGTAGTCCCCCTCAAAGCTATACATGCTGATTCATGATCAGTTGCCCAACACCTTAAGTTTATCTCTGAAACATTTGACAAATATGTCATTAATACATATAATAATAATTATATATATATAACAAGTAAAACATGATATAAATTGTATACGATAGCAATATCTACATTTTTTTTTACATAAAACAATCATTTAAATAATTTTGTCTCTGATGCATAGACGATTTTTTCTGTGTGAATAATTAGATATATACTGATATTAAATATTTTGCTCGTTATATTATACGATAATACCATATCCGAAATATATTTAACATTACATATTATTATTATTATGTTAAATATATTACATTTAAAGATTTCACAATAATTCATGCGTCCTGCCTAATCATGCTTAGAACTTACCTTCGGCGCAAATCAGAGACAATAAACAACTATAGAGACAATCGAACAATCTTCATTCCCTCGGAAGAAATTGACGGGACGTTTTCCGTAATTAACGTTCTCATATTCCCTTCTCCTCGCAAAATTTCTCTCAGAGCACGTACGGAAGTTTCGTCGATTTTCAAACTGCGGCTGCTCCTTGAAGGTTAAGCACGATCGAAGTTTCTCGACACAACGCGTTAGCCTAACGGACTCCGCGACGACGAATACGCGATACCACGCGACACTCGGTCGATCCTCCACAGTTTATCGCCGGGCGAAGACAATAACTCGCGAGCTCGCGACAGGAGACAGGATCGCACGACACAACACCACCGTACACGTCTAGTCATCGAGACTCGCCATGTTTCAACCCTTCGGCCGTCGGCACTCGGCGGTCGGCGGTCGGCGAGGCCCAAATAGCCCAATACCGTCTGCTCCGACTTCGGAAGGAGCAATCGGAGCAAAGTAGCAAACGCGTGGCGCTTCGAGACGCGCGCGCGCAGAATTAATAATAAATCGTCCCACTTATTATTTTCGCGCGCAATAAGATCTAAATTAATAATTTCTTCCTTTTCCTCTCTTCTTTTTTATATTGTGTTGTTTACATTTTAATTATTATTTGTTCAATTCTCTTTTTTATTACTGTGCTGAAAAAAGACTTAATTATATTTTAGTACAGTCTCAATAATAATTAATGTTCACAATGTTTTTTTTTACCATTATATATTGGACAATAAACTGTAGAATAATTTAACAATAACATCCTTTATTGCTCGTATGTTAGTCTTTGACTTTTCTATATTGTTCTCCCTTTTCTTTTTTCAGACTTCGTCCGCTTGCAATCTTTTATTTTTTTGTTTTTCTATTAATGTTCTGTAATCATGAAACTCGTTCATGTTTTGTAGATTTTTAGGATAATCTGTTTACGTATCGATTGATAAAGAGAATAATAATACGTTCTCGTGTCTGCTCGCTTCAATGTACGAAGCGCCGCGTGCTGTTGGTGGTGCGTGAGTATTATAATAATTAATTTTAACATATAATTTTTCCAACACAAATTTGTTGGAGTAGTAAAATCCCTTCCCTCGCCCCGATTAATTTAACTTCTTCAGATGCTCTGCATAACTGCAGCTATATTTAAATTGTCAATTACTATGTGACCATTAGCTAGAAAAACTGCGCGCCGACAATAAAATTCGTCGGACTTACAACGCGACTCCAACTAGATCGGTTACCTAAATTATTCGTCAAGACCCACCACAGAAGCATCTGAAAAATTGTAAAGAATCCAGGTTCGAATCCTGACTGGGGTAATATTTTTCGCAATAAATTCTTTACAATTTTTCAGATGCTATTTTGTGGTAGCCGGTAGGATCGTCTTGACGAATAATTTAACCATACAGATCAGCAGATTTAAATTTAAATCCATTAATTTTATTCTCTGAATTAATTCAACTCCTAAGCCCATATTTTCAACTTTCTTTTATCGATAAAAGAGAATTGAGAATATGCATGGGCCTTTGTTTCTATAACGCAATAGAATATTTTCCTATTAAAAAATTCTAGTGTTTATACGTGCAGGGCACTGCAGGGTTACAAATCCGGAAATTGAATCTTGTTCCGCGGCTAAAAAAATGAAATTGACTTAATTATTAGCGACATGATTTTCATATTTATCTTCTAATGAAATAAATAATAAGTTATATAAAAAAAGCAAAGTAAAATTTAAAATAAAATACTAAATTAACACTAGAATAACCGAAGATTAACCTGTATCATTTATATGTATAGTCTGATGAATTTTAGTCTGATTCAATTTTAATACAACAAAATTTAAGATAGCATTTCTGCTCTTTTAATTGTACTCTCTATATTTTGTATTCCTTCCTCTCTTCTTCTTCTTTTCTTTTTCGTTTCTCTTCAGTCTAATTGTAAGTATTTACCTTAAAGGCAGATGTAGCTGAGATAAACGTAAATTCTTTTCATTTCCTAAATTTGCAGCGCGTCACGAATTATTTCAAGTACCTACTATTCACCCGGTTATCCGGACGTCAGCCTTCTGGAAGCTGTAGAGCAGTATTAAGTATACCAGCCGTAGGGTCTTTCCGTCTTCGATCACAAATCGTCATCCGAGAACACGGAGTCCAGCTTGTCGATTTATAACGATGAGGGATGATTCTAAATTATTTGATCGTTATTATATTCTGCTTGCATAGCGAGAAGCATTTGTGAATATGCATTGCATAATTTAAAATCGTATTCGCTTCTCGTATAACGGTTCAATTAATTTTTTAAATCTGCGTTTATCGAAAGATCTGTCATGGATAATTTTGGCTACGCGATTTCATAATAAATGTACTGTAAAGAATTTTCTCAAAAAATTTACCCTGAAATTCATGGTAATCGTAGGGCAACATGGTATTTCAAAGATTTTTATGCAAGTTTCTCTGATTAATTTCTACCACAATAAAAAATATTAATATGTACTATAATAAATATAAAATATATTTGATTAATTTTACTAAAATACATAGTAAAATCTCCATAATTTCAAAATATATTAAAATCTTATGATTCTTTATTGTTTTAAATAGAATAAATGCCAAGTAGCGCTAAACATATAAAATATCTTATATAAATTTTACAATGCAGCATAATACATATTTTTAATCTGACTTATTGTTAGTTGCCCCTGATAATTTTACCATGCAGCATGGTAATTTATCGGCTATATTTGATGATTTTCGATTATTTTCATTGTCGGGTGTGTCTAGCTACGTATTATAGATAAACTTGTATAAACAAGAACGAGAAAGAAAGGACCGTAGCTCAGAGGGATGTGCGCTGGGCTCGTGAGCCGAGGATCCGAGTGTTCCGAGTTCGAATCCGACCTCCGACCAAAACTAAAAATCGTTTTTATTCGATCGCCACCTCTCGGAATAAGGTGATGGCAACCCACCGAGAGTATCTTGCTTGCCACGTGAATTCTCCTCTTTGGAGATCCCTCAGTTTGGGGTGTTTTATTAGAATGTTAGCAATCATGCTATACCAAATATACATTTTAAAAAATTTTACATAAAAATATGTAAATTTTACGAAGCGCATTGTAAAATTATTGCCTTGGAACACTTTACAATCTGCTTGGTAATTTTTATTATGTTGTTTATATAATGTCTTTTTCATATTTAAAAAATTTCTTTTATTACCAATAATATTTGACAGATTGTCAAGTTGTCCCAAGCTTATTACCAAACATAGCAAAATTTGTAGTGAATTTTGCGTTAAAATATAACGAAAAATTCTGGCTCCGCGATTTCATAATAAATGTAATTAATTTTTCTGTAAAGAACTTTTTTATCAGGAAAAAGCGTGATAGCAATTCTTTTCTGTGCGGTAAACGAATGCGTCAACAGATAATAACGAATTCAAAAATCAATCACCGTGATTACATTAATTTTATATTTAGCTAACGGAATTTATAAACGTAACGGTTACGGTATATTGATTAAGCAAAATTTGTTAAATATAGATTTGTTTTATTTTTGCTACAAGTCTATATATATTAATATGTGAATATTAGGTCTATTCTTCATAGCTGAACTTGCACCGTTTATCTTTCCTCTTTTTCTCTCTTCACGTTAGGTAGAAAAGGAGAAATAATAAACGGTGCAAGAAGTTCAGCTAAAAAGACTTAATTATATATCAATGTAGTAAATTACGACAAATGCTGCGTGTTACATAGTGCATTTTCCGCAATTTACCAAATTGTATGTGAATTTATACGAAAAATCGCATCATAATATAGTATAACGCTGGTTTAAGTTCCGAGTAAGTAAATTCGGTTTTACTCGCCGGGACAAGTAGGTGAAGTAGACAGTCCGACTCCGATAGTCCGATGCGCTCGTCTCGTAACTCGTAACTCGTAACAGTCGTAACGTGGCGTCAGGCGTGTGGTAGTCGTGGTACTCCGCTCGTAATGCACGCGCGTAGCCACAAACACCTGGGCCTCGTGAGCTTAAAACGTGGATCCTTGATCGATATCCGTAGTCCGAACTTAGTTAGCATTAGTATTTATTTTAATATTTTGTTTCTATTGTAACTGAAATAAACATAAATTAACTGTTAGAAAGAAGAGGCGAGGATGCGAGAAGATGGCGGCGGTGGAGTCGTGCGTCGTGAAGCGCGCCGACGACGTCCCGCGGGACGTTGAGAACGCGACGGCGACGGCGACGGCGACGGCGACGGCGGAGGCGGAGGCGGACAGGGCGAGCGCACCGCGCCGGCAGGCCGAGCTTTATCAATTTCGCGCCACCGACTTGCTGTACTACGCGTCCTCGGTCAGTTTCTTTTTCGCGGACGTAGCAACAGGTGAACAAAGAGTGCCACATACACACACGCATACACGCGCGATAACACGTGTGTGCGTACGACACGGGATCTCCGGTCTCCCGGGTGTCCCGCGATTCCCGATGTTCCGATCCCACGGAAAGTTAACAATTAACTTAACAGGTTCGCTCGCGTTACGATTGCATGAAGTTACAATCGGACGGAACGGCGAGAGCCGAGAGCGGATTTCAGTTTTATTGCAAAATTCATAGATCATATTTTATTCTCTACTTTGGTAAAATTTTACTTGAGCTTATTAAACTTTACGAACATAAGAACAATTGCAAAAAATCGCGACGAGTAAGAGATTCTATTGACGTTTATTCGTAAGTTTGCGAAATATCTGACACCAAAATTTGAGATCGCGGGACACCCCGTACACTTACGTCAGCTTATTTATTTATGTCAATGGTGCTGATAAAAAGTATCGCGATTGCTTCGAAATGACTTTCTTTTCTCCTATAATTTTTTCTTTCTGAAAATCTCATGTTTTTTTGGATTACAATGGAAACAAAATATTAAACTAAATACTAATGCATAGAGTTACATTTCTTTATTATGTTCACATTTTTAATTATATTAAATTATTAATATTGTATTTATTACTCTCTATATTTGTGTATTTTTTACTATAAACGATAAAATAGTAATAGAAAATTGTTTAATTATATTTTATGACTATAACTAAATTTTATATTTATAACGAAAATCGTGATACTTTTCGTTAGCACCCTCAATATGCCTTTTGCATTGAAATGTTGTCACAAATGTGATAAAATTTGTTTTGCGCACTTGCTCAAAGCATGCGCTGGAAAGCTTCTGTCTTCGTAAACCGAACACCCTGTAAGATATTTTTCGCACACACAGACAGCATTGTATGTGTGGAATACCTTTTACAAGGCCACTCAGCGTGGGGATGCTTTGCAATGGGTGTCACCGTCTTACCCGCTTGTGTTACCCAACTATTTAGTTTGAGATGGCATCGAAGCGATGGTTCCCTGCGGACTGTTCACTGGTTGTTGCACTTCCTGCTACTCGGCTTCTTGCACAGGTATTTTATGTTTATTTTTGCAAAATCTCTTCCGTTAGATATATTGCATCGGCGACTCGGTAAATTAATATATATATATATATATACGCTCATAATATATTCTCTATTAATAATGAATTGCTTACCTATATATATTTTTTTTCAGGTACTTGACTTTGCTTTACACTGCGATGCACTCTTTGAGAAACAAGTCGAGCTTCAGCAAGGACAAAAATTTGGTGTATCGGCAAGAAAGTGATATATGTATGTTACAATTGTTTGAGTCGTTTATGGGAGCCGCTCCGCAGTTGATATTGCAGCTGTATATCATTGCGATATTAAACCATGCACCACTTTGGACGAGTAAGTATTCTCTTCACCATTTGCAAATGTTATTTTATACTTTATATATTATAATATGTTTGAATGTAAATATTGAAGTAAATATTTTTGTCAAAAATTGAATGTAAATATTAATTAAAGTACAATGCGATTACAAGGAATTTAAAATCCAAGAAAAATAGAATATGTATTTCTTATAATTACATATATTTAACATATATTTTAACAAGCAAAATGTTTTCTCTAAGAATCTGAAAAAATAAAAAGAATTTTAAAAGTTCTTACGTTACATCACATTTAAAGCAAAACTTTTATAAAGTTATAACATTTCTTCGTCTGTACGTTGTATAAAAACTGATAGAGCTGCCTGCATAAAATTAATCGATAAATACATGCACCAATATAGTATTAAATAGACGAATAATTGAACAATTTGTAATCGTTTTCGTAAATCTTGTAAACTTCATCGAGAAGCGATTGCGATATTTCTCGGATGTACTCGTCGAGTATTTTCCTGGTGGTCACGCCCAGAGGATTAATGTTCCGCGGGTAATTCCTCTCGTACAGATATTCGCTCAGATTGGCATCCTGGATGAGAAAGTTCTGATCCCTGTCTAGAGTCTCGAACTTGAGAATGTAGTCATAGTGGATCGTGCAGGGTTCGCAGGTACGATAATACGGCGTCCAGTGCTCGTCGAAGTACTTCTCGCTGACTATAAATCGCAGAAATTCGGCAAACGTCGGTTCCAATCTCGTTGTGTTGATACTCTCGGATTGACGATACTTGAGCACGATGCGTCGACCGAAACGTTTGTAGTAATACTCGCGGTTCCGCATGTGCTCCAACTTATCCCTGTACGCGGACAAGAGACGTTCTAGCGGATGTCGCACAATTAAGAACTTCTTCGTTGTGCTCATCTTCTAAAAATCAAATGCAAATTCGCGATTTATCTTCTCACTCTCTTTGCTCATTTAAACTCGTTCCAGATTTAGAATTATTTGATTTTATGTAAGAAACATTATTGTAGGTATATAATAAATTTTATTTTATTATTAAGAACGCTTACAAAAAGATTTATTTTACAATATAAGACTCTCTTATCGAACTTTTAATATAACTACAGAGTACAGTTTTATGACAATGAATTAATCAATCGCAGATTTGAAGATTAACAAAGTACAACCATACCTCGTAAGTTTTATTAAAATCCGCATCTTGTTGAAATTTTTGTCTCACGATATCGCTGACTTGCATAAGATTGCGACGCACCAAGTCTATAGTATCGTCTGTCAAAGTGCCCTTTAAAACGGCGAAGTAATTCATCCACGTGGAACTCGCCGCCTTGTATATAGGGCACCATGACACGTTGTGCTCCCTTCAAATTAAAATTATTTATTAAAAAATTATTAACCTTTTTATTATTTATTTAGTTTTCTCATAATCCGACGCAAAAATTTGGTAAAAATATTTAATTCTTTCAATCTAAATTTCTGTCTTATATACGATGAAACGTATCATTAATGTATAGATATATATGTCGCAGGCATAATAAAATATCAGGCATTTTGTAAAATGCCGGCAAAACGTGAGGGGAACTATTTATATTCTGTTATGCCTGCTTATTTTCAGGCATTTTGCAATTTGCCTAATACGACCTAGTCAAAACACATTTTTTTGTTAAAGCAGAGAATAGTTGGTATAAAAAAGCATATACACAATTTTATATATTATGTTAGGAAGCATGAATACAAAGTATTCTATGCTTTAATCATAATTGTATCATTAAAATTGTAAATATTATTTATTGAATGCGTGGGCGAGGGGCGAGGGGGGGCTCTGCCCTCTGCACCCCCCGTGCAGGGGTCGGTGTAGGGTGGACCTCGCTTCAACTTGCAAAGTACATGCGTGATTTACATCCACAATTTCAGAACTCAATAGATCGCTGGCGTGGCCGCTCTCATCAGTTTAGTACATTTGTGTGTTTTGACTAACTTGTATCAGGCAAGTTGTAAAATGCCTGAAAATAAACAAGCATAACAGGATATAAATACTTTCACTCACGTTTTGCCGGCTTATTGTAAAATGCCTTGGCATTTTACAAAATTCCTGATATTGTATTATGCCTGCGACATATATAATTTTTAAAGAACTTTTCAGCATCTCCATCGCTTACGTGTCAATGATCATGTTTGTCATCGTAGTGTCCGGATGCGATCTCTTCGTGTCGATTGTCTCACACACGCGTGCCACCCACCGCCTCCTCCTGTCCAACTCACGCCTAACATCCTCCATCTGGTCCCGCGAGAGCGGGACTCGCGGCATTATTCCAGACGTGACGGCACGTGCAACAGACGCATATTTTGGCGATGCATATTTTAGCGATGCGGCCGGCTCTATGTTTGTCTCCGTGTGTGAGGTTTGTTCTAAATTCGCCAGTATCAACAACGTAACAATGCAAATCGTCGCTAACGCCGCGATTGATTCTATCACCGTGACCTGTCTCTACAAATTAATTAAATAATTTTTTTCCTCCGTATGAAGAATTATAAAGAAAGAGATATGGAAAAATCATTTGACGGATGCACGATTGAATGAGGAGAGTACGGTTGGTCTTGGGACACCTTGTGTTCCTACCTGTTCCTACCTGCATTAGTAGAAAGAGCTTTTTCGAGAAGTAACAAAAGCCGGCTTTCAATAATCCCGGATAAACCGTCGAATTTTTATTGTCACTCGACGTTAATATGTTGATCGTTAATATATTGTACGACGTATGCAATATGCATCGTGCCTCCTATCTAATTGACACTTGTATAAGTCACTTCAGGTAAAAGGGTAAAACGCCACTCAAATAGATAGCTAAAGAATACCGCTGGATATTATATGGTTGTACGACCGATGTTGAACTCAGGAATGTGAATATCTACGAATCTGCGACGAAGCAATACACCGAAGCCGCATATTATTATTCTCCCGTTTCCTCTCTCGTATCCTGTTTCCACAGATAACAGGAAGGAGGAAGGAATATCGCTGACTGTTTATCTGTTTCTCCCGAACAATATGTGTGGACGCAACGACGCAAGTTTCACGAAACGAGGGACTCTCGTCCTCCTCCACGGTTTTAAATATAAAAGCGACGAAGCGCGATGCATAGCGAAGCGAAGTCGAAGCGTATTCAAAAATAGCCGAAAAGAAGGCAGTAGCCCGTTGCGGACAATAGTCACGGAAAAATATAGTAGTCAAGTAGTGCTTTGGTGTCTTTTATTTTTTTATGTTTATCTTAATCTAATTGCGTCCTTATATATTTTATTTTTATGTAATGAATCTAATAATGATAATCCTCGATATTGTCAAAGAAATACCTATATCCTAATATATATTCTCTCGACGTTCCTTTAGCATTATAGAGGACACAAATTATAATAATTAAGATAATAATATGTATATATCCTCGTTATTCTTGTATCCAAATTAAAAAATATATATCTTTATAATAATTTATATATTATTGTTACTTTTTAATAAAATTAATGTACATGAAACTTTTTTATACGATAAAGGCGCCTCCGCTGTAGCTTCCTTCTGCTCCCTGACGTGGGCCGTGAGTACATACGTGAGGGCCATGCACAATATCAATCGCGAACGCAGCAACGCGACTTGGGTTGCTCTCGTTCTTCAGGCTCTCTGGCGCAGCGGTATGTTGCTGTCCAGAATCGGAGTTTTGGTACTAGCAGCTGTCTTTCTGAGAACGTGGTTCTTCTTGTTCCTGGGTGAGTTTTACCGAGAAATACTTTTGTAACTATCGTATAATAGAACGCTGTAGTATTATATTTATATGAAATAATTGTAATTGTTTTCCAGGGCTGCATTGGTTATTCATGACGATCTGGGTGATCCTGCAAAAGACAGAGTTCTGTCCTACCATGTGGGAGGAGCGCATCTATAATTGCATCATCGGACTAATCTACTGCTTCGACTTCTTCAACCTGCGCGATGGCAGATCACGCTACCGCATGCTCGTCTTTTACTCGGTGATCACGGTGCAGAATCTGGCCTTCCTCATCATGTACGCACTGCGTTTCAAGGACACTGTCGCAAGTGATACGATTATCGCGATCGCGACCACGATAGTCGGCTGTATGCTCGTCGGTCTGGTGAGCATGTCTTTATATTATGGCAAGTTTCACCCGTCAAGAACGGTGACGAGCATCTCCCAGAATATCAGCGAGCATTCTACAGCTACGAAGGTTGACACACCCAGGTCCCTCAAGCTATTCCATCGCGGCTCCTTGGTGTCACTGCATCACTCCATCGACATATCGCCGAGGACCGAGGAGGTGCCTACCGACAAGCAATCTTTGCTTACGAATATCGCGCAAATTTCCGATTGCGCGGAGGAGGGCATCGTCAATCGTAACTATAACAGCTCGGAGAAGGAGTCCAACGCGAGCGCAATGCGCGTCTCCACCGAGTGCGAAAGGCCGCACAGTCGCTTGAGTTGCATCGGTAGTATCGGTACCAAGCACAAGGAGGAAGTCGCGTCGTCGTCGTCCAACGACTGCAATCTGGACAACGCGCTTACCAGCAGCGCGCCATTGAATTCTCTGTATCCGGGCTTGCCCGACATCGACTCATCCCGAAAACGCCGCGGTATTTATGAGCACGACATCACGCCGCAATTGGACTGGCACGCGCCGGATATATTGAACATCGATCTGGAGCAGTTCGGTAGTCTCGATAACTCCGCGGAGCGGAGGAATTCTCTCACGTTGGATTCCTGCAGTAAAGTGATCGGCGCGTTGGACGTTATCAAGAACAGAGGAAAGCTGACGACCCCGACGCCCTTGGAGAGCAGCAGGATATTCGATATAGAGAAGGTGTCGAAGGACCTGCAGCAGCAGGTATAAAAATGTTATTTAAAATCTATGATATAACTTCTCTCTCTTTATTTGTTATACTTTTTGCTTATTATTCTGCTATTTATAATATATACGTTACTCCCCTAATGCTACCTTCCCTTCACATATGTCGGTTTTATTAATTCTTTTTTTTGGTTGTAGCAGCGGGACGAGACGATGAGCTGCGTGACGTCGATCCACGACTACGAGAACGTGTGCCCGCTGGGAATCGCTCGACCGCCTTGGTGCATCCGCAGTTGGAAAGGCTACACAGACATCGAGACGTACATCCACGATGATAGTGTGGTGCGTGATCGGCGGCGGGACACTCTGACGAGCACGACCGGCACGACGTACAGCTCGGAATACTCCGACGGCATGATCTCGCGAGGGATATTGAAGCAGGATGATTACGCGGATGCCCTGACTTACGATCTGGTTGAATCTAACAATAAGGGTAATAATAAATCGTCTTACAGCGATAGCACATTTTCCGCGTCCACCGAGGACACCGTGGACACCGTGGACGATCAGAACGCCAGTCTGTACGTAGCCAAGCCGGTGGTATTCGACGACCGGGGTGGTATGCTCGCGTTGGACACAATATTGGAGGAGCGCGATGACTCGTCATTGTCGGACGAGAATTTTCAGCATGGGACAGAACCGTCTGCGTCGCGTGACTCCGCGAGCACTCTAGTTAGCACGATAGATCAGATCAGGCGGTATACAACGGAGAATTCGCCGCGACATATCTATCACACCACCGGGACTCAGTGGGAAGATCTGAATCCCAAGAACTTGATGGCGCGGGCGCACTTTGCCAAAGTGTTGTTCGACAACGATCTCAGAAACACCTCGGCGACGACGGCAACGACTGATGGTCCGATCGATCTATCCGCACGGGCACGGGATGTCGAGAAACGCGAGATAGACGCGATCAAAGAGTTCGTTCGGTGTTGTGCGATAGAGTCCATCAAAAAGACGCCCTTGATAGATGCTATATTGTCAGATTCACCGATTCTGGGCAGCAAGGCGAGTAAGCTCGTGCGGCAGGTCACGTTTGCGGATCGCAAAAACGATTTCGACGCAAACGAGAGCGATTTGTACGTCGAAATGAGTCCCTTGGTGTCCGCGGTCGAGAACGGCGAGAACTCGTGTCAGACTAGGCCCGCCGCGGCCGACGCGAAGACCGCCGGTGCCGAGGCGGAGAGCGTCGCTAAGAGAAGCAATCTTCCCACGATATCGAAAAAATCGCCAGACAAAGAAAATCTGTCGCCGATATTATCAAACAATTATAAACGGATTAATAATATACACGATAATACGGACAATAATGATAGGCACGCTTGGACTATAGAAAGAGACGAAAAAAATGACAAGTCGTTGTGCAACATGCATTTCAATCTGAAGGAGAAGAGGCATTTATTTTTTGAGCAGGTTCTCTCGCCGGTTCCAAAACTCTGGAACAAACGTATCTCCTTTCATCCGAGCACCAAAAATTTATAGTAATTGAACGGGCTCCTGCTCGGTTCTCTCACTTGTGTTTCGTAGCTGAAAATCATCGATTCAAAACTCATTTTTTATCGAATACCTATATTTTAACAACTTATATATTAAATTCGGCACTGTTGTCTTTCACAGATGAGAATTAATTGTGGTAGCTCAGTTTTATCTTGCTCAAGTGTGTTTTCCATTTATGTTTTATGTAGGAACTCTTTACAAGTTTTTTAGAAATTTTCTCTCGCGCAATAAGTCCGACATGCAATAATAAGAAAGTAATCTTAACCCGTCATATATGTATGTTATTGGATACCTTTTACAAAAATGTTACAATTTTGCTGCAAACGTTATTCGGTTACAAATAAATCCGGTAAAAAATTTTTCATGTAAAAATATATACATATAAATATTGGGTATTCCATACCAAATCGACCTGGGTCTGAGATATTTTTTTTAGATTTTATAAAATAAATTTGATTTACTTATAAATTTTAAAAACAAATATCTATACATGTTTTTTTTTCGTGTATAATCTTCTGTTTGTATATAATCGTATATAGGAAAAATAATAAAAAGAAGAATCTAATTGTGTCTAAAAATAATTAAAAAGATCACTTTTTCGCATTGCATTTTTTATAATAAATGAAGTTTGAGATAATGAGGAAAATTTGCCCATATATAATCATATAGAAATGTAACAGTTGTTATACACATATTATATATGCAATTATATATGAGAAAATTTTTCTCATTATCTCAAACTTCACTTTTTATAAATGCAATGCGGAAATGATCTTTTTAATTATTTTTAGATTCTTTTTATTATTTTTTTTTGTATATACGAACAAAGATTATACAATAAGAGAAAAAAAACATGTACGGACATATTTGATATAATTAAGTATAATATATTATATATATATTTTATATGACAAATTTTTTACCGGGAATCAAGAGGATAATTTATTACGGAAAGGGTTAAGAATTAAGAATACACACCACAGTACAAATATCGCAATATATATAACATCACTCGTTAATTAGGCACACGCATCTTAACTTTTATTCATGACTATAAAAAGCTGCGCCGCGTTTACTTTTCCAGTTTTCCTAAATGATAGAGGATAAAGGTAAACGCGCGACGTAAGCGTGTGATACGCGCCGTCCGATTGTTATGAGATAAAGCTATAACAACTTAAGTTTAGTATATTTTGCGCTTTTGCGATTTGTGTATATACAATATAAATATATGACTTATTTTACATCTCGTATCGGGAGTATTTTTGTACGCAATTTTTACTATATTATATATACAAAATAAAAAGATTCCGTGTAATGAAAAATCGCCGCAATCAATAAATCAATTGGTATAATAAATATATCGCTATCATTATGTATTGTATTCTCTTAGCGGGCACACCTCCGTAGTGAATCACAAAGGGCACATCGGGGTCAATTTGACCCCAAGCAATTTTCGGCTTCATATATCTCAAAAACTATACACGTTTTTGAAAAAAATGCGCAGACGTTTTTTGTAGAAAATTTATTCAACTTTAAGGCCACACAGTTAGTTTTTTGAAAAACAATTTTTTTTAAACCGGAAAACGTGTTTGAATTTAAAGCTGCGCGAAACATTTTTCTTATTTTATGCCCTTTCAAACGATATACTACAATATAGGGGGTTTCATGTAAGAAATTAAAGGTGACGTTTATGTGAGCTTCAAACGACCATCCAAGGTCAAATCATTGCCACCATCTTATGTCCCCCTCGAAACCATACAACTTTTGTCTGAAACATTTTTGCTGAAAATGCTTCGTTGAAGAATTATCGAGGTGCGTTTTTTAAAATAGGACACCCTGTATAAGTATAAAAATATAAAAAATACATATAAAAATATAAAAGAAAAAATGTATAAATTAAAATATAAAAGAAAAAAGAGCGCCGCCGCGCGTGTTTTTCTGACCGTCCTGACGTCGAACAAAAAGCTGTGGGATTGTTGTGCAGAAAAGCGGAAAAAATCAGCAAATGTTACGCTATATAATTTTAATGCTGTAAATAATTGTGCATTCATATCTAAGGGATATTGATTTTTGATTATTGATTGAATAATAAATAAAAGCATCCTGTAAAAAGTGGAGAGTGGAACACAGTGTAAGTAGAGCACAGTACAAATGTGAAATCAGAGGTCGCCATCTGACGACACCCAACCCAAGTAATGAACGACAACGACGCAAGATAAGGTTAGATTGGGGTTAAGCTGGGAAGAATTTGGCGAGCAGTCGCATCGCGAGCGGTCGCGAGTCGCGAGACTCGCGAGTGAGAGAAGCGGAGGTAGAATAGAACGTAGGAGCGAGTAGGAGAGCCTGGCGTTTTGACGCGACCCGAGGGACCGTATTCTCAATTCGTGTTATTGTTCCCCGTTCGCTCTGTACGTCGCCGCTCTGTATCTCGCCATGGTCGATCAGGCTGCTCCTGCTGCGTGTAGCGTCGCGACGTCGCGATAGCGTGCTGCATAAGGATAAGGAGCGTAAACTCCGCGAACGCATCCGTGCCAACCACCGAAGCACATGGATGCGACCAACGGGCAGAAGCCCCACGGTAAGCAAGATTTTTCATTCTCAATCTCGAGGAAATTTTCTGTAAAGGCATAATCCCCCCCCCCCCCCCGATTTAGTTTTCTAAATCTTGAAAATCACTTTGTAAGACGTGAAATTACGAATCGCTGGTAGATTAATTAATTGACGGAATTATTGATGTGCCCTATTAATGGTGTACCATTTAAAGCGATTTACAGCGTATAGCCTTGCAATTAGATTCTATAATTTTAATCTCTTCTATTTCTGGTTGGATTCTTTAAAATTGTTAATCATTATCATAAAATGCATTACTGTTTATCTACTGTATGTATCTACATGAGAGGAATTAATTTGTAGCAAAGTAATTAATATTAGCAGTATACCTTCTATATACAGGAAACTTCTTTTACAGCGGGGCTACCTTCGACCGGAGGAGGATCTGCCTCCGACAAGGGTAAGGAGTGGCAAATGGAGTTGCTGATGGAAAAATTGCGTTCCAAGGCTTCCACGTTTAAACCTTTAGTGGAGACTGCGAAAAACATGCGTATGGCCATGCTGGTGAGTGTTTCTACTTATTTTGTCATTTCGAGACATACCAAGGTATAAATACGACCTCTTGATACATAGGACAAGCGATTCGCGATCGACAGCATAGAAAAGAATCAATTGCAGAAGTGTTTGGACACCCTGCAGCATTCTATCAAAGTTACTTCTTTCCAGTCTATGGTAGAACGTTTAGAAAGTTTAGCAAGGCAGTTAGGGTGAGTATTTGTTGTTTAGTAAATACAACACATTTATTCATTTACTTGGTAACATATATAATATATCATATAAAATAAATTGAGTTTAAATATAAACCATTGTTTTATTACACAGATTAAAGTTCATGATGTCTGGTCCTCCAGGCACGGAAATATTCATATCGTCCGACATGTTTTTCTTGGAGGTCCTGTTAGAGCCGTCAGGGCTTGTTAGGGATGTTAAAATCCATCACGAAGGAAAAAGTGAGCAGCAGGTAAAAACTGCATAATTGTTATGATATAATTATTATGATTTATTTTCTTGTTACATGATCTTGTTATTTATTAATCATGAAACTCTCTGTTGCAGAGTTGCGAAGCACTCGCATCGGCTTTGTCGCGCGGTGACTTTGTCGATTTTACCACGCAGCTGGAAGGATTGGCGTCGATATATCAGCTGAATGCTGACAAGAAAGTAAAGTGCAAGGCGTTCAGCGCCTTGCAATCTCTCGAGGCTGACCTGGGTGTTCTAGCACAGCTGCAAACGTTCATGAAAGAGCCGTTCAATCTGGTTCACAAGAGTCCCGTCGGTTAGCAACTTTACATACATGTATCAAATTATGTTTTTACATAATTTGTTATTTTACAAAAAATAGAAGAGCGGGCTAAATGATTTTTTTTTTTTTGTTAGTTCATGTATTATACATATATTATATTTTACGCATAAGTGCTATTATATCTATCTTCTATATTATTTATTTATTTATTTATTTGCGCACAAGTAGATTTGCATATATGTATATATATTATATGCGAATCAACTCACTCAACTATACGTTATCGTTATGTAGGAATTCTGGAAAGAAGAAGAGGTGGTCACCCGATGAAATTGACGTATTTCGTCTCGCCATACGATTTAATTGACGAAGAGAATCGAACCTATGACACTCTTAATCCTGATACTATCATTAAAAGAAAGATCGGACACTCAGTGACCGTTTGTATGGAAGGTTCGACAGGTCACAAGCTGCCTACTTCTAGTATCATAACTGTAAACCGAAGTCCTACAGGCAAGAGGTGTGTAAGATTAAACTATCTTTTTATTATTTCTTTATACATTTCTCATATGTATAATTGTTAAAAATTAACCAACTAGAATCATATTTCTAATCATATTTTCGCTAATTGCGCTTATTTTCTATTTCTTGGTTATATATATTTAGTCTATAGATGGCCGTTGCTTCCTTTGTCCTGCCTACAGATAAAGTTAGCAAAATACATTTCATAGACACATAAGAAAAACAAAAAGAGATAGTTGGTTGATCAAAACATATTTGACAAGATTTGTCTTAAATCAAAGCAGTTAATCGTTGCTTTGAAAATAGTTTGTACTTCTTTATCATTGCCTCTCTCTTTCAGCACTCCTTCATACGCTCCGTTGACCAGTACAAATTCCTCCATGTTGCCTGCTTGCTTCGTGTTGAAACTCTGCAAGAAGATGCCTATCTGCATGGAGTTGGTGAAAAGGATACAGAAAGTTACGGAGCTCGAGTGCGGCGATATCTCCGCGCCACATCCGCTTCTCAGTCTGATAATACAGCACGCAAGCGATGGCCAGCTGGATTGTCGAAACAATAGAGGCTTATATGTGGTAAGTGACAAGATTTAAAAAAAAAATGTCGTTTTATATCCTGAGACACATCGTGCAATTCTCGCTTGTAGACCTTGCCGGATCAGCAGCACTGCTACTTCATGACGGAAAACAAGAACATGGAGGGCGTGCTAGTGTGCAGTATCCCTTTCACGCATCCCGCTCACGTGCCGCAAATTCTGGTGTATCTGCGCCAGCAGGCGCTGTTCAATTGCCTGATCGCGAGCTGCGTGCGGCCCATGGCACGGGGAGATCCGGAACATACGACCATACTTGAAGTAAGCGCCCTTTCGTGGCAGCACATCAGCGTGAGCGTGGAGCATCCGTACGAAGAGACAATGGCCACCGCGGAACTGGATCTGACAGACATATCGACGCTTAAATGCCGGTTGTACGGCGTGAGTATGACAACGAACGCGGAACAGACATCGGATCTCAGCGGTAGGGTACTGCAACGTTGCCTCAGCATCCCGTTAACTATGCGAATGTTGCTTAAAATATGGGAAGGTCGCTCTTTGCCTGCAGTGATGAATAATCTGACCAGCGGCAGCGGCAGCAGCAACGGTAGCTACAATCTCAATCTGGGATCCGGCGGTAAGGATCAGACTGGACAAAACGCGTCCGGTACCGCGTCCGGCATGCCGGACTTTACGAATGGCGAGACAAAAGTGAAGCAAGAACCCGGTTTGAATAACGGCAGTAACGGGTGTATGGGAGGCAGACAAACACAGCAACAACAGCAATCGGCATCGAATCAATTGCAGCAACAGCAACAGCAGTCTTTTTTAGATGCCGGAACGGAAAATAGTATCGGTTTTCCGTCGTATTCCGGCCAATCCGATACGACGACGATGACGATGACCACCGCTGGGACGAACAACGCCTCTGCCTCTATGTTAAACCCGTTGCAGCTTGGTGCACTGCTAGGACAAGCAAAAAACTCTCTGACAGGTAACTCAAACACAAATGAGCGCGGCAAAAAGACGCGGAAAAGAAAGACTGGCACAGACGGTCTTTGGCGTAGTCCAAAGCGAAAGAGTGACGGCGGAGACAGTAGCGCCGCAACGGAGATCCTGCTGGAGAGCTCGAGCTCGGAGAACTCTACACCACTGGGAACGCCCACGGGCGGTCGCGAGAATCTCACATCGGAGACTAGAACATCCACACCGACCTCGGCCACTAGTTTGACAAGCGGCATGGATTTTTCGAATTTGGATACTACCGATATACTCGATAAGAGCGCTTCGGATTATGATTTCGACTCCGAGAGGGACAGCGAGATCATGGAGGTGCAACATAGCGGCACGGAACAGCAGCAACAACAGCAACAGCAGCAGCAGCCGCCGCAGCAAGATATGGAGGAGTTGATAAAGATACGCGAGTCCTCGTCGACGCGCAAGTCGAAGAAAAATCGAGGTGGTAGTGGTAGCGAAGAGAAAAAGTCGAGCCCAACAAGTATATTCGTCGACGAGACGTCGACGACGAGTAGTGGTAACAAAAGTCTGCCAGTGCCACCATCAGTAAGTATTACTCCGATTTCATGCGGTAACTTGGATCAAGCGAGCACCACCAACTATAACTCCGTACTGACGGGCATGGGCTTGGAAAGGAGACCTGGCATCGAGATCATACCTATCGCCTCTTCACCGTCACAGACTAATCTACCGAGCTCGATCACCATCACGCCGATTGCCGGTCCGGCACCATCGCCAAAGACCAGCTTGACGAGCGCGGACGATCGGCAGCGAAGCGAACGGAAGAGTGGCGGCGGAAAGAGCAGTGGCAGCAGTGGTAAAAGCAGCTCCGAGGATAATAAGAGCGGCGGGAACAAGCTAGAGAAACGGCGCAAACGTAAACGAGAGGAAGGCCCGATGGGTCCACCGGACAAAGTTCCATCGGGCGGTAAGCAGCAGCAAGATCCACTCTCGAAGCCGGTATCGGTGAGCATCAAGCCGAGTACCGAACAATCACCGCCGAGCGGTGGTAGTGCTGGCGTTAGTCTGAGTTGCTCATCTTCACGGCCTACTTCGCCCGCGGCCGTGAGGAAATTCAGTCCGTCGCCCACGCACTCGAGTTCGCTCGCCACACTTGTAGGTAAATCCAGTCCCACCTTGAAGGCCAGTCAGACGGCAGCAGCAACCTGCAAACCAGTGCAAAGCCCGAAACATTCACCCGTCTACGGCAGTAGCCCGAAGCACAACGCGCCGAACGTTCCGGTGGTTCCTCTGTCAGTCCCGATGTCATTATCTGTATCCACGGTGCCCAATACAGTAGGCAACGTGCCGTCCGTGGCGGTGTCCGTACCAGTCCCAGTACCTGCTAGTGCGAGTCCGAAACATGGGAATACCTCGTCTCCGAAACATGGTAGCTCGGCTGCGAGCAGCGGCAAACCCAGTATGTCCGCCCTGAAATCGGCGGCAAACTCGCCGTCTAGTAAGAACAGCGGCAGTAGCTCTTCCGACACGACAACAACCCCATCCAAAGTCAAGTCCTCCTCTTCGTCCTCCGGTAAGGATTCTTCTGGTCGTGCAGATAAAGAAAGACGAACGTCATCCGTCGGTTCGTCTGGCGGTTCGGGCGGTGGCCATCAAAGTCCCAAAACTAAGTCCTCCAGTGGTAAGCTGAAGCAGCTGGAGATAATCCCTTCTGGTGGCGGCGAAGCTACACAGGTCTCCTCTCTGCAGGCTTCTGGTGGAAGCACTCCACCATCTGGCCAGGTTGACGCAGCGAGCAAATCCGCGATTGCGGCGCAACAGGCACGGAATCGTAAGAGCTCTCTCAACGCTGTGATCGATAAATTGAAGAACGCGCAGCACTGTACCGAAACCGATGCTTGCGGGAACGGTGGCGGTGCCGTGAAAAGCAGCGGATCCTCAGGTCTCAGCAGTGGTAATACTGGCGGAATAAGCAGCAGTGGACAGAAGGAGAAAAGTGTCGGCAGCGGTGGCTCATCGTCGTCGAGTGGAGGGAAGACTATCATCGAGGGTGGGAAATCTTCTTGCGTCACCAAAAATGCGTCTGTGGAGACGAAGAATCCCGCCGAATACATGGTGAAGCACAGCTCAGACGGAATCAAGATCACCATCAACAAAACTCGTACCAAGGATTCCAAGCAGTCGGCCGCCAACCTGAAGCTGTCGTCGGGAACGATGGCGGCTGCGACTTCATCTTCGAGCTCCTTGTCGTCCGTCGCTTCTTCGTCATCGTCGTCATCATCCAGCAATGTAATTGCCGGCAGCAATGGTTCGCCAAAGACACATACGGGTCTCAAACCTGGTGTAAATTCCGGACCGGCATCGAAGAAGCCGCAAACGTTGCAGACTGCACAGAAATTGCTACCCGCGAAGATGATGCTGGCCGCCGCTGGTATTAAGTCTGCCATCTCTTCCTCGGGCGCGACGAATACCGGCGGTGGTACGAGTATCACTGGCGCGACCGCAACAGGGGGCATCGGGGGAAATCCTTTATCAAAGGGTGGTTCATCCTCCAAAGCTTCCGGTTCACCCAAGACGAGCTCGGGGGCAACTGATCTGAGTCGTGGCCGAGACAAGCCTAGACTTCCGAAATCTGGTGACAAGGGAATATTCGCGTCGAAGGGCCTCGGCGATGCCAGGAAGTCGAGCCCGTCCGCTCTGCGGGAAGAGAGCGAGAGCGAGCGTGCATTCAAGCTGTTGGCCGCGCACGCGTCTATTTCCAGCCTTCCGCCAAGTCTGCCTCCTCAATTAGTGATGGAGGGCTTGATGAAGCAATTGGACACTAAATTTCAGATACCAAAGCTGTCGGCCCGCGCGAACGTCGGGGACACCGCCGATAAGAACAAATCGTCGGACAAGCTGTCGATTTTGTCCGATTCCGCCAAGCAGACTCTCGACGGTCTGAAACAGGAACAGGGCAAGATTGCCGGTCTGTCAAACGTCACTGTGTCGGTGTCCAAGTCGTCATTACCAGATGACCAATCGAGACGGGACCATTCGCAGAATAAACCGGACAATCTGTCAATCGCCACGTCCGCCGCCGGCGCGATGTCCTTGAATCTCGTCGGGGAGAACGCTGGTTTGATGCTGCCTCCACAATCTGCTGCCGATCCAGATGTACCCACAAATCTGTGCATTCAACCGATGATGGACGAGCCATCCCGCGACTCCTGCAAAGATTTAGGAATGAGACAAACGTCGACAGGTCAGCAGTTTCTCGGCAAGATCGACGACACAAGCGCCGGCGGGATCCTCTCTAAGGGCAATGTTCCCGATCAGTTGGTGTCGTCAGGTGCCAAGTCCTATGCAACGATGACGGGTTCCAGCGCTTCGACCACGCCGAGCGGTGCCACCATCGTTGCCGAAAGCTTGAATCTGAGCACGAAGCCCGCCGACCAGGCAGCTCTGCAAACCAAATACAATAAGATCACCGTCGAGGAGAAGAAACAGCAGCAGACGTCATCTTCTTCATCGCTGTCGTCGTCGTCTTCTTCCACATCATCTTCATCCTCGTCATCATCGTCGTCGATTTTCTCGTCGTTGGGCAGCGTCGCGACTACGTCGGATGGTAATCCGGACGTCGTCATGACGTCCGACAGCGTCGGTGGTGGTGGTGGTGGCAGCGGCAATGGTAGAAGTGGAGAACAGGAAGTAGCGACAGCCGCGGCGGCGGCAGAGCTGCTGCTGGACTTCTCCGCGGCGAATAAAGATTCAATGACGAAGGGGAGTCACGGTCTATCGGCGTCCTTGACGCAGCATCACTTGACGACGATCCCGGAGCGGGCGATGACCCAGGCCGCGCCGACAGTGCGTCGCAATACCCCACCTCCGCCCCCGCCCCCACCGCCGCTTCCGGCCCCGTTCCCGCCTGCCGCGAGTCCGTCCGTCAGCGTGCACATCGTCAAGAGCCCGGCACCGAGTCCCCGGGTGATCCCACCCTCTCCCCATTCGTCCGCGTCACCCTGTATCACCGATGACGAACTTATGGACGAGGCGCTGGTTGGCATGGGTAAATGAAGATTACTGAAACTGTAAGACAAAGAAAGAATATTCGCTTTTTTCATTCTTCGACGTTATAGATCGGAGAAGAGGTTTCTACTGAAAACGGACCCTCTCCCCCCCCCCCCCCCCCCAGAATAAAACTGAACTTTTCTCTTAAAATTATGTACAAATTGTACCCATCTTTTACTTCGAATTTAGAAATTATTCGAATGTTTTCTCTCTCATTCTCTCCTTCTCTCTACTCTGGTGGACCACTCTATGTATGTTATTGGCTAGATTTTTGATTGCAGTCTCCGTATTGACCTGTTAAAGCTCATCAATGTATTTCGATAAATCCATTATGTTCGTTATGACCGACTCAGGAAAACTCATATACGAAGATGTGTGTTTCGTATTCCTGGGACGATCAAGTCGATGTATTTGAAGTTTGAATGCGAGAAGAATACTAGAGTGTATTCGGTTCTACTTTTTATTCTGAGAGATGAATGAAAATGCGTAAATATGTGTGCGTGTTACAGAAAAGAACGAAAGAGAAACTGCGAAACTGGCGAGCGCGGAGATCAGTCTCTATCGAGCAGAACCATAGGATTTCAACCGTGATGATAATTAATCGATGCAAAATGGATCGATCCAGACTAAATTAACGGAGAAACTAAAGGACAAACGAACGAACATGGACGAATGTTGTGAAAGCTTTTCCTTTGAAAAGAGAAGAGATGGAACATGTTTGTCGTCGTAATTTATTATCGATTTATTCGAATTGCATTGCTCGCATATATTGAAGTAAGTTCATTCATTCGTATTCCTTCGCGCTTTTGCCTGGATCCATCTTAAGGCAAGTCTCTTCACGAGAGATGTACGTACATCCTCGCGGATCTTTTTGGCGTCGTACGAGTTGATTCACGTTGAAGATTACAGTGACGGTCCTGTTGCTCTTTGATATTCTTTAATAAAACTTGAATAAGTGTGTTCACATTATCGATCACGCTCAGCATGAAAAGAATATGGAAGCGAAACTGGATCTTTGCCAAAAGCAGATAGTTGGTTTGGATATTCTAAAGATATGTTTTAGTACACGTACCTACATTAACTCGAGTTTGTTACGCGAGGACTGCATTATCCAATTTTAATATAAACAACGCATTCCTTGAGAATTCTGAATTGGACATCCTATTAGGATGTTTTGAAAGATATATAACAACTAATGATTTCGCAGCTTTATTAAAAAATAACAGCTTAAAGATAGTCTAGCAAAATATGTATATATGTATTTCTTAATTGAATTACAAAACGTATGTGTTAAACTAATGTATTTTGAGAAAGTTAAAACAAGCGCAACTGGAAGATTATTATCTGCAGCGTGAATAAAGTCTAAGCGAATTAGGATCGGTTGCGCCGAGGCGTTCTAAATCTTCAGTCTACGAAGATTGTCACCGTTGTAAATCTTCCTTTCTTTTACCGGCAACGGTATCCTGTTACGTCTTCAGGATTTTTTTATGCAGATTGGTGGAAAAGAGCAATTAATAACTAAGATTTATGTTATTACTTATTTATAATATCCAACATATACTGCAACATATGTTACAGTATAAATATGTTGGATATTATATTATAAATAACATAAATCTTAGTTATTAATTGCTCTTTTCCACCAATCTGCATACGAAAAATCCGATGCCTAATTATCAATGATACAAGTGAGAATACCGGCTCCGCGATATGCGCTTCTGATGTCAATGCGAGCGAGAATGTTAAAAAAAAGGCTGTGCATAAAGAAGAGGAAAGATGCGGAGGAGCGTATTGCGACATCTTTTTTTCCTCGTGTCTTCTACGTCTCCTTTTTCTCCGAAATTCGGGTGCAAGCTTGAAGTGATTTGGAGGAGCGCGTTTCTCTATTCAATTAAAATGTACAGAGTATATGACATAAGGAGTTTTCAATATGATAAATTACCGATTTGAGCGAGAATGAGAAAGGAGTAAGGATACCAAGTCTAGTATACATATTTAATAAGTGTTCAAGACGTAGATTAATTTTGCTATTTTCCTGGATTTAGAAGTAATATTTTGGAAGGGTGGAAGGATCAGCGATCACATTGATCTTGAAGAGAAAAAGAAAGAGAAAATGAAGAGATAAATCGCTATTTATTAGGTGCTCTGGAATAAGTGCTGAGAGAGAGAGAGAGAAAGAAGCGTTTTCCTATATATTCTGGGTACAAAATTCATTCTTCCAGACAATCGTTCGCACGCTCGCATCAACGAGGTATCTCGTACGTTGCGAACGACATCGTTCAGCAAATAGATTCTTTCTATATAGCTGCTTACCTTATCCCAAGGTAAAATGTCGGAGAGCAGGAGCTCATTGTTCCGATTAGTCGTTAACGAATTTTAGAGCGGTGCTGTTGATAAATGTTGTGCTTCCGCGTTCGTTTTCGTTGCACATCTTTTTCCTGTAGCAACAGTGCGAAGGTTCGACAGATCGAATTCGATTTTTGGACCTTTGCATTGTTCGGTGTTGAAGATCATGTTAAACAATCATACGTACACGTATGTACACGTGCGATTTCTTTTAATTTAACATCAGCGGGAAGAGCATTTCCTCCATTTCAAGATTTTCCTTAGGTCTTCATCCTTATTTTAATAGCATGTATGCAGAATGAAAATATGTCTTTTCACAATCCATCTCAGTCCCAAGGTTTAAGTTTAGAAAGAGACAGCTCAGTTAGGAAAGCCTGGAATAGAGGATTGAATTTAGAGAACAAAGAAGATCTGATCTGTAGCTTTCAAAATCATTAATTGTATTGCATCGCGACGTACTACACGACTGCCTGAGCGGACGAGTGCAAATTTAGGTACAAATGTTTATAAATAAGATGTGTACAACCCCATAAATATATAAGATATGGTCACCTCCTCTATTTTTCGATCTAGTAGAAATCGGAGAGAAGGAGAGAATGACAGAGATAAAGAGAAACGGTAAGAGAAAGAGCCGAATATGTCGGCAAAGCGATTCTCGTTGTATAGATTATTTTTGCGGAGAAACTTTACGAAGAAGTAACTTCGTTGCAGTATCGAAATCGAAAACGGGAATCAAAAGTCGTGTAAAGTTAGGGGAAATCAATGAACTGTGTATTATATTGTACGCGTGGACGTGTACTTGTCTCCTATTTTTTCTCATTGAATTTTGTTCTCTGTAAGCGCGAGATAGAAAAGGAAAGAGAGAAAGGGAGGAAGCACGAGTTATGTAAATATATGTATATTATAATATTATAAAGTGCAAAAGAAATAATTATATAAATTATGAAGAGGATTTTATGTATATGCGTATCGACTGTATGACATAAATTAATTTGTATTTGGCAGAAGATATATGTACGCCTTCTTCGTCGTTGCCATGCGGAAATTGGGAGGCGTATGTAAAGCTTCAATTATAAAAATTATCCCTTTTTATATAAACTTCCGTGTATTTTCAGTGATTCCATTCCTCTTTGTACAAAACTAATTACAATTAATTAGAAATTCAAGATATTGAGCGTTATCATTAACTCTAAGAGGACTTCCGAGCCCTCTCGATATATATCGCGTGTTTTCTATATACAAATTTTACTTGTATCGATTAAAATACGAGGCGTGTTCAAATATAAGTGATAATTTGATCATTACAAAGAAACCAGAAACAACACACAGGTTTTAGTTACCTTACTTTTCAGAACTGCGCCATTGGTCTAATAACTTCCGTATTCCGCGTAAAAAAATCTTTTAGGAGGCGATTTTTCCTCATTACAAGTAAACTTTTGTCCTCCTTTGGCTATTACAGATGGCTGTCAAAACAATCTAAAAACTTCCGATATAGTTCAAAGAGATGGAAATCTGATGGGATCCGAAAGAGTTTTTAGGACAGAAGTTCACCTGTAATGAGGAAGTCATATCGCAGCTGTTCGAGAGTGGGTGCATCTGTAGCTAAAAGATTTTTTTTACGCGGAACACGAAAGTTACCAGACCGATGGCGCAGTTGTGCATTGCAAAGGAGAATGACTACCTTGAAAAGTAAGGTAACTGAAGAAAAACCCTGACTTGCTTTTCTTTGTATAATAATCAAATTATCTCGTTTATATTTGAACGCTCCTCGTATAGTTCTAAATTATATAACGATTTCCACACAATGGTGCTGCTTCGCATTCGATAAGTTTTATTTATCTTTTTATTTTATATCATGCCGTTCATTACAACAGCATAGTTTTTCTTTCTAGTTTCTCTGTGAATAATTCACGAATCTAATCGTAATTTTAAATTTAATAAAATTTAAAATAATTAAAGGGGGAACTAGAAACGTACGAAGCTTGGAAAGTCTTCTTAGGGGAAGACACAGACAGGGGAAAATTTGAAATAATAAATAAATAAACGAATCGATCACAGTCTAGCATCTTCGAAAAAATAAGTTGGATTGAGTTTTTTTTTTTTACGTCTTTAACTGTAAAGTTAATAAATTTTCACTGAGAAACATGAAAGTCGAGCGATATTACCGTTTTGTTTACAATTAATACAGTGCAGTTTGAAAATCACGCGAGTCAAGGAGGTCATCAGTCGTGACAACCAAGTGGGTTTCAGCAAAGGTGCAAAAAATACTTTTGTCCATTTTGAATTTTTATCAATGTCTCTGCGAAGAAGTTGCAGTTACCTTCATAATCCAAAAATAATTCAAAAATTAAGACCGTGCAATTCCATAGATGAATTACCGTTCATTGACAATTGCGTCTGGACCCCAATTGGTCCTCTTGTTGCGATTTTATGTCAACAAACTATTCTTCGCTCTAATCAGTTTAACACTAAACTAATTATGCAAACTCGTACATAACTGCAGACTTCATGAACAGTGTCTGGTAGCAGAGCACGGGGAATACATCGTCTAATGAAAAGATAAGATATTTCACCAATGCGAGTGGAACGATCTACGCGTCAAATTGCCCGTGACAGGTCCAGCTTCGCGGTATAAACAGGTCCAAGTAGTAATTAGAATGAGGTGGACAGTTGAACCGGGCGTAGCACTCCATCGAGTACAGACTGAACATGATGCCGTTGCCGAGGCTCCAAGTTAACCACATGAAAACGTTGCTGGTGACGATTTTGCGTACGAAGAACATGGCAAAGCCTATGACGCCGAATAAAATAAACATCACTGGATAGAAGAAGCGGAATGCGAACGCGATTATGTATTCGTGGACGATGGCGGAGACGAGGAATACGGCGGTTGCTGACAGCATCCGATTGCGTGGTACCACGATCTCGCACATATCTTTATAGATATATGTGTATAGCCAGTCGTGCACCACCACGTTCCACGTGCGGTAGTACCTGTGGTAAGTCGTGCAGTTCCACCAATCCTGTAACATGCGATACAATAATTCATAAAGCTGCAGCATTTTACAAAAGTCGACAATCCACAATAGCTTCCGAAAAGTTATCGGAATTGGCCGGTACATGGGTACAGTATCACGAATTCTCTCGCGTGAGGGAAACATTTATGTTTCATAGTTATGCGTTTCTCATGAAATTATGCCAAGTTTGGTAGGCGTCAATTGTGCGTAAAAGATATTTACATACATATATTACGTATAATTTTTGCGAGGCAGATTAAGTATTAAAACTAAAGGTATATTCACTTTGTAAAACAATCTGTCGGCGAACCGCAGCATTTCCGCCCAAGCGTTCATCCACGCGTGCAGCAGGAGGTATTGTCCGGTAATGAAGTAGAGAATTCCGGGGAGACTAGTCTCGATGATGTTCTTGACGAACCATTTTCGTTCTAGATGTTGTGTGCCGAACGTAACATAGACCGGTGCTAAGAAGTGTTCGAAGATGAAGGCGAGATAGAAGATCGCTAGGCCGACTTCAACGAAATTCTGAATCACTATCATCCACCTGATTCTTTTCGTCCTAAGAAAATCATCCGTGTTTAAACACACTTTCTTCTAAAGTCTCTTAATATCAATTTAACATCGCCAATACTATTACATTGTTTTTTTTAAATATATTACGATAAATTTGAAACTTTAAGCTATATCATATATTATCATGTATATCAAAGTACATTATTAAAGATTATAGGCTTTAATTTTGTTTGTCCATTTCACAAACGGTCTTCGAAGTTTTTTAAGCCGTATAGACCCAGTACTGCCAAATAGTGCAAATTAAATTTGATAATTATGTAACTTAGAGTTATCTCCTTTATCGCACAATTAAAAGATGAGATTGCCCCGAAAAAATCATGAAATATCAAACTATCTTTACCTGGGATATTCGTCGCGGTACACAAGAGTTGGTGCAAACAGGAAATACAAATATTGTGAGAACTTAGGGCCGCTCGGTCGTGCAGTTTCACTATGGGGTTTATACGACAAAAATCTGGGTGCCGCACTCCTGACAAAAGCGTGACTCTTCATCATCATGCGTACCTAAGGAAGGAAATATCGTTTTGAATAGAAAGAACCCTTGCTCCAACATCGACTGAGGTCAATATTGAAATAATATTATATGCAAGATATTAAACTCTTCTATACAATATTATATGCGAATTATTAAATATACTAACATTTAAATACGAATTACGTTAATATCTCTTACTACCGAAAACTCTTTCTTTATTCTCACTAAACGCACGTATAATTTAATTTGCATACGTCCCACATTTATCATAGTGAGAATAAATCTCGTGATTCATCACACGGTTCTTATTGATTCGCGAATTGGAAAGAAAGTCTTCGACATGTTTTATATATAAATTTGTACTATTGAATGTAAATGATGCGAGAAAATTGATTTGTTTTGATCTATATATTGTCAGTAAGAAGAATTCACACTTTTCTCGCTTCTAACGTCATAATTCAACACGGCTATATAAGCGTAGATTTTTAAAGGTGCGTACTTGTTCCGTAAGAATAATAAAACTGCAACCTATGGAGAAATCCTTGTTGAGCATCACCTTGATAGGAAAAACGATGAAGAGAATTTGATACAATATAAGTGTCGATAGCCAGCCGTAATCCCAAAATTTCCGAATGGAGGCTGCAAAAAGGAAAAATCATCACAGTTGAATTTGAGCATTTGCGAAATTAGATCAATCAATATTGTCTAATATAAATTGTTTTAATCAATTAAATCTAACAATTTTTTCGTTTATTTTGACCAATTATTTTTGCACTACGTTTTTGTGCACGTTTTTGTGTATATTTCAGGTCAATTGATCAATCTTTATTTTATAATTATTTGCCATTTAAAAAATTGAGATTTTACTGCGATATAGTTATTTCAATCAAATTACTCTAATCCGGAAATTTACTTCCAATTTTTCTTAATCAATTTATCTTCCTTAATGTTTAAATTAAGCACATTTATCTAATTGTAAGTCTGAATTGAAGAATTGTTACATTTTGGCAAGAATCGAAGTCGCTGGTATGCCCAGAGGGTGAAGGCCACGTAGACACCGAGTGTGGAAGCCTGCATCAACGACCAAGTATAGATGCACAATGCGAACTTTGCGAAACCAAGCCGTAACGTTTTGGTACCAATGCGGACCCTTTAACAATTAATAATTTCAAAAACGGAAATTAGGCGGTAAGAACTAAAGCATAGTTTACAGGAGACAAATATGTTTGTATAAACAACAAATATTTAAAATTCGGCCATATTATCAGATAATTAATTCGTTAATTACGTTTTTTCTATTTTCTTACAAAGGCTCATCGCACTTAGAATAAGTGCATAGATATCTTAATTATATCGTCTCTTGTCGCGAGTAATTTTCCAGACGCAATAATTAATATAAAATGACTGTACCATTTACTTCAACCCCGATAACTCGTCATACTTCAGATAAAAAGTGTACAGTTTGATTGATGAGACATTATATTGTAAAATTATGATATACTATATAGTATATAAAATCCGCTGCATAACATCGCAAAATCTTGTTCTAGAAATTTTAGACTACTTAAAAATATTTTAAATTTTTAAAAACTAAATTTAGAAATTTTTTATCTAAAAATATTTGTTAACTGGCATTATAAATATTAAAAATATATTTCAAATATATATATGTATTTCACATTATTTTTTTTTTTATAAAATAGTAAAATCGATAATTCTACAGAAGGCAAATTATGTTCCCCATGTTGCAAACTTACGTTCCTGATTCCATGATATCGGATGCGACGTTGTGGAAAAACAGGAGTATGAGGGTCACCATGAACAGATTATAAACCGTGCGAATGTGCGGGATCTCGAAGAGATCGGTGAGCAAAGAATTCCTTTCAAGGAACTCCTTAACCGGCAGCGCATCTTTTTTGCTGGATTCCCTGCAGGAATATCAGATGCAAATATAATGCACATGTTGTAAAATGCACAATCATATATTTTATTGATACGTCTAATTGTAAGTGCAAATTCACTAACATAAGTTCACATTCTTGCGTTAGACAGAAAAAAGTGTGCTCTTAACGTGACATTAATGTACAATGATTGTGAAATACTGCGATAACTGTTAAAAATGCATTTTCAGGAATTTCTTCTTTAATTCTTTCATTTATCTTTATTCGCGGTGCCGATTGACTATAATTGATAACAAATCAAATCGAGGTTAGACAAGGCTGATTAGCTTTTTAGATATAGACGTACGTGAACTTACACACCTTTGAAACTTTACGATCCGAATATATAATGAGGGAAGGTACGATGCAAAAGAATTCCAATTAATATCTGCCTCTTGTTTATTCTAATATTTAATGCACTTTATATTTTCTCGTGCGTATACTTCGCAAAATATACCCCAGAATATCACTTTTTTTAGATATTTAGCTTTAAAATTATTTTATACTTTATTAGATACAATATTTTTAATATCAAAACATGGAAAAAATTATATAGTGTGTATAAATTTTATTATATTCTTTCGGATATTTGTATCTATTTACTGTACCCTCATTGCATTTTCTGCTCGAAGCTTTCTATTTCTCTTCTGATGATTGGATGATTCCGATTTATACGTAACTCGAATATAATTCTCGAATATAATTCCTCACCTTTTGTCGCGATATTTGTCCGTGCCATACAAAAATTCCCCATTTTTTCCCGATGATACATCTATCTTCTGCAAAACTTCGGACATCATGTCGTTAATGCGGTTGTTAATGTGTCCCAAAACATCCTCTCTCATTTCCTGTGACAAAATGCGTCTTACAACAAGAAACAGTAAGTTGGAGAAGCACTTTATCTCTTACGAAATCATATAATCTTATCGGTTTAAATTTTCGAATGATGGATGTTGGACACCGTCGCGTTTTTTCAACGATCATTAGCTCGATAAACTTAACGCGAAACTACTTTAATTCACATTCCATTAAGTCCAATCACGGATCAAGTCAAGGTTAGTAATAATATTCTTTCGCACCTGTATTCTTTTTCGTAATACATCGGTGGTCGCCTCACGTAAAACACCCGTGGACGCATTTCCGTTGGCCGCTGAAAAGAGAATAGTACACATATACATATGTATATTTTATATATATATTATAGAGAGAGAGAGAGATAAAGAGAAAATACAGATAATAAATATCGGATTGACGCGAGAGTAGGTATTTATCAAGTACATATTTATCAAGAATCTGGAGTTCATGCACACTTCTAATAACTTTTATAAATCGACGTGCTCACGACTACATTGACTTCTCTCACTGTAAAACGAAATCTCTCTCTTTAAATTTCCCGATTAAAAAACACTGATAATTCTTTTTAAAATAGGCTCTCTCGACCGTTCGACGTTATTTTCAAGTTAATTGTTATTGTTTCTTTCTCATGTTTTCCTTCATGTCTTTTCATTTGTCACTTTCATTATCACTTCTAAGTTATAATTGCTATTTTGAAGTTAATATAAGATCTTCTAGAAGAGCACTAATGTATTATTTATTTTGTTTACTTGTTTTTTTAAATCATGGGCTTGAGGATTCTTTGAAAATTAAATCGAATGACAGCGGTTAGTGGAAAAGGCGGCGAAATGTTTAAGTTATTAAGCATTTTCAAGCAAAAAGTGAATATACGCAATTAAATCGTAACAGTGCAATATATGTATATTAGTATGAACGTTCAATTATCAACTTTGAAATGTTATCAAAGTTGTAGAAAGGTCTCCAATCAATAGATACAGACGGCCTAGTAAATACACAAAACTTTAGCTTGTCGAACACTTGTTCGTAAATACGTATGTAAATATGTTTATAACACATATAAAGATTGCAAATAATAATCTCATTGAAATTTGATGTAAACTTCACATAGGAAAAATTAATTAAATACGATTTCCTAACAAAACTATTTGATTTTAAAAAAAACTGAAATAAGTAAGGAGAATGTTTTTGATAAATTTCAATCAAAAAGGATAATTTCTCCGAAATTTAATAAATATATATATTAATCTAATTTTAGAAATTAATAAATGTGTATTAGTAAATATAATTAACTCTTAATAAATATGCATTAATAAAGTTTAAAACATATATTGATTTATATCTGCCTGTTTTAAAATAGATTAGAAAAACTGAAGACCAAAAATACTAGAAATTATTTTTAAAAATATCTATCGTAAAACTTGGAATCTCTTGCGGCACTTAGGTAACTATATACTAATAGAATTTAATTATTCCGAAATAAGATTATCATGCGTTTTACGGTTAATAGTCATTTACTTACTATCTTTACTTTTTCCATGAAGGCCACTCGCGACACCGGAACTTTTAATGTTTATGGTTTCTATAACAGAACTCATGACTAAATGAGGACGGCCCAAGGATCTGAATGATTTGCGATCCTATATTGCAAAGTCAACGGTTCTGTACCGGTTTATAAGGACAAATCGGAGCCTCTCGACTTGCCAAATAATCGGAGCTTTCCGATCATAATATACTCGTAAACCAGCTGCCGCGCGCGATACGTTACTATCAGTTTTTAATTAACAGTCGTTGATTTTCTTTCAGGATTTCCAAGAGTACAACACGGTCCGACGATATTTTGATGGGCGATGGCGATGCGCGACCTACTCAATCCCGGTCTCGAGTCTCGACTATGCACGCTCCGCTTCGTGCACGCGGACTATCTAAATGGATTCGATCACGTTTATCACCCCGCCATGAGTACAGTACGCACTGATCTAGCTCGAGAGGACATGTGTACTTCGACTGATAGATCCTCGAGAATGACGTGTGACGCTGTACACAGTACACACGTCAATTGTTTTTCGTGCGTCTCGCACCGATTAATCTCTCCGAATACCCTTCGAATTTAAGAGAAACACGCGCTTTCAAACACGTGCTAATAAAAGAAATTATTTATCGATATATACTTTTCTTCAAAGGCAATAAATTGTCACGTTACTTTCGTTTAAATGTTTAAAACATGTTTTCAATATTTCATATTATGATTTTATATTTTGATGTTGGAAGAACATGTTTAAAAGTATAACGCAAGTGTCAACATGTGTTAGACTTATAACTTATAACGTAATGCACACATAGGATATTTTACTTTTTTATATTCGGCGATACATATACACATGTTGTGCCCGCATTATATTCTATTTGTTAATGTAATTTTTAGATAAAATTTTAACAATAATAGTTATACAAATTGAAGAATTTTAATCGACGTAACTGGCAATCAAGATAATAATTATATTTATAATAGTTGTTCTTTTTGTAATATTTTAAAAAATAAACATCTTTAAATTTAATAAATTTTATAATTTCAGAATATATACATATGTATATTGGAAAAACTGAAATTTAAAATAGAAAATATTTTTAAAAGTAAATTGAAATATATTTTGTTTGTATAGGTACTTATTAATTAAAATATTATTATAATTGTAAGCATTAATTCAAAAATGTTGTTTTATTTTTTAATTAAATGCTTTTTTTTTACTTTTACGTAAAATATGTCCCATTTTTTTATTGCATTATTTTTCTTTGGCCGAGAGATTTAACGTTCAATCTTTCTCGCTTAACGAGAATACGGTGCTGCTTATCGTTGTTGAATAGTAAATTTATTGAAAATAAGAAGTTTTTGACGAATTTTATGAAAGTCAAGATTGCAAAATTATACTCTTCTTAACTTCAAGCGGACTTTACCTCAACGGAATCTTAATTTGTTGCTTAATTGCAGAGATACACGATAATGGAAGCGAGAAAGTTGCGATAAACGACTGATCCCCTCTGACATCTGTTTGATAAGAAAATATTCGACGTCAAAGACTTTTTTATTCCAAAACGTTTGCCGCAGAAACAGAACAATCTAATTACACTTTATCACGTACTTCCCGTATCTTTAGATTCCTTGACCTTTTTGGCGACAGTCAATTTTCTTGCTACTTTGTGCTTAAATTATTATAATTTGCCGTCATGGATATCGGTCTTGCGCGCGAATATCTCATTGTCAGATAATTCTTTGCAAAACAGTTTAAGGGACACACACATATATATATATATATGTATATACATGTAGGTAGATCACGGCTATTTAGTACATGTGCACGAATCGCGACACGACAGCTTCTCTCTCTCTCTCTCTCTCTCTCTCTCTCTCTCTCTCTCTCTCTCTCTCTCTCTCTCTCTCTCTCTCCCGTTACTACTTACAATTAGAGTCTTATTGGGTGATCCGCGCTCTAATCCTTATGATTTGCCTGACCTTTAAACCTCCTCTGTGATAACTGTGACTCTGTGATAAGCAATAAGGAACACACGTGAGATACAGGTCTCTCAACTTTTTTTTCTATCGTCTTTTATTTGTCTTCTAATAAATCTTACGATCACTGACGATCGAGAGGGAGATAAAGAAGTTTCCGCTCTGATTTTATTTATTATTGCACATTGTATCATGATTTCACACACACATATAATTTTGTATTTATATATAAGATATATTGTTATTAGTATAATTAAAAATAAAACATTAACTAGAATACATATGTATTCTTCAATATAGATCCTTGAAGTAGAAATATTAATATGGCTTTGATATGTGTATGATGCAATAAAATTTATTTCTTAAAATAAGATTATCGTGCGGAATCGTTAAATGTAAAGTCACCGCTTTTGAAAAAATAGTATAGCGCCTTCTGAAAACTATATTAATATCATCGATACAACATATCGCCCAATGCATATTATTTCGTGCTTACGTACGCTTAAATTTCTTGTACGGAACTAAAGTTAATAGAAGATGTATTAACGCATGTGAAATATACTGTTGTTGTTTACGCCAAGCTAATTTTTTTTATGGTATATGATCTTCCGCTTTATTATCGAAACCAGCCGCAATTCTTACTTAGGTCAGAAGTCAGGAGAGTTCGAATAACCAACGCGCGAGGAATTTTCTCCTCTCATCTATTTCTTGCGTTACCGATACCAATGTTGGCACTTACTCGATTAACTACAAAAAATTTGCCGTCTTGACAATCTTGACATGCACGCATAAATTATAAATTACCGTTACATTTAATATCAAACATAAATATTGTCGGAGCACGCGATCCCGTATAATCGCTCGTAATATCGAGATAATTTGAAACAATTAAAGCAATTGAATCGCGTTTGCCGTAGTCGAGCTTTTGCATCGAGCGATACACGCTATTATTATTATTCAACCATTCTGCCACTTTATGCTGTAATATCTTAACAGCGTGATGAGTGATCTGTAATTCTGATTATGCAAATGCATACGTACACGTACGCATGGCATATACATATATAGGGTGCCCCAGATCCGAGGGCAAATCAACTTTTATGTAGGTATATGAACGCATACTATGTTAATCTTAAATTTCGGAGCGATAGTCCAAGTAATTTGGAGGCAAAACTGAAGCTTTTACTCGCAAATGTAGATCGCGATTTAATCGCGACTCCTTCGAGAAGACAATTAATTATTTTTTAATATAAAACTTTAACTAATCAATATAATTACAAATTACAATAAATGACAATAAGTAAATACATAAAATTTTTGACGAATGTGTAAAAATAATTAATTTAATTCGCTTATTATTGTAAATAAAATTACTTGATTATGATAATAAGTAAATAAGTAAAGTAAATGAAACTGTGAATTAAATTAAAATTAAATTTACCTTTATTTTAAATAAAATTACTTATTGTGAGTTATGATAGTAATTAAGTGAAATAAATAAAGCTACGGAATTAAACGAAGTAAAGTTCATGGTAGTAAAAAAAGTAATCGCTATTGGGTTAAAAATAAACACACGTGGAACATTAAAAAACGTATATTGTTCGTTCATCACGCGCGGTAACATTATTTGCATGTGAAATTGCCTTTTTTATTAACGAGATGCACTTTTGTGATTTTATAAAATACAAGATGCATCTTAGAGAAAATGTCAGTAATGAGCTGGAACATTTTATATTCAAAGCAAAATGATTAATCAATAATACACCTTGAGGTCATGAAAACAAGTTCTCACTTAATATGACGTTTCTTATCTTCTTTGGATAGATACTCAAAGCTAACGCGTGGTATGAACATTTTTCAAATGCTTTGAGCTTATCAGATAAAACGTAAACCATCACTAAATTTAGAAGAAAAAAGAGGAGAGATTATAAGACAATTAAACAGAGAATTAAATTAAATAGAATAAACTTTTGATATTTATGTGTCCTGTATTTGTAATACGTTTTTATTTAAAAAAAAATTAATCAAGAAATAATAGCGACATTCAGGAAGATGAAGCAGACGCGAGATTATTTAGATACCGCAAAATCTTTTGTTAACGAAAGATGTTTGAGAACCACTCATCTATAATAATAAATAATTCAGTATCAACGAGCTACGTAATTATATGATTAAAATGTAAATCACCATAATAATATTTCTATAAGCAGTTTTGTCAGAATGTCATTTCTTGTGTGTATATAGCTGTAGGTTATTGAGAATGTTTTGCATTTATGAATATTGAGTACTGTAATGACTTTAAATGTAATTCCTTACAATAGAGTTCAAAGTGTATCACATTCACATATAATTAGGTATACATTAGATAATGTGTGACAATTATACTGCAGTAATTATATTATATAATACTGTTATATAATTATATATTACAATACATTAATATTATACACTTTTCAGGAATGAAGCGCATTTCTGGAAACTTTCTGAAGCTACGCGTATACCTATCGTTCGTCTTGCGGATCGGCAAAACGTTTTGCGCGTTTGCGACGCGCGTTGCCAATCCGCAGGCAACATTCCACTTTGACATTCCAAAAGAAAACCCGCACGCGAGAAGAAACGGACGTTCGACCCTGTCGACCTGTCGCGGAAAATTTGAGTCGTCTCGAGGAAAAATTTCTGGCGGATCAAAAAGTGAAGAAAAGAAGTTGTCGATTTTTCTATAACGACTTGAAAATCGCAACTTCGCGTTCCAGAACGGTGCAGCGGTGAACGACGTGACGCGGACGGTGGCCCGCGAGTCTGCGTCCCTCGCGTTGAAATCTCTCACTTTTGCTTCGCCTCGGCTCTTACCTCTCGCTCTCTACCTACTCTCTCGTGAAAGTACTCCACCGATCGGCAGGCGGGGGGAAGCCCTCCTCGGGAACTGCCTCCGGTACCTTGGTAGACGATGCCACGGCAGTCGTCGTTCGGCCGACGTTCACCTCGACTCCGCTTTCACCTGACCGATTCCGGCGATCTTGCGCGATCTCATCGTCGAGTCGTCGTCGCCGCGACAATTTTCTCGCTGTCCGAAGTACCAGGTGACACCCACGGCTTTACGTTGTTCATGATCTACGTAAACGGATATAGCATAAGTGAGAGAAGAGAGAAGAGAGAAGGAGAGAGGGAGAGAGCGTGCGAAACTACACTAACTACAGTGGAACGACCAGCCTCGATCGACTCGAGCATCCTGGAGAAGTGGATCCAGGAAGCGGATGCGACCCTTCGGTTTCACGCGTCGACTATGACCGCCTGCGTCGCGAGGATATCGAGGATAAGGATTCAATAGAAAGCGGATCGTCCAATCAACAAGTACGAGATCACTTATTGTCTTTCTTTTATATTTTCAGCAATTACCGCGCCAATCAGCAAGCGCCAACTTCATGTTTACTAACACTTAAACGTCATCGACAATTAGCAGCTGTCGCTTATTAACCATTAGCGACCAACATTTCCTTTTTACAATAGAGATAGAAGGAACATTTTATTTCGCGCGACTCTGGATTATTTATTATTTTAAATCTTATTGTTTATTTATTATCATTATTAAATATTATTATTATTATTAGCGTTATGATACTTATTATTTGAAAATGTTTACTTTTACCTCATTTATTTTATTCATTATTGGACATAAAATAATTTTAATAACAAACCATCTTTCATTAAATTTATCAGAATTTGATATGTCTGATAATAATAAAGAAGAAAATAATTGCGTTTAAAAATTATTTCAAGACTTTTAAAAGCATTTTCTGACGTAACTAAATTATAGTTTCATTATTTCTTTCCAACGTTTAACTTTTCAAAGATTTCTCAAAGTTCCAATAAATATTCAAAATTTAAATTATTAAGTACTTGATATTTTAAAAGATTATGAAAATTTTGTAGAAAGTAGAAACAGTCGCGATTTAATTAAAATTGCTTATATTATAATTACGGCTCTCTATTCTGGCGGATTGAAAGTCTTACAAAGATTCTCCACGCCTTCAAATTTCTAAAATTATTAACGACTCAATTCTAGGATATCTAAACCGTGAACTTTCAAAAATATAGAATTATGATTTAACCAAGATCCTTTATGCTATAATCACGGCTTTACTGGGTTAACTTCCTACTTATTAATCGCCGCGAGCAGAAATGAAAGTAGTTTTGTTGCGTGCCCCGTTTACGCTGTTACGCGAGAACTATGCGCCTGTGAAGTTTCCATACGGGAAGCTTAGGATTTCGAGAATTCGGGATTTCAGGTGTGTCATGACGCAGAATCCGACGATCGAAGGGGAAGAGGAGGGTACAGTGGGAACTCGAATATTTATGACATATTAAAATAACGTTACGTTTGTGTAGGTCAACTAGGATCTAAAATCTTAGAACTTTACGCGCTTAATGTGCGAAATGCGAAATGAGAGTTATAATTATTAATATTAAAAAGATTCAAAATTTACGTATATTACAATTGAAATTTAATTCGAGGTTTTTAGGATTTTGTAAAGCATCAATGACGAGATATTGAGGAGAAATAAGAATTTAACAAACAGTATATAAGAAAATAGTAAAGCTGAAAGGATTTTAGGATAATAAAGAATTTAAAATACTTATCATTACAATTATTAATCTTATTAGGACAATGCAAAATTTATGTTTATTATGATTTAAAAATTTTAAGGCTGCAAAGCGACGACGGGATAAGAAGAGATGAGAGTTTCAAAAACACACAGTATAAAAAATAATAAAGCTAAAAGAAATCGAAGATAATGAAACGTAGAGTAAAAATTATTATTATAATTATTAATATTGAATGAATAAAACAGAAAGTTAGAGCCGAGCGCTGTAAATAGTGCGCAATATATTAATTAAAATTACAATACAAAAGAAACGAACGTTTCAGCCCTTTCTTTGGGCCATCCTCAGTGTAGTCATATTCAAATAACCGCGAAATACATAAAATCGAAAAACAACGCGAGTTACATTAATTCATATCGTCAATATTCAAATTCGCAGTCCCTATATCATAGTCACGAAAGATACGGTCCTTAACTGTTGCTCATGGTCTCCCATAGAGAAATGAAGTCAAGAGAATGCTCCGAAGCAATCCAGGCATCTTCAAATGTCTCGACTCCCAGGTTAGAAAGCCAGGAAGGGCGAAGAGAGAACTATATCCTTTGAGTGTCCATAAGGAGCGTATAAAATCAAAGATACCTGTGCAAGCATTCGGAGCATACTGGATATAATAATATATTACGCAAGTGAAGTCATGAGAAATTATAGTTAATTACAAAACTCACAGGAAAGAATATAATTCGCCTCGCACAGAATAAAGTACCTACATGGTGATAAGGGTCGAAAAATAAAAATGTGACTTGTCACGGTGACGTTCAGAGACACAATGATACATTTAACGGCAAGTCCACAAAATAAATATCGAGTTCTCAAAACATTATAAACATCAAAGATAAACATGTATAGAAAGGCGAAATTCACAGTTTAGGGAGCTTCTCAATAATATATAAATATGAATCTGGGGTATATTTTCCGTGTCCGTCCGCAAATTCAATCCGTTTTTTTTGCCTTTTTATGTAAAGCATTTCCGAGATCAAGCGTTTGCTTAAATAAGGCTCGTTATCCGTATCTTTCGTGACTACCTATATGATATAGGGACTGCGAATTTGAATATTGACGATATGAATTAATGTAACTCGCGTTGTTTTTCGATTTTATGTATTTCGCGGTGATTTGAATATGACTACGCTGAGGATGGCCCAAAGAAAGGGCTGAAACGTTCGTTTCTTTTGTATTGTAATTATTTACAGTGCTCGGCTCTAACTGCCTGTTTTATTCATTGATTTACTCAAGAAAGCCTTTTTCAATTTTATTAATATTGAGCCTAGCGAAATTTATATATGCAGATTCCGAGATTTCAGGTTTCCGCGATTTGACATTCGACACGAAGGGCTAAGGAATCTCGCAAACGCGAACGGTCCAGAAAGTCATGATAATGACGAAAGGACTCGGGGGGACGATACCGTAACGGGAACGTACAATGCGAACGCACCGTGACGAAACGGTCTCGCATTTACTCCTAGAGCTTCATTGATCGTCTTGGGAGATGAGTAAGGGGGCGGCGTGCGTGCGAATCCCCCCGTGACGAGACGGTGCATTGCGAGAGACCGCGGGCACCGCGGGCACCGCGGCCAGCTCCGGGGAGACGATAATTGCATATTTATGGAACGGCGTGACCTTGCGCCCGTTACTTTCACTATCGCCGATCCGCGTGTAATTGAGCGTGCGGTGATCCATCGATCCCGCTCGCGTTGGATCGTGGTTGATCGTCGCCGAGCCGATATCGCGGCTCGCGGCTCGCGGCCGTGTCGATAGCCGCGCGAGATTGTATCGGTGACAAAGACACGCGATATAGAGCAACCAGGAAGCGCGTCTTCAACCGCAAAATACTTATCCGCGGTTGTCATCAAACGCGCGAGCTCTTTATCGGTCGAAGACTGATTGTCAGAGGTGGACGAGATTATCTGTATTAACGTCGGGCGAATTCCTGGTAATAAGCTTATAGAAATCCCCCGATTTTTCTACCGTGTGAGTCGGAAGATATATTATCGCGCGGTGATATCAATAATGGTAGACAATTGACGATGGGGATTCCTCATTGTCAATAACGCTGACATCAGTTGCCGGAATCACGCGGCCGATTTGCGATGCGGAAAATCCGTCATACGTTGAAAATCCGAAGGTGCAGACATGGGCGGATAATAGATAAAATCGGGGACGGCGCGGGCGCGGCGCGCGTGCGAGAAAATCCCTCCTGCGCGCGGCGCGGCGCGGCGGCGTTTTCACTTCCTGCGTCCTCGCGAATCCGAGACGATCGCATTGCGGGCCAACGGATGGATCGCAGGAGCTGTCTCCGGTCGCAGAAATAGATTTCGTTACCGTTACCGCGCCCGCGGCGTGACACGCAGGGAAGAAGAGAAAGTGAGCGCGTTATGAGGCAGGATACCTATACACCACCGCGCGGTTGAGAGTTTCGCGCGACTTGCACACGGTCGGTGTAGGTACACGGAGTTGCGAACGAGCTGCGATTGCGATAGTGAGGGAATTTAGAAAATAGCGCAACGGAGATCCGTTTCGGCGGAAAATTCATTCGAGAGTTCCGTATCCAGATGCAGGTAATCTAAAAAAATATTAACTTTAAGTTTATTGAAACAACTAAACAGAAACGATTAAACAATTGGTTACTATTGTATATAATACAATTGTATCAAATTTGAATTTTAAATATAATCCAATCTAAAACCGCAGGCAGCCTAATTGTAAGTAAAGCACAATAAGACGAAGAAAGAAATGCAATTGCACAATTAGGGAATATTAGCCACGAGATAGATAAGTACAAATCACTCGAGCGACCGACGTTCGATACCGATACCGATCTATGCTTTACGGTGCATCCTGTGATTCCTGTGTATACACGTAATCGGCGAGAAATCGTGGGTATATACGTACTCGCAGCTCGGTACTCGGTACTCGATAAGAATCCTCCTTCCTCGGCGAAGAAATAAGCGGTGTACGATGAGGCAGACGGTTAGGAATAATCGGAAAAAAAACATTGCTTCACATACATACCCACACGATCGAGCGATCGGGGACGATGAACTGGATCCGGCTGCCGATCGTCGCGTTAAAATCCATTCTCGAAATATATTCTCCGCGGTGGCAAGGTCGTTCCTTTCCTCGTGACCTCGCGTTCCTCCGAGAACTCTGGCTCTTTTCTGCACATGTGACTCACACTCACACTCGCGAAGCGAAATTCTTTGGCGATCCTCATCTCGGAGTTCGCTGCAGCCTGCATATTCTGTCTCGTCGAAAGATCGTCTCGTTTGACGGAAGATCGACGAGAGATAAATAAGCCTTTTGTTGCGGGTTAATCCTTTTGGCATCTTCGACGAACAGACTTTTTACTTGTCCTTTTCTAATCTCACATCTCTATTACATCCTCGCAATAAACAGATTTTTATTAAATATAAGTCTTTCCTTATTCTCTTTACAAAGTAGATCCGCTATTGTCCTCCACAAATTGAACTTTGATTTAAATCCTTCGCTGTCTTTGATAAACGGATATTCTGTTAAACAAACGTTTCATTAGTTTTAACAATGGAATGTTCACGTCATTCTTGATAAGTCATCCGTCTTTTATCGAATGGATAAAAGACTTTTACTTTTACTACTTACATCCAATATCTCGACGAATAACGGAATAAAACGCAAGAGCACGACACTTGTGTTGTAATTCATGCAGGGTGCAATAATCTATCTGATTATTAGAAATTTAGCTCTCCACTGCCGGCTGTCTCCGATCAACCGCATTCCCTTTCGCAAGCAATAACAGTTCGTCGCACCCGATCGCGCATCGTCCCAGAAACTTATTATTCCGAATTGGTAGCTAACGGTACGCGACTTCCTCAGAGTTTCGAAGCGACTCAGAGAGAATTCTAAAAGAAAAATAACAAAAATCGGTCAGGAATTGAAGCTTTCGAAATTAGAAGAATCTCTTTTTAATTTTTTTTAGATTGATAAAAAATCTAATGTATTGTACTTACGTCGCTCGCGAAGAATTGTCTTGACTTCTGACATCACTGTATAAATTAAATGATAATTGTTCTGAAGTAAAAATATTTCCTCGTTATTCTGTAAATACAAATTTAAAAAACAGATATTGTCTACTTATGTTATTATTTGTAAACTACTTTCCTTAATTTTGTAATGTGTGTGCATGTGTACAATCTCTAATATATGTTAATTATATAAAATATAATTTATAAAAATACGAATTTGAAATAATCTTGAAGTAAGCTTTTCAAATACATCTCGCTCACGATTTAAGAAGAAGTTAGATTATTGTTAACAGAAAACTTTTCTACAAAAAATTCACACGTTTAAACGAAACTTATTAAATTAATCAATAATTAACAATTAAAAATCATGTTAATTGGATCGGTCAATGTAGCCGCAAGTTGAGGTAAGTGCTCGGGTAAGTGCATCTTTCGCTTCATGGATCTCTTCTGCCTCACGAAACGCATTCCGCACGGTTACATCGCGGCGACCGCGACGCGTCGTCTCTCCTTATCGAGAGACGTAGACGAAAAAACGCGAGGACGAAGAGGAAAAGGAGAGAGAGGAGGAGATGAAAGAGCGCGAAAAAGAAAAGGCCAAGAGGGGTGCGCACGTATAGGAACTATAAGCTAACATACTAAAATATAAGCGGCGCCGATGGATTTTTAGGAACAACCGCGTCGGGCGGGTTTGGGGAATGCGCCGGGGGCGGGGGTGTCCGAGGGATACCGTGGACGGCGTGGACCGTGTGGCGCGACCTCGAGGGCGGCAACGGCCGCGGAACGGCGCGGCCGCGGCGCGGCGGCGGAGCCGTCGAGTTACAGTGGACGTCCTTGCTACGTTATCTGCCACGTCGTTCGTTTCGTTTCCCTTTCACTTTCAGCCGTAGTCCAGGAACCAGAAACCCCGGATCTCTCTCCCCCGCGGCCCGCGGTCCGCGGCTCGCGGGCCCGCACCCACCGCACCGAAGCCGCCGAACAAAGATACGCGCGCCGCGGCCGCCCGTACCCGGGTAACCCGGGTCGGGACCCTGCACGGGGGGGCGTGTGCTAGATGTATGTACAGATGTGAGGAGAGATAATTGCGCGAACGCATGATGAAAAGATGACGCGATAAACGCCAAGTTCGTTAGGTCATCAACTTACCATATGTTGAAAATTACGAGGTCAGGCACGCGGATCACGACGACTTGGACTGATTAATGATAGATTAGCGATTAATTAACGTTCGCTGCAGGATTACGGTCACGGCCACGGGGGTGAAGTGTGAAGTGTGGGTGAAGCACTGGTGGAGAGGGGACGACCTAATCCCCCTCCCCCTTCTAGTGCTTCAACTCCGCGCCACCAAGTTGACCCTAATCACCCTAATGTTCACTCCTTTACTTACCTCCGTGTTCACGCTAATAACGCGTAAACGAGGGAAAGAAAAATACTGTTAATTGTTAAAGTGAAATAATAAACTTGCCGTTAAGCAATAACGCAATAAATAATCTTGCCGATCGTAAACTCAAGGATGAAAAAGGTTCAAATTCGACACAAGACAAATGGAGGAGGAGCGACAAAAATAAGAAATTTGGTCAACGTCAGAAGATATGTTTTTAATCCAATTTCATTATCAGTTTCCACTTTATTGTTAATTTGATTTTGTATCTCTGTAGATCATTTTTAATCTAATTTTTTTGTTATATATAGTTTGGCTAAAATATTGTATAATTTATTATACAATTTCTAGAAGGAATAATATGTAATAGAAAGTTTGATTTGCAATTAGTAACTTTTCACCAAAAGAGGAAAAATATATCAGCTTTTATATTAAATCTCTCTATATATATATATATATATTTTAATACACTTTTCCGAACTTTACTCATTTTATATAAATTTAGAAATATAATTTTAGATCTTTTTAAGTAAACATTAATTTCTTAATTATTTATTAGATATATATATACATATATATGTATATATATGTATATGTTGATGATTTGATTCTACTTATTTTCGATTTTTACAGTTTTCGAAGGCTCGCAGCGTAAAATTTTTCATTGTTCTAACATTCTCAATTATAACAATTAGTTGTTTAAAAATAAAAGAGTTGGAAATAAGATTGAGATAAATTATCAATTTGCAGAATGGCGAAGAACCAACATCAGAATGGCGTAATACCAGGAGGTGGTATTACCGGCCCGGATGATTTTTCAGATGGTGAAAGCACTCCTCTGACTCAGGACTATGCCGGAAGGTATGACTATTTCATCATCGTTAATAATTTCTTCTCTCTAAAAAGTAAGAACCAAGATTTCAAGGATAAAAAAAATTAAATAAAATTAAAAATTGAAATAAATAAAGAATTAGAGTTGAGAAAAATCGGAAACTGACAAAAGAGAATAAGAGAGATATTGGATTATTGGAAGTTAGATTAAATTTCAATTAAAAGTAAGAGTTACTAAAACTATATAATTAGATAAAGATATATAATTTCAGTTAAAGCTAACAATAAGAAGAGATAATTTAATTTATATTACTTTCGATTATTTAAATTTTTAAATTAAAAAGAATGAAATCTCTCCTTTTCTCTCTTTCTCTTGAGAAGATATGAATAAAAAAACTGCTGTCTCTATATATATATAGTCTCTATATATATATAATGGTGTCTAAATTTTTATTTGCTAATCAATGATGTTTTGATTAATAAACGATTAATTATTGCAACGCAGCCAACGCACGATCGTCGAGACGAAAGGATGGGACGTGTTCCGGAATCCGCCAATGAAGACCGACTCGAACTCGGGTTCCATGGCAAACCAGAAATGCCTGGAGAGGATGGTGCAGGTGACCAAGGTCTTCGTTTACCTGCTTGTTTTCGTCATAGTGTTGGGAAGCGGTGTGGTCGCCAAGGGCACGATTCTCTTCATGACGTCGCAGCTCCGACAGGACAGAAAAATACTCTACTGCAACAGACAATTGGGTAAGACTTAAATATAAATTTTACCCTAGCGAAAAGTTTAACTTTACCCAATCTAATAAAATAAACTCAATTCTAATTAATTCAGACAGCAAAGTTTGTGTACCTATTATAAATGAAATAATTTTAAGTAAACGATTACAAAGAATTACAGTTATTTCCAAGTTTCAATCGTCGATATAATTATTAATTATTATCGCGCGCTGTTCTCTTGTAGATCGAGAGAACCAATATATGGTGACGTTGCCCGAAGAGGAGAGGATCGCGTGGATATGGTGCATAATAATCGCGTTCGCGGTGCCGGAGTTCGGCACCCTGGTTCGTAGCATCCGCATGTGCATCTTCAAATCATGGAAGAAGCCGCAATCGGCGCACTTTCTCGTGGTTTCCATCATGGAGACGTTTCACGTGGTGGGCTTGGCCTTGATGTTCCTAGCGGTGCTTCCGGAACTGGACGTCGTCAAGGGGGCGATGTTGACCAACTGCGTGTGCTTTGTTCCTGGATTGCTGGGTAATTTGATTCCAACTCAATTCGGTTTAATTTGATTTTATCTTATTTGAGCTTCGAATATGTGAAGAATTATAATATAGAATAAAATGAGAAAAGTGGAAAATATATAGGTACATATAGGTATTTAAAAAGAATATATAGGATAGGAGGTTTATCCAAGAAAACAAGAGAGAGGGAATAAAGTTAAAATATAAAATAAAATAAAAATAAATAATTAAATAACGCACAATTACGCATGTTAATAAATCTAATTTGTTATTTGCAATATTAATTATACATAATGCGTTAATATAATCGCATTTGCTAAACGGTGTAATATATGATCTAGGATTAATATTTTATATTAAGTGAAAGAAATGCAGACGGATCCGCTTGCTTTCGACCGCGATCGCTCGACTTTCGCGTTCGATTTTTCCACGGTTCTGTATTGACGAGCGAATAATCATGAAAGTAGTGATCGCGCGAGAATAGGCAAAGTAAAATACACGTTGCGCACATTCGCAGGCCTACTTTCCCGCAACAAAAGTAAAGACGAGTCCAAACGATTCGTCCTCGTTCTCGTCGACATCGCCGCCCTAGCCGCCCAGACGACCAGTTTCGTCCTTTGGCCCTTCCTAGACAGTTCGAGACGATCCTTATGGCTGATTCCTGTCGCGCTACTTCTCGTCTCCTGCGGTTGGTGGGAAAATTACGTCTCCACACAGAGCCGGATTAGTGAGTTCTTGCTCCCTTTAGTACCTAAATCTCTTTATTTTAAATTTTCAAAATGAGTTATAGAACAAATATAAAAAGTTTAATTTAATCTTTTGTAGAATACTTAGCTGGTTTAATGGATTAAATAATTAATCATATATATATATATAAATATTTCTATACGTTTTAATGATAAATAATTTTATTCATGTTTGGATTAATTTCAACCTTTAATTAATTAATTTGTTAAATTTACGTCATCGTGGACTCAAATAGATTTTAAATATCTTCCTTTTTATTTTTTCCAATTTCTTCTCTCAGGTTTAATTAGATCTCTCGGCAGAGTGAAGAAGGAGATGCGACTGACGCGTTACTTTACCTATATGCTGGTGTCTGTCTGGAAGATTGTGGCATTCTTTATCAGCTCGATATTGATACTTCATATCAAAGGGGAGAATGTCGGACATCTCTTTACCATGTTCAGCAGCGCCTTTAGCGACCACAAAATTACAGTCACGTCTATCAAGTCGATAACTGGCGGCAGTTTGCCCGATCTCTCGGAGATTCTGACGGGCGACATCACCGAGGTCGTCAACGCCGACTTCAACACGCCCGTCTACGTCCTCCTACTACAGATCGCCGGCGCTTACTTTGCCTACGTGTTTGGTATGCGAATCGCGCAGATTGAAATTAACTTGGAGAAAAAACTTAAAAAATAATACTCATGAAAATAACAATAAAACTTACATACGGTATATTATAATTATACCTTTGGTAAAATAAGATATATTTTGACTGTCTTGGAGAAAGCATTTTTTTATTAAACAAGAGATTCTCAATTAAAATCTCAATTAATTATCTCAATTATATATTTTTAATTAATCAATTTTTAACATTGTTTCGTTACTCGTAGGCAAATTCGCGTGCAAGATCCTGATTCAAGGCTTCAGCTACGCGTTCCCGGTGAATCTCACGATTCCGGTGTCGATCTCGCTACTGATCGCCGCGTGTGGTCTCCGCAACAATGATCCATGCTTCTTCCACGGCACCATACCGGATTATCTGTTTTACGAGTCGCCGCTGCCCAATTTCCTTAACGACTTCGTGTCGAAACAGTATGCCTGGGTCTGGCTGCTGTGGCTATTGTCGCAGACCTGGATCACCCTACACATCTGGACGCCGAAATGCGAGCGTCTCGCGGCCACGGAGAAGCTCTTCGTCGTGCCGATGTACGACTCTCTGTTGATCGACCAGTCGATGGGCCTTAACAGAAGAAGAGACGATCAGCCGGAAGTCAAAGTCGAAGTAAGTATCTTCAGAGTCTCTTCTCAGATGGCTTTTAATATAATTTGCAAAATAAAATAAAGTTAATCTTAACATCTTAATTTCTAAATCAATAATTTATTACCGTAAATAAAACATTATTACCCTGAGAATGTATTGGTTCTTGAATTAATCGACATCGGATCGACAGGATCTGGCAGAAATAGAGAAGGAGAAGGGTGATGGCGATTACGAGACGATCTACGAACAGACAGACGGATCGACCACACCTCCGTCCGCGGTGAAGAGCAGCGATCACGTAACCAGGATCTATGCTTGCGCTACCATGTGGCACGAGAACAAGGAGGAAATGATGGAGTTCCTAAAGAGTATCCTGCGCCTGGACGAGGACCAGTGCGCGCGGCGCGTCGCCCAGAAGTACCTCAAGGTCGTCGATCCCGACTACTACGAATTCGAAAGTGAGTAACGTATCATGTTGTATTAACAGCCTAGTAAAGATATTTATCGTTCATTGCTTTGCACGGAAATGTGTTTTTGTTTTTCCAGCTCACATATTCTTCGACGACGCGTTCGAATTGTCCGACCACGACGAAAACGAGTCACAAGTAAATAGATTCGTCAAATTGTTGGTCGGCACGCTGGACGAGGCCGCGTCGGATGTGCACAAAACGAGGATGCACGTAAGAGCGCCTAAGAAGTATCCGACTCCGTATGGTGGACGATTGGTTTGGACCCTTCCTGGAAAGACAAAGATGATCGCTCATCTGAAGGACAAGAGCAAAATTCGACACAGGAAACGATGGAGTCAGGTAACGTCCGTTCAGAATAAAAATTAAAAATGTAATTTTTTAGAAGAAGGAATCTAAAAGTGTTAGAGGCATTATCTCGTAATTCGTAAACGGATATTCAATTCTTGACTTAGGTAATGTACATGTATTACCTGCTGGGACATCGGCTAATGGAATTACCGATCAGCGTCGATCGCAAGGAGGTCATCGCCGAGAATACGTTTTTGTTAACGCTCGACGGCGATATCGACTTTCAGCCGGCGGCAGTGAAGCTTCTCGTGGATCTGATGAAGAAGAATAAGAACCTGGGCGCCGCTTGCGGTCGTATTCATCCAGTTGGTTCTGGTAAGTCGTGCCAGCGATTTAAAGTTGTTGGTTGCAATCGTAATCAAATCGTACCAAATAATGCGCGATAGATGCGATTATATTATTAATATTTAAACAAGTAAAAAAAAAGAAAAAAGATTGTAATTATATTTATCTATAAATATTACACCGATTATAAACGAAACGTTTCGCAAATATTCCAGGGCCCATGGTGTGGTATCAGATGTTCGAGTACGCGATTGGTCACTGGCTGCAGAAGGCCACCGAGCACATGATCGGCTGCGTACTCTGCAGTCCCGGATGTTTCTCGCTATTTCGCGGCAAGGCACTGATGGACGATAACGTGATGAAGAAATACACGACCAAGTCCGACGAGGCGAGGCACTACGTGCAGTACGATCAGGGAGAGGACCGTTGGTTGTGCACGTTGCTATTGCAACGAGGATACAGGGTATGCACCGATCTCGCTATCGCTACATGACGGTTTTATCCTAGCTGACATTATTACATTCGATTCGATTCATTGCGTTATAATTGATTAATTATTAATACTTTGTTTCTACGAAAATTTTTATTACATTAATGTAATTATATGTTTTATTTAAAGTTATTCTTATTTTTTTACTTTGCACTGTAGGTGGAATATTCCGCAGCGAGCGACGCTTATACCCACGCACCGGAAGGATTTAACGAGTTCTACAACCAACGGCGCCGTTGGGTACCCTCTACCATTGCGAATATTATGGATCTGCTAATGGACGCGAGACGCACGATCAAAATCAACGACAATATCTCGTTGCCTTACATCTCGTATCAAATCCTACTTATGGGCAAGTGCTTCTCTCTCAATCCACTCAGAGAATTGATTGAATTATATAATACTTATAGCATATTAGATTTTATTTGATTAAATAACAAGATCAGGTTATAATTAAATTAATTAATATAATACATATATTATATGTATATTTAATAATTTAACGTAAAAGTATCACGTTTATTGGAATATTTCAATTTTTATATATTTTTGTTTTTTTATTAAAACAGGTGGTACGATTCTGGGACCCGGCACGATCTTCCTCATGTTGGTGGGTGCCTTCGTGGCGGCCTTCAAAATCGACAACTGGACAAGCTTCTACTACAACATCATTCCCATCTTGCTCTTCATGATCGTCTGCTTCACGTGCAAATCGAACATACAGGTAAGTATAATCTCCCTTTTGATTCGTCGCGTCTGTGTTCGTGCGTATCCGCTTTTTTTGCGCATTGTGATTGTCTTTCGCTCGCGGATTCACTTTCATCAGAACCAAAATTCTTAATTATAATATCGTGTAATAATACCGCAATAATATCATATATATATATACTCCCTCGCGCGGCGTCGGCGTCGGCGTCGGCGTCGGCGTCGGCATCGGCGTCGGCGTCGGCGACGGCGTCGATTCATTTCTCGCACAACATTCGCGACTTCTGATGTAGTACTCGAATCCGTCCCGAAGATTCCTTCAAACGTGGGACAGGGAGAAATTAAGAGTGGGTGGTTTTCAGCTTTTATGCGCCCAGATCCTGTCGACGGCGTATGCGATGATCATGATGGCGGTGATCGTAGGTACCGCCCTACAGCTCGGCGAGGACGGTATAGGCTCGCCCTCGGCGATCTTCCTAATATCATTGTCGAGTTCATTCTTCATAGCAGCTTGCCTACATCCGCAAGAATTCTGGTGCATCGTGCCCGGCATTATATACCTGTTGTCCATTCCGTCCATGTACTTGCTCCTCATACTGTACTCAATCATCAATCTTAATGTTGTGTCCTGGGGCACCAGGGAGGTCCAAACGAAAAAAACCAAAAAGGTTTGTCAGGGTCGATCTTTTTTTATTTATTTATTTTTCATTTTATCTTTGGCACTGGTGTAATTAAATGCGAGTGTATCTCTGATAAACGGGGCTTTGGAAAGGTGAAGGTTCAGGCTCTTATGTTCTCGCTTTATCATTTTGATATGATTCAAAGCACCCACCAACATGAGGAAGATCGTGCCGGGATATATAAAAATTGAAATATTTTAATAAACGTGATACTTTTACGTTAAATTATTAAATATACATATAATATATTATATTAATTAATTTAATTATAACCTGATCTTGTTATTTAATCAAATCAAATCTAATCAGGTTCAGGCTCTTATACATATGTTCTCGCTTTATCATTCTTTTCTGATGGGATGTGACAACAACGCCGTTATGAAAGATATTTTAATATCTCATATCTCGAGAATTCTTTTTTGCCATAAAGATTATGATTTACTGTGATGCAAAGTAATTTTGTTGTAAAAATAATATTTTTATTCATTTTCCAAAGAAATTAAACGTATTATCTCGCGTATTTAATCGCATGTTGAAACAACTTAAACGTTCTCCAGTGCACAAACCGGATGAGAAGGAATAGATAGAAGGAATAATCCCGTCGAGATTGCTCCGATCAAACGATCTCACAACCATTCGCTTCGGGTAAGAGCCGTCGCACTTTAGCTTCAGCTTTGCTTAATTCACAATCAGAACAGAAGGCAACTAACGCACACGAAGGTTGGCGGTCCTACAACAGGTGATGGTAGCCGCTGTGATCAGCTCCATGTACGCGATCCTGATGATCGCGGTGATCGTCGCGTTTGCGATAAACATCGTGGAGGATACCGTGATGTCGCCGAGCGCATGGTTCATGTTCCTCGTGGTGGGCGAGTTCGCGATCGCGGGTCTCCTACATCCGTACGAGGTCAATTGCCTGCTGCACGGTCTGATCTATTATCTAGCGGTGCCCTCAATGTACTTGTTACTAATCATATACTCACTCTGCAATCTCAACAACATCTCATGGGGTACGCGGGAAATTGAGATCAAGAAGAGCTGCGCGGTAATTAATCTCGTCCACTTTACTAACTCCGGTTAATCTAACACTGGTCAAGATATCCCCGCAAATGTTCGAGAATCTATCGGCTTTCGCAACTTTGTACATACATATACAAGAATATTCTAGCTCCGCTTTTCAATTAATTCATTGAGGAACACAAAATTAAGGCACGTCGAGAATTAAGATTCTTTAGAAACTAATTATTTGTTTAGTGATCTCCAAAGAAAATTAAGAATTAGAAGAAATCAAAAGTGTTTTTAGAATTTTGTTAATTTGATTAAGAAGTTTAAAAGAAGATTATTTATTACTAAAATCACATTCTCTGTGCTCATAATGAAAGTTTGTTTCTTAAAAGCCGTACGTTAGAGGGTCGTCGCGCTTTGGTCTATTAATATTTTACTGTATTATATATGATTTATTTAACTAACTTAAACACACACTACTTAATGAGAAGGACATGGAAAATAAGTATCGTGTTTCTGTGTGTTTATCATCGTTCGTGCGATTCAGGAACTCGATCAAGAGAAGCAGGAGGCGGAGGAGGCAAAGCGCAAGGCCAAGCAGAAATCCCTGCTGGGCTTTCTGCAGAACGGCGCGGGCACAAACGACGATGATCAGGGTTCCATCGAGATATCGCTGGCCGGTTTGTTCAAGTGCTTGCTGTGCACCCACGGCAAGCCGTCCGACGAGAAGCAACAGCTCGTGGCGATCGCCGAGTCGCTCGAGCAGCTCGGCAAGAGGCTCGAGACTATCGAGAGGTAGGAAAGAAACAGCGTGTACGATAATATCCGGAGCAACGAAAGATTATATCGCGAATTGTAGAATCACAAGAGTGAGAATTCCTTACAATTAAAGAGATATATCTCTCACAAAAATGAGAGATACTCCAATATAGGTACGAAGCGAAAAATTTTCTGAATCGTGCGAGTAACGTTGTGGAAAAGTACGTCGCTGGAAAACGTCGCAGTTTTCTTTAAAAAGTAGATTAAAAATATTCTATTCTGTTATTTATATAAAAGAATTAGCGCAGCTGTGTTATTATATTAACTATTTTAACTTAATCTCAATCAGATCGATTCTCAAAAGTTAATTAATTCCTCTTTTTTACAGAGCGGTGGATCCTCACGGTCACGCTTCCGGACGAAGAAGAGCCTCTTCCGTGGGTTCGCGCACCGCCGACCATTTGGGTGCCATCGGCGAGAATCCCGAGGATGAGGAAGGCAGCGAGACGGAGACGGTGACCAGTCAGAATACCGAGGGTCATCGTGACGGCAGTAACTTCCTCTCGCGACCGTACTGGTTGAACGATGACGGTCTGAAGAAGGGGGAGGTGGACGTGTTATCGCTGCAGGAGGAACAATTCTGGAAGGATCTGCTGGAGAAGTATCTCTACCCGATCGACGATGACAAGGCAGAGAAGGTAACACGTCGAGATCAACAATAAGACTTTATTCAATCTTCTTTGGAACTTGTATGAAAAAAAAAAATGAGAAAAATTTATTAGAATGTATTTTATAAGAATCGGATTTTTTTATTTCAGGGATTCTCAATCAATTTTTTTACCATATTACTTTTTCTCGCATGTAAGCGTCAAAAAGATTTTTACTTTGTACTTAAAATTCAACACAATATACATTTTTACAGAAAAGTATTAACTAATTATTAACATAATTAATGTGAATTAATTTGATACAATCAACAATGGAATAAAATGACGAAATTAGGACAGTATTTTTGACGATATACAATTCGCGATACGTCTAATACGTCTTTGTCGCTGCAAGTTATCGATCAAGGATGAAGAAACAAGATTTACTTTTGTGAAGTGTTTAAATTTAATTTAATCAACTTGTTTCAACGTTATTTCCTGTTAGAGTTAGATGAAAGAAACGATCATTGAGATTATTGAGGAATCAAAATCTGATGACAATGAGAAAATCTATCCTCCCCTTTTCAATAATCGCACAGCCAAATAATAAACAATTAAATAAAAAATTGAAGAAAATCGTTCTTTGGCTAAAAATTATTAAATTAAAAAAGAGAGAATTCTTGATACGACCAAAAATTTAAATAAAAATTGGGAAGAATTATCGATGGCTAAAATTTAAATAAAATTGAATCAGAGATTGAAGGCTTGTTCCTTGAAGTAAAGTATAATTTTTATGTTTTACAGAAAGTATGTACATTTTTCATATATTCGAATTAATATTATAATATACGCCATATGCTGCCCCAATCAGGCACGAGTCGCCAAAGATTTAAAGGACCTTCGCGACCAGAGCGTCTTTGCGTTTTTTATGATGAATGCCCTCTTCGTCCTGATCGTCTTTCTGCTGCAATTGAACAAAGACTTGTTGCACGTCAAGTGGCCATTCGGCATCAAGACGAACGTCACGTATGACCATACCACCATGGAGGTAAAACTAGCTCCGTCGGCACCTCGCATCCTCGATCATGGATTTATCTCAAGCAAAACATTAACGATGAACGATCCAATTTCTACTTCAATTTGTGCGTGTTAAATTTACGAGATAAACACGCAATCAAATGGACGGATCGTTAACCGAGATAACGAAAGATCGACGGATCGATGGACTGATCGACGGAGTTTTCTTATACTTACTATTCTAATCTTGTGTCGTCTCTTTTTTTTTCTGTTTCTCTCGCGCACGCAACAGGCCCGCATCGCTGCCGATCTGATCGAGCTACGCAACAAGAGCGTGTTCGCGTTTCTAATGTTCAATGCGTTGTTCGTTCTGATCGTATTCTTGCTACAGCTGAACAAGGATCAGCTGCACGTTGTCTGGCCGCTCGGCGTCAAGACCAACATCACCTACGTCGAGGAGACCTCGGAGGTATCCGATAATCCGATGATCAAGCATCAGGGGGAAAGGATTAAGTCGGTGCCATGGTGGTGTCCTCAGTCCTACACACGGTGTCTCGTTAAAATCGCCCTCGATGCACCTGGATGCTTATCTCTAAAAGTTTTCATTTATATTAGATATTATTATTATTGACTTATATAAATCTTTCAAATGAGACTTGGCAAAGTTATCAAATACTCGATAAGGGAATTAACAAAAATTAATAAAGATGGAAATAATATTGTAATAATCGGAGTTTGTTAAAAATTACGACGTTAAAGTTTCCTTTATCGATTCTTTACTTTGGATTTTAAATTTTGCATAATATTTTGAGATCAGTTTATCGGATTTTCCGAGTATCCGAATGCGTCTGGGGCGAGCACTTTGGTGATGACATTGCACCCGATTCAATATGTACATATGTTTTTATGTCATTAACCCAACTGGTTCGTTCGACAGCACGTGGATGGTCTCCGATTAATATTCTCACGCACAGGTACCTCATCCTCACCCTGGGTCGAATGGAATGGAATAGCGTGGGAGATGATTTCTAGTGACCCAGACTATATAGGAATAACCAGAGATTAATGTCACAATAACAAATTCCCGTTTGCTCCTTTTTACCAAAATTAGACAAAATCGATTCATGAAATGAAATCAAACCTTATTAATTTCATTACACAATCGATGTAAAAGTAGAAGCGTACGTCGAGAGACCTGTTTCTCGAAAGACTTGAAACTAATAATTTTTAGGCTGCAGAAAGACAATTTTTTAATTTTCAGTCTTTCATTCTACGAGATGCCTAAAAAAATTATTAGTATTATTATTATAAAAATTATTACGTTAAAATTGTTACTATTATTAAAATTATGTTGTTATTATTAAAATATTTCTCTAAAAATTAAAATTTTTTATTATTGAAACTAATATTATCCTATAATTAAAAAATTGCTATTAAAAAAATTAACTGAATAATCCTTAACTGAAGAGAATATATCCGTTTCTCGACGTAAGAATCTTGGGATCGCGGATTCTCAGATCCAAGGCTCTACAGATTCTTGGAGATCTGTGGATCCTTGGATCTGCGTCTCTCCTCTCTTTTGTTGTGTCTAACTCTTACTATATGCACCATTATTGCCAGCTGTGGCAACGAACGAGCACCACTAACGTACATAACGCGATGGTTGCTTTCAGTGTCTTCTCATCGGGGATTCAACCGAACTCGTATCGAACTCTTATCTCGTTCATAAGCGTGTGTACATATCTTATATGTGTTTGTCATAAGTGTGTTAATCTTAACACGCACGAAAGTCACCGAATCTTAACCGCTAATTACCTATCCTTATACTCAATTATTTTAATTAATGCACATACTCACGAAGGAATGATTTCCGATGGCGATCGATCGGATTATTATTCTTTATCGAATATAACTTGAAATGAAATTTCTACAAATCGCGAGAAAATAATTTAAAATGTAAAATCTTCTAGGAATAGCTATAAAAATTTAATTTATTAATTTAGTGTGATAATAACTCAATACTTTAACGATTCAATGATTTAATAACAATTTACATTAACTGATTTTGCTAATTTTTATCTTTTTTTTTATTATTAAATTAAGTTGACAGAGGTCCGCTCTCTTTAGATTTCGGTCGCCATCGCGAGCGTTGCTTCGCAAAAATAACATTTTATCGCGTATGGCAATGCGTTCTACACACGTCGCGATTTTGCAGGTGCACATCTCGAAGGAGTACTTGCAACTCGAGCCGATCGGTCTTGTATTCGTATTTTTCTTCGCGCTGATATTGGTCATACAATTCACCGCAATGCTGTTCCATCGATTCGGCACGCTGGCCCACATTCTGGCCAGCACCAGTTTAGACTGTTGCAAGAAGGTGCGCATACGTCTCTCTTATAGAATTATACGCGTCTTGTCTTGTCAATTTGTTGCAAAATGTTCGTTGTTTTAATCACTTTGGCAAATCGCACGACAGACTGAGACTTCTTGTTTTAACATCTTTATGCGTCTGAGCTGAACGCTTAATAATCCTCGCAGACGAAGGATCTCTCCGAGGAAGCCCTGCTGTCGAAACACGCGGTCGACATAGTGAGAGATCTTCAGAGGCTAGACGGGATAGAAGGCGACTACGAGGAGGGCAGCGGTAGCGGGCCCGGTAGACGAAAAACGATCAGAAACCTGGAAAAGAGTCGCAGAAAGACGCAGGCGATCAACACGCTCGACGTCGCCTTCAGGCAACGTTTCTTCAGCATGAACGAGGGCGCAGGTAAGGGTAAGGGAGAGGGCGAAGTATGGCCCGCAAGACAAAGATAAAATAGGGCAGAAAAAAATTCCGAACATAAATAAATTCGATATCCTTGAATTTTTAAAACTAATTGTAAGTGATCGCTTTTCGTATAATATCGAATGGAATTAAATTCCCAGGCCTGTCGAGGAACATGTCGACGCGACGCGAGGCGTTTAAGGCGTTCGAGGGTAGGCGCAACAGCATAATGGCGATGCGCCGGAAGTCGCAGATGCAGACCCTGGGCGCGAACAACATCTACGGCGTGGCGGGCAATCCCCTTGGGATCCAGGGCCGGCCGTCCCGCAGCAGTCAGATATCCGTCAAGGACGTGTTCGAGGGACACCCGGGTGCGACGTCGGCAGCGGGGCACGTGAACGCCGGCTACGAGGGCGACGACAGCCCCGGAAACAGCCTGCGGCTGCAGAATCTCGGTGGCAATCAGGTCACGTGGCGAGAGGCAAACTCCAACGTGTGACGTGCGTCTCTCCCAGCTGACAGCTCTTTGTTGCGATAGATTAATGAACAATTTATTTATCGAAGAGCTCATTTTCGAATCAGATCTCTTCCCCTCAATTTTCTTCTTTTCTTCAACACGAATCCCGAGAAATGGCTTTAAAAGATGAGGCTGTTTCGCGAGATTACGTGAATCGCTGACACTTCTTTGTAAGTGCGCGGTGAAAATCAAAGTACAAGTTTTTTTTCTTCTTTTTAATGGGTTCAAGGCTATTCGGAAACGAGTTCTTCAAATCAACAGCTGATCGAGAAAATCCGTGCGGTTTTTAATAGAAGTTATAATATTTTAATATCTAAGGCGTTCTGTTAACTATATTTGTCATGAAATAATTTTTATAAATACAAAAGAGAAAGAGCCGCACGAATTTCGCTAACGAAGCACGATCGCATTCCCTTTCACGTTTTCTTGCACACATTTCACACACTTTTCTCCTACTTTTAATATTCCGCTCATTATTCTCGCATTTTTAGTTGTTCGAGATCCATAAAAAAAAATACATCTTATATCGTAACGATTAAAATAGGTATGTTACCTGTTCTTCTTTTAACTGCGCTTTCCGAATACTTTTCTGCATTTTTCTTCCTTCTCCTAAATCTCGAAAGTACAGATTCAAATATATAAGTATATCTCTTTTTTTTTTTTTTTTATATTTTAAATGCAGAAAATATATACTATAAGTAACGCAGTTAAAAGAAACGGACTTAATTTTCGTATTGTCACCATTAGATAAATCGGCGGTGACCGCGATGATTACGCTTACTCGCTCCGTTCTTTTTGCGTATGTGATAAGGCCGATATTTAAAGTAGAAACTTGCGTATGGGTGCGTAAATGCGTATATGTATGTATGTAATTTGCACGTGCATATTTGAGGATTGTATGCCTATAATGTAAGGATAATAATAATAGTAAAGAAATAGTAATAATAATATAGTAATAATGCTCCAAATGTTGCGAGATTTTGAATAAACTTTATTCAAACAATATTGTATATTTTTACATCTTTCAACGCGCTTGACCGTAAGATATAAATATGTTATCAATTATCATCATATATTTCTCTTCGTCTTGTATATCTGTTGTCTTTATAATTATATTCTTTATATCCATTGTATTATTATAAAACTATATGTTATGTGTACGTGTGTACAATAATTTTATATATATATATATATGTATATATATATAATTCTTGTATACATATATTATAGACTTTTTAAATTAATCCTATAGCCGTGCAAGATCAGCTCTATTTATTTTAGATCGTAAAATAAAAGTCGGGACATAAAACAAATATAAATAAATTTATCAGCGGTTTTAACACTTTATCTTTCTAGGATGTTTGTGTAATATTCTATATTGATACCGTCTATTATTTTATTTTATTTAAAAGTATAAACTACAAAGAGTAAGAAGTATCCCAGATAGAATATGAAATTCATGACATCATGGTGACGTCAATCATGTACATACATAAATTGATCAATTCTCTTTTATTCATCTTTTATTCATGACAACAAAATGATAAAAAAGACTATAGGGGTGACATCTGTAAACTGTTTTCAGAACTTTAGTCGACTATATAGGCAAGTGGTCACTGGTCACTGGTCCGTCAAAGTGTTCGCTTTGCGTCTCATCGCGATCACGTTTCGCTGACTTATGTCACGATAATCCGCCGATTAATGAAGTTACCTGCGGCGTCGATGTGCCCTTTGCTACGTGCCTTCGTAAGTGTCTCACGATCCGTTGTCAGCATTTCGAGAGGATATTGGATCACACATTACGCAACGCATCACGTTTGCGTCAGACCGCCACCATATGCGCTACTAAACTAATTAATTGTTAAAATATGCTCGTAGGATAAGTCAGAGTGTCAATGGTGGAAAATTTGAAATAAAAGATCACTTATTCTTATTGCATGTATTAACAATTAACGTACGAGTGTATGTACATACATATAATTTATATTTTAATTTACAATCTTATCTATTAATTTGCAAGATTAAACTTAATATATACTAATCAATGTATATATTGTATAATATGATGTATACTAATTCTATATGAAAATTATGCTGAAAATATTTTTATTTTAAGTCCATAGCATCCAAACATCGTGTTGACATGATCAATTCCGCCCTGAAGCCCGAAATCGTACTTTCGGAGAACAGTCGTAAGGCTTGCGTTGAAAGATTCAAGTCCATCCGGGTGCCAAAAGTGCGCAATGTGGCAGAAGCAGCCGTTTTGGTCCCGTTATGTTTATATAAAGGAGAACTCGGTTTCCTATATACGCTGCGGTCCATGAAGCTCACATCCAATCGAGGACAAGTCAGTTATACTTATATTCTTAATATCTAAATATTTTAAGTTATAAATTTATGTGAATAAATGTATATAATTTAAATTTATAAATTTTTGCTCTCTGGATTGTTTAAATATAAATTTGCATAATCGATTAATTTGAATTTATTCTATATAAATTCTAAAACAACAGGAGCGAGATTTAATCAATCGTTAAGGATATCCATTTTAGGTATCTTTCCCGGGTGGTATGCGCGATGAGACTGACGTCGATCTACAGGAAACTGCGTTGCGAGAAACCTGGGAGGAGCTGAAGATTCCCAAGGAGAAGATCGATGTATGGACCATGGGAAACCTCATCGGCAAGACCAATGTCAACGTGATGCCGGTTCTGGCTTATATCGGCGAGGTGGTGCCAGAGATGCTGGAGATCAATCATGACGAGGTGGAAGAAGCATTCGTGGTTAGTTTACAGAAATTGTGCGATCCTGAGCTAATTCGTTTCACGACTTTCCGCCATCCAGTTGTGACCCTGCCGAGTTATCTGGGTGGAAAGTACCGTGTCTGGGGATTTACTGGCGCTATCACTCACATGGCACTCGAATCTTTGGTGCCACAGGTCTACGAATACAAGTTCTTTTCAGTAAAACCGATAAAGAATGATTCTAGCAAGACGGAATCGGATTACTTTGATTATAACGCCACGCATTCAAAGATATAAACTATAAAGTAATAGAACAGAGAGAAAGGGAGCAGCGAAATTTTAATGAATTCAATTTTCGATGCTGACAGGTTTCCATATTCATACGCAATGGTCCAAATCGATAATGAAAATGATATTTTTTTATTAAATCGAAAATTAAATCCATTAAAATTACGCAGATTTTAAATTAATTGTGTATAAATTTTTTAATGGTCAATCTAGCAAAATTTGATTGTTTAATTCTAATTCCGTGTAAGTTTCGAACGGAATCGAATTTAGATATTTTCTATTACATTACTCGTTATAAAACTTGTTACAGACTTCAATCTGTGATTTTAGCGGTTATGGTTATCATAAGGATGGATATAGTATTAATATTTCTATCTTTTTAATGCTTGATAAAAAATAAATTGATAAGAGATGTCGGTTTTTTCTCTTGTTTTTTTTAGCGTGTATATATTGCGAGGTTAAAGCCATAGTGGTGTAAGTCACTTTTTAACTTATCGAGTTGAGTTCATAGATGCAGTCTACACATGCAGATATGTTGAAAGAAAATGAAAAAAAAGTGGTAAAAAAATGACTTACACCACTATGCCTTTAACCCCTCCATATACATATATACATATATGTATATATATATATATATATAGATATGTATATTAAAAAAACGTTCACATAACTTTTTGGCAGGCTTGTATATATGTAGTACAAAATTAAATTGAATAAAAATGCTTATTGTTATAGTTAAATGCAAATCGACTATGTAATTTTTATATTTAGATAGTACATATATTCATGGGTTGTAGGGGCTTAGAGCATGAAAAAGAATGGTCAGTTGATTGCGTGGAACTATATTTAGTCATTTCATTATTTATCTTTGACGTACGGTAGTAAAAAATTGTTCTTTGTTTTAATAAATATATATTTAATAGCATCATATGGAAGAAACCACTGCAGTAACTTCGGTAACTCTTCAAGATGTATACAATAGAAAACGCACTTTTCTAGATGCAGTAAAAATTTATAATATCAAATTTCTACAAATATGAAATATGAATATGGATTTTGCACGCACCGGATATGATATTCGTCATAAGCATAATGGATATATTCGGAACAAATCGTTGAATCGTCATCTTGTAACAACTGATACTGATTTGCTGGATCCAGCGGCAGTAACCAATTACGTTCACCTGCAGCGCTTTCGATTGTATGTACGTGCACTGACGCACATTGCACAACTCTCGTCTTTGCAGCCAATGACGAGACTCGAGAGACAGATGCGCATTGCGCGTCATTTCCGGCAGATTGCTTGTAAAATCCGCGAAGCAGGAAGCAGCGTCTATTCTCAGGCAACCAATAACCACAGGCTGAGGCGGCACAGGCAACGGTCAACGGTCACGGTCGTGACGGTGAGTATACTCGATTCGATTGTGAAGAGAAAATCCGGAAGCATCGTCGAGCGTCACCACATCGAAGGCTCTATCGAGGTAAGACAATAATCATGGAGGTCATCCGCTTTTATACCCATCCTTATTTTCATGCTTAACGATTCCTTTCGAATTAATTTCGGCATAAGGACGACGGACCGTGTGGGACCGTGTAAACCGTGTCGTGTTGGATTATTACATATACATATATGCATCTCGTTGACTCGTTGCAGAGCATGGACCCTCGGAGACGTTTGTCGAGATTATAAGCCCTAGCTCCGTTAATTCATCAATCGATTGCGAAGTCGACGAAGGAATAGAAAAAGCCGACAATCTAGCTAGTCGAGATGTATCTGTACAATCTGACCCTCCAACGTGCCACAGGCATCACGCATGCGGTGCACGGTAATTTCTCCGGCAGCAAGATGCAGGAAATTCTCGTCTCCCGCGGCAAGTCGTTGGAGCTGCTACGACCGGATCCAAATACGGGAAAAGTCCACACGTTGTTGACCGTTGAAGTTTTCGGCATCATCCGATCCCTCATGGCATTCAGACTGACCGGTGGAACAAAGGATTACATTGTCGTTGGATCAGATTCCGGACGTATAGTAATACTGGAGTATATTGCTGCTAAGAACAGCTTTGAAAAGGTGCATCAAGAGACTTTTGGCAAGAGTGGATGTAGGCGTATCGTTCCTGGCCAATATCTTGCTATCGATCCGAAAGGAAGAGCGGTTATGATAGGTATTGTATATCATCTCATTTTTGCCTTTGGCAGTTTTAGAGAATAATTTATATTATTATTCTTGTCGTTAAGTACAATGTGATTATTCTTTCCGTGTTTCAACTGATTAACATTGATTACATCCTTATTGTTATTATGATATTTTATTTTAATAACAATTACAATTACTTTGATGCGAATCTGAAGTTATATTTTGTTATATTTACTATTACAGGTGCTATTGAAAAGCAGAAACTTGTGTACATTCTCAACAGAGATGCTGAGGCCCGTCTGACAATCTCTTCTCCATTGGAAGCTCATAAGAGCAACACACTGGTGTATCATACTGTTGGCGTCGACGTTGGTTTCGAGAATCCTATGTTTGCGTGTTTAGAGATCGATTACGAGGTAAACTTGTCTAAATTTTTAAATAACAGATATTGTTGATATTCCGATTCGTATCACATGATTACTATACTGTGTTTCAACTGATTAACATTGATTACATCCATTTATCATTATGATGATACTTGTACGATAATATTTGCAGTATTATATTTCATATAAAGCGCGTACATTTTTTAATATATCTCGCAAAAAATGTTAATTTAGGAAGCTGACAGTGATCCCACGGGCGATGCGGCAGTGAAAACGCAACAAACACTTACGCTATACGAGCTTGATCTCGGCCTAAATCACGTGGTACGGAAATACAGTGAGCCATTGGAGGAACACGCTAACTTTCTCGTATCTGTGCCCGGTGGCAACGATGGTCCAAGTGGCGTGCTCATCTGTTCCGAGAACTATCTCACATACAAGAACCTCGGGGATCAGCACGATATACGTTGCCCGATTCCGCGACGCCGTAACGACTTGGATGATCCTGAGAGAGGAATGATATTCGTGTGCTCGGCCACGCATAAGACGAAGAGTATGTTCTTCTTTTTGGCGCAGACGGAGCAGGGTGACATCTTCAAAATCACTCTTGAGACGGACGAGGACATGGTCACCGAGATTAAACTGAAATACTTCGACACGGTACCCGTAGCTGCGAGTATGTGCGTCCTGAAAACAGGATTCTTATTCGTCGCCTCGGAATTTGGCAACCAGTTAGTACCGTACACTGTATTAATGCCCTTGCGTATGCGTTACGAATGCACGCGTTCAATTTACTGTAAACAGCGCAATTACATTGTCAATTTTTAGTTACCTGTATCAAATAGCCCATCTCGGAGACGACGACGACGAGCCCGAGTTTAGTTCTGCTATGCCGTTGGAAGAAGGTGACACTTTCTTCTTCGCTCCTCGACCGCTCCGAAATCTAGTACTAGTCGACGAGATGGACAGTCTCTCGCCCATAATGGCTTGTCAGGTGATATATCTATTTTATGAGATACAAGTTTCATTCGGCTATGCACGTCAAGTAGGTGGGAGACGTTACTCGTGCGTCTCTTTCCTGTGGGATACTGTGCGATAGCAAAATTCTCCTCGTCGCCTTTGGTTTGTTATTGCAAATTGAAGTGAATACTTGGAGAGACAAGCGTACACGTGTAATCACGATATTATCTTTTCCTTACGTTATATCTCTTGGAGAAAAAGCGAGAAGCTTTACGAGAGCTTTTGATCATATAGGTAGCAGATCTGGCGAACGAAGACACACCGCAATTGTACATCGCTTGCGGACGAGGACCGCGATCCACGTTGCGAGTGTTACGCCATGGTCTCGAAGTTTCCGAGATGGCCGTGAGCGAGCTGCCTGGTAATCCAAATGCAGTGTGGACTGTGAAGAGAAGAATCGATGGTTAGTCAAATGATATTTCTACATAACAATTGTCTGCATGTTTCCACTTGAATTGCTTATTCGACAGTTGATAAGTTTTAGCTATTTTTTATTAATTGAGAATTTACTTTCCACATGTCTCGTCTATCTTTATCCTTTTTAAAATCTTTTTTACGTCAAAGCGCGACGAGGAATGAAGTATTTTATTCAGTATTAGAAGTATCACAGACTTCTATTATTTTATTTCTTTCATCTTCTCTTTACACAAAAGTGGATCGTAAGTGACTCAATAGCATAATTCGAACAGATCTGCGTAAAGCTTTGGGGTAAGAACATTAGTACTTAATATAACTTGAAAAAGAAAATTGTAGTTTCGCTTTAAAAAGACAAACGGCATCGGTTTTGTAAAACGATATTAATGAACCTGGTGGCTTGATACACTCTTATCAAACACCAGTTCTCTCTTTCAGGATGCCAGCGCGCTATTGGTTGACCCACAGAACTCTGAATGACCGAAAGGTAAGGAACCTCGGCGCGAAATTGGCACGAGTAAGAGTCGATTCGTCCGACAAAAAATAAAAAAAAAAGATAGGCGAAATCTCGTCGACTCTTTTCGTGCCCCACGAGAGCGTGCGCAGTTTCGAATGATCGAGGACGCCTATATTATATCTCTCTGTGCAAATTCAAATATTCGATTCGACGACGCATTTCCCTATGTATTGAGGATGAGCTTTGTAATTTTGATTGCAGAGGAATATGATGCATACATCATAGTGTCCTTCGTGAATGCCACACTCGTACTCAGTATCGGGGAGACTGTCGAGGAAGTAACGGACTCTGGTTTTCTCGGTACAACACCGACCTTGAGTTGCTCTGCTTTGGGCGAGGACGCATTGGTGCAGGTACATTGCACATGGAAATTTATATTGTATGGTATTCCGTGGACCCCATGCGTGAACCATACATCCCATGTTGTATTAAATTTGAAAGTAATGTAAAATTAAAGTAAGTAAAATTTGGCTCGGTCATTAAAACATATTTTGGTAATTATGCATTTTAGGGAATTGCACCTCCGACGACCTTGACCTTGACATATGTTGTCATAATTACCCATATTTTAAATTAATTTTAGATTAAATCACAAATAACAATCTTCTAAATTAATAGATTGTCTGACCAAAATAATTATATGTTTTTTTAATTCATATTTTTTGGGACGGAATGGTATATGCATGGGATTGTAGAACTTTTCTCTACTGCACTCGGTATCTCCGGCACCTGGTTGACCACGTGCCGGTCGCAAAAAAGTGCTAAAATATTCGGGCTCACGCATCGTTGGAACGTTCTGGATTTAGTTGAAACTTTCCTGGTATTACAGGCCCAACAATTGTATTACAGAAATATTTTAATTTTTACAATGATATAATCCAACATATTTTGTTTTATTATTATTAAGTATATGACACATGAAGTATATAATTTAATCATTTAAAATATCAAACGTCTTTTAGGTATATCCCGACGGCATACGTCACATCCGAGCGGATAAGCGTGTCAACGAATGGAAGGCTCCTGGCAAGAAGACCATCGTGAAATGCGCGGTCAATCAACGTCAAGTCGTGATTGCCCTCACTGGAGGAGAACTAGTCTACTTTGAGATGGATCCTGTATGTATTTGCAATAATTCTTTTCTAACGCTTTCGCGATTATTCTAACAATCGCATTATTTGTTCTCTCTGAGGTGTCTAATCCTTGTTCTCAGAGATGTAGAGGATGCGAAGAGCATATTACTCATATCATCTTGCATGATCAAGACTAACTGAGTCTATTGCTTAGTAGTTGGAACTGAGATGGAGAGTGAACAAGACCGTGAAATTTTTCGTTAGTAATAGCTTTCTATTAATCCATGTATTTTTTTCAGACCGGACAATTGAACGAGTATACGGAAAGGAAAAAGATGCCTTCGGAAGTAATGTGCATGGCCCTTGGAAACGTAGCAGTGGGCGAGCAACGTTCATGGTTTCTGGCTGTCGGTCTGCAGGACAATACCGTGAGGATAATATCGTTGGATCCTTCGGACTGTCTAGCACCAAGAAGCATGCAGGCATTACCAGCAGCTGCGGAGAGTTTATGCATCGTGGAAATGGGCGCCAAGGAGACCGACAATTCCGAGGATGCGGCGCCGCAGCAATCCAGTTTGTACCTGAATATAGGTAAATTATATCTGCAAATTTGCATCTATACTTTTTGCGCGTAGCAAGTTTTTTTAGAAATAAAAAAAATCGAGTCAATCTTTAATACGTATTGTATATTCCTATCATCCTTGATTCCAGGTCTGCAAAACGGTGTGCTGCTTAGAACTGTGTTAGATCCGATTTCCGGCGATCTCGCAGACACGAGAACACGCTACCTGGGCTCTCGTCCTGTGAAGCTCTTCAGAATACGAATGCAAGGAAATCAGGCGGTGCTGGCGATGAGCAGCCGATCCTGGCTGAGTTACTACCATCAAAATCGTTTTCACCTAACACCTCTGTCGTACGAAAGTCTTGAATTCGCGTCGGGCTTCAGTTCCGAGCAGTGTCCGGAGGGTATTGTCGCCATATCGACGAATACGTTGAGGATTCTGGCACTTGAAAAACTTGGTGCCGTGTTCAATCAAGTGAGCTTTCCGCTGGAATATACGCCAAGGAAGTTCGCGATTCACGCCGATTCTGCGCATCTAGTGGTTATTGAAACGGAGCACAACGCTTACACGGAGGAGACAAAGCAACAGAGAAGACTGCAGATGGCAGAAGAGATGCAAGAGGCGGCCGGCGCCGAGGAAGCCGCAGTCGCCCGGGAATTGGCGGAGGCATTCTTGTCGGAGGAACCAAACGAGGCGGTTTTCGGTGCTCCGCGGGCAGGCCCGGGACTGTGGGCCTCTATGTTGAGAATAATGGCACCAACTACCGGGCAAACGTTCGAAGTGCATCGTTTTGAACAAAATCTAGCTGCGTTATGGTAAGCAAAAAAAGAACAATTAATCGTGATTAAAATCGTAGTTGACAAAAGTTATAAACTTTTTTTCCTTCACAGTCTTTGCCTCGTGAAGTTCGCCAATCAAGGTGATCAGCTGTTTCTCATCGTTGGAGTCGCGAAAGAATTTCAATTGAATCCTAGAGTCAGTAATGGCGGTTTTCTTTATACGTACAAGTAAGACATCTCACTTTATTCTATAGTGTTCTCTCTGATATTTTAACAGATACTAAAATGATGATTATCAATTTGGATGTCTGTATTTTGATGACATAGTCCTGCAGTGCTGATTTTTATAGCATCTTTCAATGAACGTGATATTTCTCACGACGAAATAATCAATAGTGATTACTTCGTGTTCCAGAGTAAATGCGGAGTGTACCAGTATCGAGCTGCTGCACAAATCTTTGTTAGATGAGGTACCATTGGCTATTTGTCCATATCAAGGTCGAGTATTGGTCGGAGTGGGTAGAATGTTACGGCTTTACGACATGGGTAAAAAGAAATTACTGCGTAAGTGTGAGAACAAGCATATACCCAACGCTGTCGTATCGATCAACGCGATCGGTCAACGGATTTACGTCAGTGACGTGCAGGAATCCGTGTACGCTGTGAGGTACAAGCGCCAGGAGAATCAGTTAATCGTTTTCGCGGACGACACACACCCCAGGTGGATCACGACGACCTGCGTATTAGATTACGATACCGTCGCCACCGCCGATAAATTCGGAAACATAGCTGTGGTGAGTTCTTACGTCGCTTTATCTTTATTAACAATATGCAACGCGTTTGTATAACAATTATATACGGTTTGTTATATTCTCGTCTTTCCTGTCTCTTTTAGATAAGATTGGCGACTGGCATTAATGACGATGTAGACGAAGATCCTACCGGAAACAAAGCTCTCTGGGATCGAGGATTACTGAATGGCGCGAGCCAGAAAGCGGACACAGTGGCGTGTTTCCACGTCGGCGAGACGGTGATGTCGCTGCAGAAGGCAACTCTCATACCGGGCGGCTCTGAGAGTCTGGTGTACACGACCCTAAGCGGAACAGTAGGCGTGCTCGTGCCATTCACAAGTCACGAGGACCACGATTTCTTCCAGCATCTGGAGATGCACATGCGATCCGAGCATCCTCCTCTATGCGGCAGAGATCATCTGTCCTTCCGGTCGTATTATTACCCTGTAAAAAATGTCATCGACGGCGATCTCTGCGAGCAATTCAACTCGATCGAGCCCGCTAAACAGAAGAGCATCTCCGGTGATCTCGAGAGAACGCCATCCGAGGTGTCGAAGAAGTTGGAGGACATACGTACACGTTACGCTTTCTAAATTTTCCAGACGCAAGGACCATGTCCTTTGACGTGCTGTTTTTTCAACATAGGAGACTGGTGTTTCTAATATATAATATATAATAGATGATCTTGAAAAAATCCGCTATGGGTTCTATTAATTTTTTATTTACCAATCATTCTTTTTGCATAATATTGGATTAATGTGATGTATCTTTTCCGTCGATTCAATCGTGCAAACTAAGTTTTGTTATATATGTCATTACGTATAAAAGTTTAAAGCTGTGTAAAAATTCAAGTATATGTGTGATAGCTTTATATTATACAGACATAAACATAACTTTTAGAATATGTATATGTTAACATCGAGATGTAATGTATATTCAATTTCTTTTAAACAAACTCAGTAATGGGGAAAAAAGTAACAGTATTTTAATAGCTTTAGGGACTCGTGTAAGCTTTTTGTATTTCAGTGACAATTATAAACCGCTATATAAATCACGAAATGTTGACAAGTGTGAAAGTTATCGGATTTGGCTCTTACGTTATGAATAGATTTTAATTATATAAATATTTATACCACAAGTGTAGATATATCTAAATGTAATGACGTTATTTCACCACTATATATACCTATGTATACCGAACGCATTGCCATTCGAATACATACGACAAAATAGTAATACAGTATCGGCCAAAATTATATCACCTTTTGTACATGAAGTGTAATGAGATTTGACAAAATACACCATAATTCTTGAATTTTTTATTAATTTTCCCAAAATATCGCACCTTTGTGTTTTTTTTTTTTTTTGTGTCGCAGTCATTGTTTTTACAGTCATAACTAGTTTTAATTGTTAGATTTATTGTTTCACAATATGGCAAAGACTCGTGGTGCTCGAGATATAGACGAACGACAGCAAAAAGCGATCGTAGAAGGCCGTAAACAAGGACGTACGCACAAGGAGTTCGCCAAGCAGTTTGGCATTTCCAAATCGACGGTGACCAAATTTCTGAAACGTTGGAAGGACTGGACCAGGAATGTTGAAAACCGGACGCGTTGCACTACTTAATTCTGTCGTCAGTCGCAACATCCCACGTCTCGCGGCATTGTTGCGAAAATCAAAAACTGGTCAAAATAGGATAAGATTTGAATTCTAATTTTCAGTTCTCTTTTTCAATATTTTTCCAAAAAATATTCAAATTAATCAGTTTTAATAACAGTTTGACGAAATTCTATTACAAAGACTCGTGGTGCTCGTAGATTTAAATGTTGTACACATGTATTGCAAAATAAAGAATAACATATATGTATAACTCTCAAAATGATTGTTGTAATTCTTCTTCGAAAAGGTTTTTGTTATTTAAATCATATTTCCTATCTAATATCCTATCTGTCTAGTTTTATTTTAAAGAATTAGTCTACTGAAAAATTCCATATTATATCTTGATAGAAATCAAGAGACACGGTAGTGTCTCTCGCCAAGTACGCGCGGAGCGAGACCCCGTGGCTCTATATACGCGACGCAACGATTCGAGTTGCGAGTACCCGAGATTTTGAGATTAAAATTACAGAGGACTCATGTTTTCTATACATTTAATCGCCTATGTAGTGTCAAAAAAAATTTGCATTATTTCGCACCGCATTGACCTTGTGCTAAATCAGAAGTAGAATATCTATTAATCCTTACACAAAATTAGAAAAAGCGATATCCAGCGATTACAAAGATGAGGAATTTTATCAGCAAAATTCGATAATTGATGCGCCAGCCGCTCCATCATAGATAAGGGCTGCGTTTCGATATGTGCTGCCAATACTGAAAATCTATTGTCACGTACACACAATGTACGTGATATTCTACTTCTGATTTAGCACAGGGTCAACGCCGTGCGAAATGGTGCAAATTTGTTTTTGACACTACATAGGCGATTAAATGTACAGAAAACATGAGTCCTCTGTAATTTTAATTTCTATTATATATTATGGAATTTTTCAGTAGAATAATTCTTGAAAATAAAACTAGACAGATAGGATATTAACAGAAATAATTACTTTTAAATCGACTTTACTGGCAATATTTAACATCTTTCCGACATGAACATTGAAAGATAGGATATTAGATAGGAAATATGATTTTAATAACAAAAACCTTTTCGAAGAAGAATTAGAAGAATAATTTTGAGAGAGTTATACATATGTTATTCTTTACCTCGCACAATACATGTACAATTAAGTCTACTTTTCTTTGTAATACAATAGAATTTCGTCAAACTGTTACTAAAACTGATTAATTTAAATATTTTTTTGAAAAAATATTAAAAAAGAGAACTAAAAATTAGAATTCGAATCTTATCCTATTTTGGCCATAGTTTTTGATTTCCGCAACACTGCCGTGAGATGTGCGTGGGTTGCTGCGGGATTTGCGGAGAATGTTTCGATCGACGACAGAATTTAAGTTATAGTGCAACGCAGTCGTCCGGTTTTCTTATTCTTAACATAACATCCCTGGACCTTCCAATGCTTAAAAAATTTGAAGGTCCTCCTCATCGCCGATTTGGAAATGCCAAACTGCTGGGCGATCTCCTTGTGCGAATTCGTCCTTCTTTGCGGCCTTCTATGATCGCTTTTGGCTGTCGTTCGTCTATATCTCGAGCACCACGAGTCTTTGGCCTTTGCCATATTGTAAAACAATAAATCTAACAATTAAAACTAGTTATAACTGTAAAAACAATGACTGCGACACAAAAAACAAAAAAGCACAAAAGTGCGATATTTTGGGAAAATTAATTAAAAAATTCGAAAATCATGGTGTATTGGTGTATTTTGTCAAATCTCATTACACTTCATGTACAAGGTGCACCTGCCACCAGGTGTCTACTGTAAAATTTTGAGCGCATTTGATGCACCTTGACGAAAGTTATGCTAAAAAAACCTAAAGGTGATATAAATTTTGGCCGATACTGTATATTCTTCTAGTAATTCTGTTATTATTTTCCAAAGATATTGAAAGATACAGATCTCAATTTTTGCTTATAAATCACCAAGTAATTGTTACGAAAAATGACATAAAATGCACTAATGCACATAAATGCAGATTTTGAAATGTCATATGTATGAAATACGTGTGCGTCCCTAATAGCGAAACGTGAGGGTGCATCAAAATCATGCAAATGCTGAAGATAATTTTATCATAAAATTATATTTTGTTGCCACAAACATTAAGTATTAAATATAAATCGCAGCTCCATCTAGGATTCATATTTAATAAACTGTTTGCAGTAAGAGTAGTGTAAGACCTACCTATATGCACGTTGTCCCCATCAATAATATATAAACTGCTTACAACTGATTACGCCCGGAGTTTCCTGGCAAAAATGTAACGAACCTTGAATAAACCGCTGGCTGCTTGAAATAAATTCAATATTTGCTGAGCATTTGTGACAACGCGACGTAGCTTTATATATTATTTGCGCAAACCTTCGTCACGAGTTTATACGCACATATTTTATAAATGTAACAGAGGCGTTTTGCTATCTGGGTAATTGAAATAATTTTTTCGAGCATAATTTTTATAGCAATAATTATTTATATTCTTTTAATTAGAACTTATCGAAAAAAAGGTGGATATACTAAAGATTTATATGAATTTTTCTGAGCGCATTGGTATCACATTGACGACAATTGATTTTTATTGCAGAGAGATGTTAACATTTCCATTTATCTACATATACATACAGATATATGTATACACGAGTGGGTGGATTTTGCAGCTGCGTCCCTCTTTTCACCCTGCTGTCCACGGGATCGTCATCTGTCGAGACCTGACTCTTGACGTCGCGTCGCGTCGGTATATGTATATAGAGCGTTCCACTTATTGTTAGCTTAACTCTCTCTCGGATATCTGCCCTGAAATCATTTTGTTCAAAGAGACGGATATTACGATTGCCAAACTCATCCTGAATCGATCATCCATATTTCCTTTAAATTTAAACAAAGAACATCAATGCCGTGTTATATTGATTGGCGCAAAGGGGGGCGGCTCTCTCTCTTTCTCTGTCTGTCTCCCTCTGTCTCTCGTTGTTTCTCTGTTAAATTCTATGTTCAGCTAAAAACCCAGATTTATTTCTGAACGGAAAGAGAAATCGAAGAGTCGCTTTCTAGATGAAAAAGAACGGCAATAATCTCGCTTCGTTTTTTTGCCTTTCTTCGCCTTAATTCGTTCGCAGCTTGACAGTCAAAAGCAAAAAAAGGAAAAACTGTGCACGCAAAAGTTATACGTTACATAATCCTGACCTTCCTACAGTTCAATTTTTTCCTCGTACATTTCCCGCGATGATACAGATAATAGAGGAAGCGGATAACTTGAAATGAGCTCGAGATAGGTGGAACACCCTGTATAGACGCGGTATAGACTATAGGCTGCATCCCCCGCCGACTCTCGAGGTCGCCCCGATGTTCTCGAGCTTCTCAGAAATCTCAGAGCCTGCGAAGAGAGGCGTGCACCCGTATCGCCGAGACGAAGCGTGTCGAGGACGTCGTCGTCGTTGTCGTGGTCGTCGTGTCGTCGCCGCTCGACAACGTTTCGTTGCTCCTAATATATGCAGCCACATATGTGCAGCCACCGGCGCGTGCATCGCGCCGGCACAGCCTCCTCGTCCTCGGTCCCGACGAAAGGCGACGTCGACGACGACGGAGATATCGAACGCGGGAAAGGGGTGCACACCCCTTTCCCTCTCTTTCTTCTTTTTCCTCTTTCTATCTTTCTCTCTCTCTCTCTCTATCTCTCTCTCTCTTTCTAGAGCGCCTACAAAGGGCGGACCGTTGATAACACTCTTTTATCGCGTTACCAGCATCAACGGTACTCGAGCGGTCGCCGTTCCTTTTCTTCCTTCAAGCGGCTATCGATCTCGCACGCTCGCGGCACGGCGCGGCGTGCTCATTATCTCCGCTTATTACAAAGCGGTTCATCGCCCGCGTGTTGCATGCCGCCGCACATGCCAATTAAGAATATCTAATCCCCGCGAAATGCGGTCACGAGGTAAATCCGATAGCGGCGTGAACGTGCGGTAAACAGCCGCGCGCATCTATAATTGGACGGGGATGGGGATATCTCGCGTGTCGAGACTGTCGAGACTGTCGAGACAATGCGAGCTAATCCACTTTTGCATGAAAGAAAACCCGGGAGCGCATACCTATATACGTTAGCATAAATAATATATTTATTTCGTTGGTACCAATATTATTATTATTTTAGTTATCCCTTGAGAGAGGCAAATAAAGGAGAAGCGAAAGTAGGAATACTTTCCGCGATACCTTCGTCGAATATACGCAACGACAAAATATACATATAGTAATATATTCTTCTATAATAACTCTGATTATTTTCCAAAGGTATCGAAAGATACAGTTTTCAATTTTTGCTTAATCACTAACAACAAGTAATTGTTACGGAAAATGGCATAAAATTCACGTAAATGCAGATTTTGAAATGTCATGTGAAATATGTGACATATGTGTGCGTGTATACCTAAATTCTATTATTTTCTCGTTTTCGAGAAGCATTACTTTTGAATGACATTATTACTTTTGTCGAATAATGCGCTTGTTGTTAAGTAATTACAAGTATTAAATAACAATAAAATAGTAAAATTGTATATTTCAGACCAAATTTCGCTTCCGTAGCAAAGCCCATTGGTTTTTCCAAAATTTCACGCTGGGGTGCAATGCATTCGCATGCATGAAGTTTATAGAATGTTTTGAGGAGACTGTATGTGTGCGCTTACATGTGCGTAATCATGTGCATGCACGAGTATCGGGAAGAGAAGAAGAGGGAGGTGCAATTGAGTGATGAATGCACCACCGGGATGCATGCTCACCTAGTTGTGCCATAACGCGACGCATAACGTAGATAGATTCATCGCTCTACTGTTCTAATTTAGGTGAATTGGGATATCCTTAAATAGCAAATCTATTTGCAGACCCTGCAAATCCAAGTCTTGTTCCTTTGCGAAAATGTGACTTTACTCAATCGAGCAATAATTCGATGTGATATTAACGTTCCGTGATTTTTAATTTTAATTCATATAAAATTTATATGAATTTTCAAAATAGCTCGAAATCTCTCGTCGTTTAATCGCATCAGCGATTAAGCAATTAATTCCCGCTTATTGTGATCTTGCAAATTGCACATTAAATCACCTACCGAATCTAACATCAATTCATCGCCTAGTATTGATTTGTATATCCATTCTGAATATCTTTGAATATATTTATTAAAGGAGAAATTCGTGCATATTCTTACTGCAAACAGTTTGCAGCAATAATTTACTTTACATATCTTTGCCGCAAAAGTACCATTAAATATGAATCCTAGACGGAGCTGCGATTCATATTTACGCAATGTTTGTGGCAACAATACATAAATTATCTTCAGCATTTGCATGATTTTGATGCACCCTCACGTTTCGCTATTAAGGTAGATATACCTACGTTGTAGCGTCTCTTTCGCAGGGCTGCTACATTTCTATATGTATAGGTATACATAACACCTTTTGGTATATATGTGTGTAAAGGATTATATATAATGTATATATATATAGTAATTTTATATATATAATTACTACGATATATTAATATAGATATACTTTTATATGTATATAGTATTTCATCTAATACTGAAAATAAATACTAGTGTTTTCCATTTTCGCTCGAAAATTGGTTACCCATCCCAAACAATCGGGACGCGCCCTGGTAAGGAATATTATGTAAATTCAGTTCGTTACATATATCATTATGGATTCGATCCGAAGGGAATAGCATATTTTCTTTGAGACACGATCAATGACGCTTAACCGAACCCGGAGGGCGGTTACTAGGGCGCAAAAATTCCGATAAGTGAAATCCAAGGAAATGCCGCAGCGAGATCACAATCTGCGGATAGCGAACGTCGTCCCGTAACTCTCGGATACATTCACCCACAAGTCTACATTTTACATTAGACGGATATTACGAAGCATCGAGAGATCCTGTTATTATCTTTTACCAGCGCGAGGAGCAGCTCGCTTCTTGTCGGGTCGTATTAATTTTACAATCATGCGGTTCCAATTGATAGATCCACAGGGAGCCGGATAGATCCGGCAGCTCCTTCCTCTTCCTCTGTCCTCGCGTTCCGGCCGTCGGCGCCGTCGACTTCGGGCTTTAGGGCGTTATGGACAGAGACGGAGAGAGAGAGAGAGAGAGAGAGAGAGAGAGAGAGAGAGAATGGGGACGAGGGAGAGAGCGAGAGGCCGATCGATGCATTGAGGCGCCTAGTGGCCAGGCAGGCAAGGCACCAGGCTCTTTCCGCGCGAGCACAGAGCTCCAGCCCCCGTTCTGTTCACCCCTGCCCCGGTATATGGCCTGCAGCGGCGGCGCGCGACGCGCGATGCGCGACGCGCAACGCGACTGGCTTACCTCTGGGGAAGGTACATGGTAGCGTGCACTGTGCAGTTGCGCATCAACCTCCGGGGCGTGCACGGCGAGTAGCGGCTTGGCGGCGCTCCTCGTGAGTGTGACAACGACGACGGCGGCAGCGGTGGCGCGTAGGCGGGGTTCCCGTCGTCACACTGTCTTCTCCGAGACGCTGACCCGTGGTCGTCGTCGTTCACTGTCGAGCCGTCGGGGATGTCGTTGGTGCCGACGATCACTGCCGATCGCGATTCGTAACTTTACTCCTCTTCTCTTTTCCGTTATTCCCGTTCATCTCATCGTCTCGAGCCAGTCATGCTGTCATCCGAAGCCCACATCCGAATCGCAACGTCAGAATTGTCCCTGTGATATGCTCGTTTCGCTGGCGAACTATTATGGTAAATCGAACTTGGCCCGTCCTGCCGTTGATTAGATCGTATGTCAGTAGTTATGTATGACGAATGAAACGCCGAGTGGAATTTAATTGACGCGATCATGCGCGGATGTTTAAAACGCTCGTCGAAACAGGTGTTTACAACGCGGCATCGCATACTTACACATCTTACGTCCGGCCGATCGATTTAAAATTTTAAATCTCCGAGCCCGCTTCAGACACGGGCTGACGCTAATACGATTAGTCCGTTGTCCGCGGAGTAGGACACTCACAGCGCTCCTGTACATATACATATAATTGTCGTGTTATAACATTAAAAATTATTAGAGCAAGTTATTAAAATTACGATTGAGAGGTTCTTAAAATTCCATGATATTATCATTATAAAAATTAAAAAAATATAAATATTATATCAATAAAATACGAGTAAATAGATAAACCCCCTTCAAAGATGTATATATCACAGATTGGTTTTTCACTGAGCAGGAGATAGCTGATGCCGGAGGAGGATTCGACAACAACAATAACAAACAACAGTATTTTCAATTACCGCATCGTATCGGTATCGTCTCGCTGTTGTTGTTGTTGCTGCTGCTGCTGATCGCTGACGCGTCGAACGGCGGTGGCGTCGGGGGTGGCACAGCCGCCGCGGGCGTAGGCGGGGGTAGTAGCAGTGGCAGTGTCAGAACTGTCAGCATCATCGGCAGTGTCGTTGGTGGTGGCACTTGTGGGTTGGCCGAGTTGACGTGTCGGGACGGTCGCTGTGTGCCGATCGACGCTTACTGCAACGGTGAGGATGATTGCGGCGATGGCAGCGATGAGCCGACGATGTGCACGCCGTGCAATCGCACGTACCACGGCCGCGAGGGACACACGTACAAGCTGGACCTGCCAAGGCCCGCCGAGGAACGCCTGCCGTTCCTCTGCCACTTGACGTTTACCGCCGCCGGTCAGGGTTACGGCGAGCTGGTCCAACTGCTGTGGGACGCGTTCAGCGTCGGCCGCGTCGACGCGAACGCCGACAACTACTTCACCAGCTGCCCTGAGGGCTCACTTCAGCTCGCCGAGCTCGGTAGGCACTTCACCGGCGGCTCGTGGTGCGGGGTCAGCGAGGGTCGCGCGTCCTACTACAGGTACTCTCTCGAGCTCATTCTTAAGTGCACGTCGTTTACACCCGCAATTGCGCAAATCTTCAGATTTTCCCTGGCTAAATTCAGATCTGCAAATTTAAAGCGATTTAGAGCTTTTTATTATCATTAATATAAATAATAATAATTCGTAATTATCATATATTAATAATGAGTTATTACTATTACTATTACTATTGCAGCGAAACCAGTACGGTCACTGCCTCTATACGACTGTTCCACGCACCGTCCGCGGTGCCATTCGAGTTTCGTCTCCGTTACCGCTTTGTCTCGCGCAACGAGGCGGTCGCCCGACTGGGCAAACCAGAACTGCCAATCGAGCGGGGTTCCCCGGTGCCGGGCACCTATTGCTCCCGCAACTTCTACGAATGTCACCTGAAGCAGTGCCGGCTGCAGAGTCCGAACTATCCGGGCGAGTATCCGCGAAACGCAAGCTGCCTGATCACCGTGCGCCAGAAAGAGGTACCTACGTGCAAGCACGCCATGATATCTGTCAAGAGCACGCTTGCCGGCCCGGTAGGTCTCAGCGCTACCGTCAACACGAGCCTCAGCGTCTGGCAGGACTGTTCCCCCGAGAGGGACCGTCTGATCTTCCGCGATGGGGCGCGCACGGAGGACCCGGTCCTCCTGGTATACTGCGGTGGTCCGCTACCGCAGGTGACCGCGCGTGGACCCGCCATGCAGGTGGAATTCCGCAGCTCGCCGGTCGCGATACCGCTGGGCGCGTCGTCGCTGCGACTGGAGCTTGAGCTACGCGTAATCTACGTCGATTCGGACGGGCTGGATTATGCTAAAGGCCCGCACGGTTGCAATTTTTTCGTGAACGGCACCGGCGTCGGCAGCAAGCGGAGTGGCACGATACGCGCACCTTTACACGCGCTACCACCCGGTTCCAGCTGCACATGGAACATCAAGGGCGCAACCGGCGATCGCGTATGGATATATTTCTCATCATATTCGCAGCGCGATCTCACCGGCAACGGTGAGAACAACGCAAGCGCCGGTCAATTGACGCCAGATATCTCCGCGGCGTCGGTATGCGCGGTTAAACTCGTCTTCTGGGACGGCGCGCAAAACACGGGCCAGCCAATGGCCACGCTGTGCGACGACACGCCCAAGCTGTGCGCCCATGCGGCTCTTCGTAATGTCACCAGGAGCACGAGGCCGTGTACCGAGGATGAGAGTTACCTCACGACCGCGCCGAGCCTGACGCTGAGTATGGAAACTGTTCTGGGTACCGCTCTCCATCCGATTAACTTCCACGTGAGTACACAGGATGTTGCCCGCTATCTATCTTGACCGCCTGAAATTTTCCCCTTGCCTTTGGTGGTTTAATTTAATTGTGTAATTTTTCTTTATAAAATAAAAGAGGAGAGAGTCCCTTTATGGCTTAAATTTAAATAAAATTATTTACTTATAGTTTCCATTCTCGTTCCAGGCGCGATACGAGTTCGTCTCCACTGTTCAGACCGGCGAACCCTGGGGCGACGGTATCTGCAGTCGAGTATGGCGCAAGGTACACACTGGCGAAGTGATGTCACCGCGCGACGTACGTCTATTCGGCCGGGGTGGTGCCACCAAGCTGGATTGCAGGTAGAGACGGAAAATCAAAATCAAATTTCTCGCAAGTAACGATCAGTTAGGCGTTAAAAAAACAAAGATAGGACTTGTAAGCAAACGCGAACCCAAGATTCCGGCGTTGTAGTATCTATAATGATAGCATTATGGATATACTGGGTTTGTTTGACTGAGAAATCATGAATATATGTATATTGATTTCGACATCGTGCCCGATTTATGCAGATATCGCGTGGAAGCTGGTAGCGGAGAGCGAGTCCGTTTGACGCTGCATAACGTCAGTCTCGGTGAGTCCACTATGTGCACGAGCGATTCGGACCCACATACCGGTAAACCGCGCTGCGTTCAGGAGGTAGGGTCCAGGGAGGCGCGTCTGGTCATTTACGAGGCGCCATGGCGGGATGTAAAGCTACCCCGGGCGTGTCTGTGCGACAACACGTCACACTTGCCGCTCACATACATCACCTCCGGCCGTGCGCTGGAGATAACATTTTTGGTGGACCAGCAAGCGCCCCACGAAGACTTTGAGACGCTCTTCTTTTACGCCAGCTTCGAGCTCATCCGCGTGCCAGAGTGCCCGAGAAAGCAGAGGATCCGTGGCGAAGGTGGCGAGCTGAGATTCGTCAATCCTCCGCTGTCGAGACCAGACATCTATTGCGAAGGTCTCCCGTGGCTGGTGGAGGCGCGCGAGAACCGTTCACTCTTCGTCCTGACCTGGGGCTGGTTTCTGCCATTGGAACCGCCGCCGCTGACCAGTCCCGAGACGTCTGGTGGCGTCAGCGGCACAAGCGGCGATCAAATCAAGTGCCCGACTACCAATCGCATCCTCCTCTATTCCGGCTGGCCGCCGAAGTTGTCGAAGGTAGTGTGCCCGGCGGAACCGGGCGCACGCGAGTTCACCGTGCATGTGTTCTCACAGGAATGGCTAGGCCCGACTGAAGAGGGAAAATGGCCAGGTCCACCGAGACCGCCCGCGTTATTGCTGGACTTCGTGGCACGGGAATCTGGCCAGGCAGCTGCCTCCTGGTTGGAGATTTCCAAGAGTCGCGCGGCGCTACGCCGGCAGCTGCGTCTTCCGGAGAGAATCCCGGGTGCAATGATAGAGAACGAGACAAACGGCGTGCCGTCATATATCGGCGACTGCCCGCACAAGTGCCCTGAGCTGGGTGCGTGCATCGCCTCAAGTCTCTGGTGCGACGGTCACGCGCACTGCCCATCCGGTCACGACGAGGCCAACTGCGGGAACGGCGCGCGGCTACTCGGACTGCTCCCGCCCATCACATGGCTCGTCGTCGCCGGCGTCGCTGGAATTGTCACTGCCTTCGCGTGCCTATTCACCATTCTTATTAGCAGGTAACTTGAAATCTGAAAAGTCAAAAAGTCAAAAAGTCAAAAAAGTAAAAATAATCAATGTTAATCCTCGCCTTGATTTATTCATGGTTGTCATTAGTTGTCATTAGTTGTCATTAGTTGTTATCAATGTAGAACGGTAAAGTTATTACATATAGTATTTGCTGCCAGATTTATTAAGCTCTCATCATTATCGCGGTTTGCCAGATCCTTGGGTTTTAAAAGCCAACAAAATTATCATACAACTTATTTCTATATTTTATCTCTTATGTATTTTATGTAACGTTGAAAATATATGAAAGCATTCAGATTTTAATCTAGGATGAATACAATACAATGTATTTGTACGTCAACCAGGTAGAACACTCTCTTTTTCATTTTATTACTCGTCTCTTCTAGATCCAAAGCTCGCACAAAGAGACTTCACTACAAGGGGCCGAAGAAGAGCAAGAAGCCGCGACGTGCACCGACCGAGGAGACGCTTCTCGGAGCGGCATCCTGACAACAGCCGCCCGGTTTCGTGGAGTACATTCACGTGGACCGGGAAACGACTGTCTAGTGACGCTAATTCTGTGCTTCACCGTCCAATGACTAACTCTACTCGACAGATCCTCCCCCGTGGTGTCATATACATATATATAATTGCGCAGCGGGTGACGAGATTCCTCAGAACTCCGCCACGCGCTTCTCCCTTCCGTCATTCATTTTTCTTGACCTCGTTCGGTCGCGTTTATCCTCGAGTCTGCCTGCATGCCTGCATCGACTCTCGTCGAGTCGAGTCGGATCTATCCATCGAATGTCTTCTGTTCGCGAGATACCATATTAGTGATGTACTTATTTGTGATAGTCCTCTATATATATATTTAATTACAATTACGCGCTGTGTTACCTCTACACACACACACACACACACACACACACACACACACATGATACACACATACATGATACACACATAAATGCATGCATGCGCGTGTGCGAATCTCTCGATTTAGGAGTAGTTTTAAGCGTGTCTCGACGGACGGAAAGTAAATCCCGTGAACCTACGCGGCACTCGGGCGAAGTCTACCTTTCAAACGCTATTATTACCTGAAAATATCCTAATTCGCGTGTTCTGACACATATAGTGATAATTATTTTAGAGATTAGGAGAGAGAGAGAGAGAGAGAGAGAACAAGTTACGTGTCTCTCGTGGGTTATTCTAACAAAAAAAAAAAGGATAAAGAAATATATATAATATATATAATAAATTAGAGCCGAGAACAAAAGTACGTTTTACGAATAAGATCATATATTTCAGAATTATATCGATAATGAGACTAATTGAATGATGTTGAAGTATAAAGTGTGTAGTTATGATGAAGGTAACAGGTCAGGGTTCGTAGAATAGTGTATGTATAGAACGAGGATGCTCCGCCACGCGAGAACCCGCGGTCTCGGGGCGGAACTTAAACAAATATACTGCCTTTTTCGCACGTGGGATTGTTTTGTTCGGATGTCGATGGAAATTGCATTGTAATTATTCTTGCGTCTTTTGATTCAAGTCTCAGATATCGCGTATGTAAAGTTCATTTCACTTCCGTATCTTCAAAAATATACATATATCATTTTTACATATTCCCATAAAAATATATATATTATTTTTATATAAAATATATTAATGTTACCGATTGTTGTTCGGCATTCAAATTGATTCACGATGATCTCTAGATGAATATTTATTTATTTCTTTATTTAATATATACGCGAACAATATTATTTGTGTAATATACTTAGACTGCAAGAAAGGGAGAAATGGCACACAGGAGGGAAAGTCTGAAGTCGCATTCACGCACCGCAAAATGTCATATTCAGAAGCAATATTCTAAAGCGGTGAGAGAACAACGACTCATGAGTTCAGATTTGATACTCTTTGCTCTGCCATTCTGAAATAACAAAATACTATTACGCGATACAGGTACTATAGAGATATATATATATATATATATTATTAATATTATATTACGATATATCGGGAGAAAATGATCTCTGGCTCGATGATCAGCTCGCCCATTCCGACTTTTGCTCCGACTTTTTCCCAAGTAGTTTCTCGAAGAACCTTGTACATATAATCTCCGATATGCGTAATGCGTATACATGTATATATTACAAAGGGTGTTTCAAAACTGTATTGACAAGCTTTCAGAACAGATTCCCATCGAAGGGAATGTTCCCCGCGTCACGTCGCCTGCGTTTGCCGTTTACTTACTTTATCCATTCAGTCGTTCGTCGTAGGAATCGCGAGCGGTTTTCGGCGTTTCGATGTTGTGAAAGCTTGCCAAGGGATTCTAAATATCTCCTATAATATTAATTTTATACTATGTACACATAGCGATACACATAATGGAGCGTGATGTGTTACATGTGCGTACATACGGGGCGGCCCGCGGCCCGGACGGGTATCTTTAAGGGCAGCTCCGATATTAACTTGATCGGCGATTAATTCAACCGGCAGAATTGCTTAAAAAGCATAAAATTCTGACTATAATAATTCGTTGTCCCTAATCTCTTTTTTTACATGCCAAGCAAGAAAAAAATTAATAATATTCTAGCCACAAAATAATACAAAATATCGCTCGATAACGATAACTTAATCGGGGTTTTAGTCTCCCTGAACTGCTCTGTTGAACAAATAAGTTTTCCCGGGGCGCTTCGTCGAGACCGCGTCGCGTCGCCTCGGATGAGCATTTAAGATCAAGACATCAAGAATGATATCTGAAGAATGTAGCTCAATAAATCAGGACAGAGCGGACTAATTGTAAGATGAAAGATATCCGATTGATAAAATTCTAATATCCAGTTTGCGCTGACTGCAAATTCGTAATTAATTCGATTACTCGTATCGCTCGCGGCACCGGTAGAACTTCGGCACGCCAAAGACTACTGTACATGTAGCTGTTTAATGGCAAAGACACAATGTAAACATATTTACCGATAAAATAGACGAATGTTGCATTTGTAGCGGAATATATATAGATATTGGATATTTTACCAGGCAAAGTGCTCATATTTCGCCTTTACATGGATCTCTAATCTCTTCATGTACAGCGGTGTTCATAGCGTCGGAACGAATGTTTCATTCTTTGTAGCTGAACTTTTGATACTTCTCATCTCTTCCCACTTTTTCTCTTTAACGTCCAATCGCGCGCGCGCGCGCGCGCACGCGAGCCTATTTCACTTTAAATGCAGAAGGTATAGCGTAGCGCAGCTACAACAGACAGAAAAAAACCTCAGGTTTATTCCTTTCTAGCTAAATCTTTTGCTATAAACCTTCTATTATAGCTTCTTGCTTTCTATTCTTAACGTCTGATTATATATGTATATATATTTCATTTTAAATGCAAAAAATATAATATAGCGCAGTTACAAAGAGCAGAAAGAAAAGGACTTACTATCGCTACCATAGCCTGCCGAACCCAAAGCCGAATTCGCTACGATACGGGCATTACGGGCTTTCTCTACATACGCAAGTGTATATATATGCATGCCATATACATATAGTAAGGTAGACGACAGAGAAAGGGAGAAAGGGAGAAAGAGAAAGAGGAAGAGGAAGAGAGAAAAGAAGAGAGAAGTCTATGCACCGGACTGACCACTGACCGGAAACACCGGAGTCCGGACTGGCGGACTCCGGAGTCCGGCCCGGCCGGACCAGGCCGGAAGTAGACTATAATAGTAGAGACTAGAGAGATCATTAGTGGAAACATAAACGTCTCGAAGCGTACGTAACGTCGCTCAAACTCGTTCGTTATTCAAAAATCGCAGAATGCTGCGGTATTATGCAAAGCCACGTAAAAGCACTGTGCCATTCGCCACTCGTGTATATACACAAATTTCAATAAAAGCGACAGCTCTTGTCTTGTAGGAAACCTCACCGACTACCGAGTATGTACATACCACTTACCAGCAGCACTTAGATTTTAGATACCTCTGAAGCCTCTGAAGTCGCTGAAGTCTGAACTCTGAACGTCCATTGAAAAAATACAATAGAGAAACGGAGCGATTCTTTTACAACTTCACGTTGTTTATGTCGTTGTTCGGGAGCAGACTTAACCTTTACCTAACACTAACCACTAACCTGAAACCTCTCGTCGTTCGTCGTCATCAACAACGGACGACGGACGTGTCGTGTCGCTCGCGAAGAGGACGGATAAGAAGGTGAATGAGTATCGACGCCGACGCCGGGTGTCAGTTTTTGTCCGCCGGTCGAACAAATCAGATAAAAAAAGAAGAACAACAACAATAAAATATAAATCTGCGGATACGCAATGTATAGTTTTGTTACACCTGTGCGAAGCAGGAGTGCCGAGTGAGTAGTGACCTAAGTGACCCGGAGTGACGCGTGACGCCGCGGCCGCATCTTAACGACAGCAGGTATTCGTAAGAAAGGAAAAGATACGCCAAAAGATGATGAACGAGAAGATGATGGACTCGCGAAGGCGCGAGAGAGAGTTGATAGGATTACGCGGAGTTCCTGAAGCTTGGAGCAGATCCCCGACGCAAATTGAATAGTACGTAGACATCTCTCCATTAAATAGACTTATTAAATCTTTGACGACATATCTGTGTCCTATTAGTTATTGCCATTCACACAGGTTGTCGACCCTGGTAATAACGCTCGTCAAGAAAGAATTTAATTCTGTGAATAATCGTCTGTAGTTCGTGGTCCGTGAGGTTAGAATTAGTCTTGTTATATGTACAATGTACATACTAACTTATCAGCTTAAAATCTAAGAATTTTACACAGAATGTACAATCTATTAGCAGTTTGTGCTCAAATATCGTACATACATATACTTGAATTCAGTCCAACAGGTTTACATCGGTCTTCAAAATAGTACGAGTGGTACGAGTGGCATAACATTGAAGTTTTGGTTTGTTTTTGCATTTGCAGTAGCTCAGACGAGGAGGATGAAGATCTGGACAAACACAAGGATAACACTTCACCGAAGGATCGCAAGAGAAAGAGGCACGATGTTAAAAAGAAGGTACTAGATTAATCGCGAATAATATTGAATCAAACATATTAATATATTCATGCGTACATGAACGATGAACAAATGTTAATAATGATATTGAACATTTAGAAAAGCAAGAAATTGAAGAAGGAAAAGAAGGCGAAAAAGGAGAGAAAGAGGGAGAAAAAGGCGAAGAAAGAAGCAAAGAGAGAGAAGAGGAAGAAGAAGAAGAAAGCGAAGAAAGAAACCGACAGTAGTAGTTCTGACGATAGCGACAGTAATAATAGCAGCGACGAGGAGGTCTGGGTGGAGAAAACCACGGTCACCGATAAGCCGAAACCAAAGAAAGGCTCGAGTTCGGACGACAGTGGAGACGACGGCGACGGGATGGTTGGACCCGCTCCGAAACCGCATGTGACTCTCTCGGCCAAGGACTTCGGCAAGGCACTGCTACCAGGTGAAGGTGCCGCAATGGCGGCTTACGTCGCCGAAGGGAAGCGCATACCCAGGAGAGGCGAAATCGGTCTCACATCGGAGGAGATCGCATCGTACGAATCTGTCGGTTACGTCATGAGTGGCAGCAGGTAATGTATTAAACATATATATAAAAAATTCTTATTTTTCTATTTCGCATCACGGAACAAGATTTTCAATGTTACGTTATAAAAACAAAGCAAATTTTATTATCCAAAATATATTGTATATAAAATTATATCGATTCACTGTCCCAATTATTATTTATGAAAGTTCTCGATGATTTCAACAAACGTCATTGATTAAGTACGAGATATCTTTACTGGCATGCTTGTCAGAAATACATTTTAAACGTATTATCTTTTTCTAAAGGCATCGTCGCATGGAAGCAGTTCGTATCCGAAAGGAAAACCAGATCTATTCTGCTGACGAGAAGCGCGCCTTGGCTATGTTCAGCAAAGAAGAACGGCAGAAGAGGGAAAATCTTATATTGGGACAATTTAGAGAGATGATTAACCACAAGAAAATGGCACAGGAGAAGAATTGATGACAAGTCATCTTGTCTAATATTGACGCTTGTATATATACGATATATTGTATAATTTTAAGTTTTTGTAAATTAAGCGAAGATGATGTATATAGAAAATATCAAGGTATACATACTTACCTGAATAAATAGCAAATATAGCAATAGTTTCCTCAATTTTCATGCAACAGTTTTGACAACGGCACTTGAACAATATCCATCCATTACATCAAAATAAAACTTTATCTTTTATTGTTTGCATAATAGAACATCTCAATATCGCTATTAAAAATCAGTGCAATGGTGAAAATATTCTTTAATATTGTATATAATGGTAGTTTCCTTCTTACGTTACGTTCAACTACTTTTTCTTTTTTTCTTCACTTTTGCTCTGTTTACTTCCTTTTTCCTTTATTTTTTTCTTCCCATTCCAACCAGCCTCCAGGGTAATGATGTGCCCTGCAAAATGAATAAATTATAGAGCGCTCTATTATAAAAATCTACTAATAATTCCAAAAAATATCATACAGTGTATATCCTAATTTCTGCATTGTTTGTTGCATAGACATGCTTCTTTTGCCAGACCGGCAGCTAAATATGATTTTTGTGTCTCTAGTTGGCTTAGGTTTGCCATATTTTTCTTGAAACTCTTCCTCCGACAAATTTTCAAATGCATTCCTAACATTGCCCACTGTAACAAATATATATCTATATTTCATTACTTACTACTGTATATTAATCACATAATACATAATTATACAATATTGTTACTTTATGACGTTTGAAAAACGATTAGTAAATTTTCCAAAATTGATACATGTATGTGGATATATGTAACGGAAGATTTCTACTTGGTATATGAATGCTTCCTGGTAATACGCCAGTCTCGCTTATCTCAGAAGGCTCTCTAATGTCAACAATCAGAGTGTTAGGCTCCTTTTGTTCTTCCAATAACTGTTCATAGTTGACTTCGAGCGCCATTCCGTTTTTGCACAGGGGTACACTGTCCGTTCCTCGGTAAAATATATTTGAAGAATATAAAGTCCGTATCACTGAAGAGAAATTAGTATTTTTGCTACTGCAAACATCGATATTTCAAATACTACAACATTAATAATGTTCTATTCTATTAATAAACAAATAAGTAACAAATAAAAAAAACGGGGAAAAAATCCGGAAAACTTTATAGACGATCGATAATCGATATACTGTAATTTCTATAAATCTCCAAATCCTTATTCCTTAATCCTATTACAAGAATAACAATAGACGATCTTACGTACAATTGCCTGCACTCGGACGGTTAAACGTAATTTCTAAAAATCGTTGAGAATTCGATGACAACGATGAGACATACGATGGATTTCCGCGAGAACAACTCGACGATACACACGCTTGATACAGTCGTCGAGAAATTCTAGTATGCATAATAAATGTAAAATGTCAATTTTTTATTGCTGAGAGACGATAACTGTCGCTGTCGGCCAGGTCGGCCTGTCGCAGCCTGTCGCAGCCTGTCGCGATGAAACCGTGATGCACCGGGTGCACGGTGAACGATTGGATTGGATACGATTTCAACGATTTGCACTCTATCGTGTTTGGTGCAATTGGTACAAACCTACCTACATCCATTAAATAGCTGAATAAAGCGACAAAAATAAAGTTGATAGGTGTTTCGCGCTAGAAACAATTAATCCCCGTTTTATTTGTTACAGCCGAAAGGAGCCGGTTGTCCCTGATTCAGACAGATCTGGCACTCTGGCAGTGCCAAGTGCCATATACCTTATAAACCAATTTAAATGTTCTTGAAAGGCGCACCAGTGCACCACGATCATTTTGAAAAATGGCGGACAGTACATATTCTCTCTTGAGTGAGAAACTCTAGATAGATGGCTAGATGGTCGGTAGCGCAGTCTGACGAGGAATGCGGCAAATAGCTCTTTTTATTTCTCTTATACGGTCAAGTGGAGTGTACTAATTTATCGAAAATAATCACGGATACGACTCAGCTCCGTTCCCGCAGTTTCACCACACAGTGTGGTTTCACACCGAGTGAGTAAATCGGGGAAGGGGCGAAGGCTCGACCTGGGTAACCTGGGTTTCCCGTCACGTGCCGCGTCGCCCGCGTCGGATCGACGCGACGGCGACGCGACGGCACGTTCGTGTTTCGATTTCCGATTCCGCGAGCGAGCGCGATTCCCCGCGCGGCCACTACTCCAGCTTCAGCAGATACACCCCGATGACGATACGACGACAACGACGATGCGCCCCATTGTTTATGCATATGATTCTTCGTCCCAGGGGGAACCGTGCAGCCTCCTTCATCTGAGTAGAGTTCAATAGAAATCCCGACGGCACGACCCGCACGACCCGCACGACCCGCACGACCCGCGCGTACGGAACCCCTCTGTTTTCCTCTTGTGTACACTGTACCTCCGTCGGCTCCGTCGCTCCGTCCGTCTTTCACCCCTCGCCCATGGATTCTAGAGTGTCTCCTCACCTGTCCATTTGTTTTCAGACGAGATATATAATAATCCACATAAATGAGCTGAACCCCGCGAAAATGAGTTCGCTACAGCAAGGAAACAGGTTCCTGCCATTCTCGAACAACAATTTACAAAGAAAACAATTGTCCGTACAAGGTACAGCTTCGTAAATGTTACATCTACCTATATGTGTGATGGTGTGTGGTGTGGTAGCCTTACCATCTTAATTCTTAGCAAGGTGTTTACTCGATATTGGTATGTACGTTCTTTCACAGGGGGCCTTCCTCAAAGTTTGAGTGGTAGCGAGACTGATGTTTCCACATCCAACGAAAATCTGAGCAACGAAGAGAGATATGTCATACGGCATACAGCTCGACAAGAACCGCAAGGTCAGGAAAATCAGCAACAGAGTCCCTCCAGATCTTCCAGTCACAAAGAAAATATACCAAATATTCAGGTACAGCCAAAGCATATGCAAAACTTAATACGTAAAAGTTTATCAAATAGTTTATCAAATAGAATCAATTATGTGAATGCATTCTTTTGCAATTTGATATCGTCTTATTATCCAAAGTTAATATGGTTTGTCACCATACAGGGCAACCTACATAACAGGAACAGTCTGAAAGACAGCTTGAACGGGTCTAACAGGAACAGTCTGAAAGAGAGCTTGAACGGCTCCAATCGGAACAGTCTGAAGGACAGCATCAATGGCTCAAATCGAAACAGCTTGAAGGACAACTTAAGCAATCGTACCAGTGGTTCAAACAGGAGCAGCCTAGATGTCTCGACGAGTTCTTACAACACGTTAATTATACATAACGCTAACGACGACAGCTCATGGATACCACCTGGAAGGTAAGCAAGCGTTTTCGTGTTTTTTTTTTTTTTTTTTTTTTTTTTTATATTAATAACTCTAAAGGTTATTTTGCATCTCCTATCTGCGTCAATAGGCTGTCGGGTATAGTGAGGGAACATGGAGAAGTGGGTTACTTGTATTGCGACGGAAAGGGACATTCCAACAGTCCTACAATACAGTCCTTGTCCAATCTGCCGCACGAGGATTACGTCCACGAACAATCCGGTGGTGGTTGCCAAGAAATCACGGATATCCCAGATGATTATCTTAATCAATCTCAGGTATGGTGGCCAACCAGAACGATCAACACTACAATTAATTAATTGGATTAGTAATTATTTGTGTTGAATTATTTATAAAGTAACATTTATAAATATTATTTCGAATTAGGAATATAAATAATAATAATAATAATTTATATGTTAATTAATGTTATTGATGATATTAAATTGATAGTTAATGTACTATTTTTCAAATTTAAGTCTACGTATGCGCTTTGCAGGTCTTGAAACATCTAGCGAAGGAGGTGAAAATACCGCCGTATTCTAGTAACAGTGGCAGTCTAGAGATGAGATTAGGAGAGATGAGAATAAGAGACAGGGGAAAGCAGAACGACAGCGAGTACGAAGGCAGATCGACACCGTGCTACGTATCCACGCTGTTTAAAAGCAAACATAGGCTCTTCGGACCAACGGAGAAGCTAACTGTATCGCGATCGCAGCCAGATCTATCCAGGATTAATAAGGCGGACATCGATAATTACAATATTCGAACAACGTCGCCTCGGTAACGTAATATTTTCTATTTGTGCTTTGTGCAAACGCTGCGATATTTAGCTGACAGCTGCATCTCCACAGACCGCAGACTAAGGGACGGGAAGAGTTGGAAAGAGAGACGGGCGAGGTGTGGCCGTCATCGGAGATGATTCAAATAGTAATCCAAGAGAACAGCGCGTTGAAGCTCGAGCTGGATCACTGCTACAGCAAGGTTGCCAAGACGCAGAAGCTAGAGCATGAGATAGCGAAAGTGCATCGCGTCCACGAGGAGCTTGCGGCGTCTTGCGAGCGACGGGAGAAACTGGAGCGTGCCGCCCGAATGAGGCTGCAAAACGAATGCCGTCGGTTGACCGAATTAAATCGCGCGTATAGAGATCAGATCGACCTGCTGTCCGCACGTACGGACAGTCCGCCGATCGTCGAGACAATGCGAAAGGAACTAACGCAACGCGAGCTACTCATCGGACAGCTCATCACTCAGAGTACGATTCGTCCCGATCACGCGCGCGCAAAAATACGATTTCTCTGAATTTATTCTTTCGTGTATTTTTAGATAAAGAGTTGACCGCTGCGAAGGAGAGACAGGAGATTGAGCTGGCGGCCCAGCGGGCCACTTTGCAGGAACAACGTACGCACATCGACATTCTGGATACCGCGCTGACGAACGCACAAGGCAATGTCGTACGATTGGAAGAAGAAGTAAATTGATTTATTAATAAATTTGATAAATATAATTTAATTTTAAAAATGAGAGATAGGGATTTCTCGTAAGTAATTTAATTATATTGATCACAACAATCATATTGATGGATTGAATATGATTAGAATTGTTTTTGTTCGTAAAGTGTCGAAAGAAGCAAGTGTACGTGGAGAGAGTGGGCCAGCTTCAGCGGGCCTTGTCTTCGCTTCAAGCGTCTAGCGATAGACGAGAAGAGACCGAGAGACAACTGAGAGGTCAGCTAGAAAAGGAGTTGCGCGAGGGTGGTGGAGGTGGCGGCGGTGGTAACGGCAACGAGCAGACATTGAACGGCGAGACAATCGCGGATCTGAAACGACAATTACGCGAGAAGGACGAGAAGGTCATGTCGCTCGAGGGCAATGTCGCAAAGTGGGAACAACGCTACCTTGAGGAAAGCGCATTGAGACAAGCGGCTATCGATGCTGCCAGTTTGCCAAAGTCAGTATAGTCTTATTATATTCGTTTTTTTTCCGTTCTTTTCCTTTACGCTAGTTCATTTCTGTGATTAGAGACGCCAAAATCGCTGCTCTGGAAAAGACCAGTCAGGACGCAGAGAAATTAATCGCCGAGGCTCGCTCGGATAAGATGAGACACATGGACGAGGTGCACGCTGCACAAAAGAAATTGGCCGATCTCGAATCTAGGTAAGAGGAATATATGTCCGACAAATCGCAGTGGTTACTATACTCATGAGTAAATCTATTAATGTAATCAATGTTTCTGATTCTAATAGAATGAAGGACTTGGAGTCCAAGCTAGCCGAGAAAGATGCCATGATCAGGGTGTTGCAGAAACACACGTACGACAAAGCGGACAGCAGTAGCAGCAGCGGCGTGGGTAGCTATCCTGCCGCGCACTCGTCTCATTCGAGTACGTCGGCGGATCATCACACTACGCTGACAAGCACGCCGGAACTTGGTAAAGAGATACCTTGGAAGATGAGACATAGTTTCGGTCGCGATAATTCTTCGATAAACATCTTTTACAATTTATGAGCATTAGTAGTAATACCTTCCTTCTCGTTTCTTTTTTCGCACGAAAAGTGAGCAGCGTACTCGGCGGTGGCAGCGGCTACGGCAGCACCGGCTCTTACGGCGTTTCCGACAGTTATAAGTATAGAAAGCAGGGCAGCTTTGAGCAGACTAATAAGAGTCTCGATGATCAACTGAAAGAGCTAGACTCTCAGCTGCTTAGCAAGGTACGCAGAATGTAAGATGTAGCGTTCCGCGTATGACCGACTCTCAAAAACTTTCGGAGTCTCGAATCGCATCACGTCATCTTCGTTATATCGAGTCTCGCTTGCTCCGTTGCTTTCGCGTTACGTATTATGGATACTCATGTATGTATGTATGTATGTATGTATGTACGTACGCCGTCTGATACATTGACATTTACATTTTGTTCACATTAATGTTTATTTGTTTTTTTCTTTCTTTCCATCAATAGAGATACGTTAATTTACGGACGATCGTAGTTCTTTAGCAACTCTTTTTAATAGTCGCCGCTGATCATGCAAATATTACAGGTCACACGTTCGAAGGTATCCTTACGTTGCTGTGTATGGCTCTCTAGAGTACCTTTCGTTAGCTCGATCGTGTTTTCTTTTTTCTTTTTTTCTTAATTAAGAACTTGTGAGAACAGCTAGCGTGTACGTACGCGGGTACGCAGGACAGAGGAGAAATCTCAAGTAGATTCAATCGCTCTCAAATGACAAATTCGAAACGAGAAACGTTACATTCTAGCTATTCTCTGATTGGAGTTATTTTGAAGTTAATCGCATAATATAGTGTGACTTAACACAGTTTAAGATTTTATATTATTTTAATATATTTTTTTTATATTTATCGAGAGAAAACTTTTCTTTTTTTTAAATATTCTCCGAATAACTTTCGGTGCTTTTATACACATGTGTGTGCCAAAAAACATTTTATTTTATTTTTATTTATTTTGTTTTATTGAATATATGTGTATATTAACCGTTTGTCAAAATTGTGCTCGAGTAGATAGCCAAAATAGATCTCATGTTTTACACAGATTAATCTTTCTATTTTTTTTTTCTTTTCGAATTGCTCCACTAATTCCTCCTGAGAGTCCTTACCTTCTCTCCCGTCTGTCCGTCCGTTCGTATCCCTGAATGTGCATGTGCGAGCGTTTTATGCGAGCACTAACACCTTTTCCAGGTCCCGGCCTCCTATCTGCAATCCGTGCGTTCTTTCTTTCTTGTTTCAGCGGGCACTTTGCTGTTTTCCAGGATTCTCTAATCCAGGCACTGCGTCGCGAAAAGGAAAAATACCCAAGCCACTACTGGCGGGTGTAGGTAGCACAGGTACCTCGAGCACCGCCTCGAGCAAGAGTCGATTGCTGGACGACTCGTCCGGTAGCGGCGGCCGCGGCGACGTGGTGTCGTCGAGCATAATCGAGTTCGCGAACGCGGCAGCCAGGCTGAAGGGCACTATCTCGCGACTGTCGGACGGCACCAGCGGCAGCAAGCCGACCGAGGACATGATGCTGCTCGAGAAGCAGGGGAGGAGCTCGCAGCGACAGCGGATGGCAGCAGAGGTGGGCGGCGAGCCACGTCGCGCCGGGAGCCTGCCGCCCAGCTCATTACCGCGACCGCCGAGGGCACTCAAGGCAACCAGCGCAAACTCCCGCTATTGTCGCCTGAGCGACACGGAGACGCGCAAGAAGTCGGATCCCGGGCCGGGGATGCTGGACGCGTCATCCACGACGAGCGGCACGAGTGGCGGTGTCGGTGGGAAGATGACGCGCGATTCCTCCGGCAATTGTAGCAGCATCGAGTACGGTAGATTCGACACCGGCGCCGTCGTTGCGAAGACGTCGCGCAGCAAGAGAAAGACCTCCGTGGAGAGTCTCATGGCGAACAGCTCGCTGAAGAAATCGTCGGTCGGCGGTGGCGGCGGCAGCGGCAGCGGTCACGAGTACGAGAGGTTGCAATCCGACACGATCACGGTCAGCAATCGCAAGAAGTCGATCGGCGGCAACTCTTGCGCGTTAGAGTCGACGGTGAGGCACCGGGAGATGCAGAACCGCTCGTTTATCCCGCCGCCGCCGTCGTCCCGCGCCCGCTTCGGCGAGTACGGCCGCCTGAGCGACGGGGAATCCTCGATAGCAGCGGCGGCGGCGGCAGCCGCTGTCCTCAAAGGCGGCGGTAACACCTTGAGGAAACAGACGGGAGCGGGCGGCTCCTCCCGCGGACAGAGCACCGGTAGCACCGTTAGCAGCAAGAGCGGCCGCGATTCCGGAGGAACCGCCAGTAGCGAGGCGTCGACGGCTTCCCTGCCGCCGACCAAGGCGAGGTCGATACCGCGTCCCAGCAACTACCGCATCCAATTCTAAGTAGCCCGTATTTATGCGCGTCCCCTCGGCCGGAAGGTCTGAGAGCTGAGAGGGTCCAGTCGCGATCGAGGGGCCGATCTCGCCTGGAACTGATACAATCTCGAAACGCGTGATATGGTTCTCAAGTATCGTCGATCAAATACTCCTTTCGCTTTCAGTACCCCGAATCGACGGTTTTATAATCAAGTATCTTCACAAACAGCATTGACAATTCGGCGGAACTCTCGTCCGAAGACAATGACTGAATTTCGAAGTCGATGCACTAGGAGCGATTGCTTTTAATTTCTGTATCACGTTCGAAAATTGTTGGTAACTGATTGCAAACTCTTGTTCAACGAAGTAAGGTTTTGTAAGACCGGGTGAACACAGGCAGTTTCGGTGTTTTTAACGTCTATCGCATAATCGTAAGTCTCGAGAGAGAATCTCGCTACTCGGCGGGACGATTTGACGATTTGACTATTTGACTATTTGATTCTTAAATCAAAGCGCGACTACCGAACCGCTTTCCGTATTTCGAGATTACTACGTTTCGACGACTGGGCTTTTTGAGTCTGAACGTAGCATGTCTCACGCTCCTGAGACGAGATTCGAGCCGTAATAACGGCCGTAAATGCGGGCACGGGAGTACAAGTTTTCGCGAGACGATCGTCGACGCCTTTCGTCGAGTCTTGAGTTAAGGCTCCTGGATCAGGAGCCGAGAACTCCGCGTTGACGGTGACGACATCGGTAGAATACCGAGAAATAAGAACTATAAGGCGAGAAAATAGCCATAAGGCGTGGAAAGTGACATGTTGACAAGCCTACTTTGTCGTGCATGCTATTTCCTTGTTATTCGCTCTGTACTTGTACTCTAACGTTTAACGTATTCGCGAAACTCGTAAAATTGACCGAAGAGTAAGATTTGCATGCGGAAGGAACGTTTTCACCTCCTTTCGATAGTCGTTAAACGGCTGTTTTCCCGTATATTTAGGCTTCGTTTTATGGCTGTTTATTGTCGAGGGAAAAGGATAGTTTTCGGTCAATTTCGGAAGTGTTCTGAAACGATCTATAGTGATGTTTTATTGAAATGTCTTTTTATTTGAAAATGGCATGCACGACAAAATTGGGTGTTTTCCTCGCCTCGATAGTAAGATTTCAATATGGCCGCGGTGACCATCCAGGAGCCTTAAAACGTAATCACGAGCTTGCGATGCACGTAAGCAACGCGATGCGAAGGATGGCCATAACGGGGAAGCGCCTAAGCTGGCGCATCGCGCCATTACGATTACTGATTACTATTCATTATTTAGTAAAGTAAGCCAATCGCCAGGCCATAATGGACACCACGATCTATAACTAACGTAGCGACGTAGTATATGACCTAGTCATTACCAAAGAAAGTGTTATTCGAAAAAAAATAATTATAATGCAGACACACATGCACGATACAGTTTAGAAGCTTTATAAAAATTTAATGATATTCTCTTTTCTTACTTTGGCCTCTAAATTCACCCTCTGAAATATAGAATATTTAACCATAATCATCCTGCGTATATTATAAATGTCTCCTAATATAATTCACCGTATTTATTTGTGTTACATATTTTGGAATTAGTTATCTAATATATGCACGCGTACGCGCTTAATGTATAGTTCTGTTTTCCCCTCCCTGATTTATATATATAAAGCGTTTTATGTAATGCGGCGCAATTAAGCTAAATTTTCTTTCGAACTTGTAGTATATGGATACGGACCGATTGTGATGTAGCGAAGTTACGATACGCGCGATTAAGATAGAGCTCTCTATATAAAGAAAAAAAAAGAAATAAGCGTTATAAAGTAACTGCGAGATGTATCTCGCGTAGAGTTTGGAATAGCCGAAGAAAGCCCTTGAGTAAAAAGCGGAGAGATACGCGTTTTCTTTCTCGAGAGCGATACGTAAAATTATCCGATCAACGAACCGTGAGACAAGATTGCGCATATATGCTACATGGTGTTGTGAAGGTGATGATGCTGACAGATAATCTTGCATTCAGCGACACCGATTACTGGCGTACGCTTCCGCCGTACTCCGATTTTTCTCTCTTTTTCTAATTCAATCGCGCAAAAATTGCGAATTGCAACCGAACACGGTGGGGAGACAGGAAACAGCGTTCCCGATGTTTCCTGTCTCCCCACCGTGCTGGAAGAGACAGGCGAAACTGGATATCGCGAGGAACCAATGTGCCTTCCTACATATGCAAGAATACCAAATTGCGACGTCACCAAAGAAATAAAAGAGCGTCCTGCGAAAGCTTACGAGCTGCGTAACTCATTATCTGCGTGTCCACGTAAATGATTTATCGTTCCTATAATATTTTCGCGCGTGCGTGCGCCTACTAAAGCGGGACTTAGACTCGAAAGTGCGCGCGGAGCACTTTCGTGAGAGATTATATTCCTCCTTAGATCGGACGGCGGTGCTCAGGCCTAAAAGCCGCCTGATCGTTTTCGCTCTCTATTTTTAATACGACCGTTCGCTCCGCGACAATCCGTTCTGATCATTCATCATACCTGTCATACGGTGGTGTGATCATACGATGTCACTCGATCTTTGTCGAGATTACTACTTTGTCGAGTAAAGTCTATGGTTTCGATAGCTTTACCGTATGCGCTCCTAGCAATTGTAGAATCCGTAGAGCTTCCCGTGGCCTTGCGAAAATCGCCTCCATCGATCTGCGAAAGAAAGTGCGTGCGTCGATTGACGCCCCGTCTCTTGTGGACCGATTAATGACAAATATTTTTTTCTCAACGTTTTGTACTCTAAAGAATGCCAGCAGTTTTGCTCCATGTAAAAAAAAAAACAAACGTTTGAATTACATCCCCTCTTGTAAACTGTGCGTTTATTCATTTTGCTGTCACAATAGGAAGGAAATCTGTAACAAACCTCCATTTAGATTTATTTTATATTCAAAGCTTCTTTAATTCTCCCATGTCTTCCTTTCACCGTTTTCTTTTATGCTTGTGCGACCTATCCCTGTGTCTCGTATCATCCTCATCCTCCATGGGCCTTTTCCTCTCGTTATCACGATGCCGACGTTCTCGATCGCTATGCTCGTCCCTTCTACCTCTTCTTTCCGATCTCTCTTCACTCTGATCTCTTCTCCGGTCACTGTTTTCGTCTCTCTTGCTTCTTCTTTCCAATCTCTCTTCGCTGTGGCCTCTCCTCTGTTCATTACTGTTTCTATCCCGTCGTTCCTCTCTTCTTCTTCTATCTTTTCGCTCGCTAACGTATTTATTCCTCTCATAATGATCATCGTACGATCTGTCTTCCTTTCTTCTGTCTCTGTCTTCTCTTCGGCGCTCGTGCTTTCTGTGTTCGAAGGCGCGATCTTTATCGCTCTCCCTTCTTCCTTCCTCTCTATTTTTACCGTTGTCATTATCCCTATCGCGCGATGCCTCAGATTTCCTCGAGGAGGAGTAATTCTCCTCGCGTTTCTTCGTCTTGTCCTCCTCATCGAAATAACGGATACCTTTTCCCTTGCCACGCCAACGCATCTTGGCAACCGATTGCGAGAAATCCACGTGTATCCTTCGGTCGTCGATCAGAACGTTGTCCATCTTAAAGTATGCGTCTTCACAGCTCTTGCGATCGGCGAATTCGATGAACGCGTACTGCAAGGAGTCGCCCGTTTGGTGATCTCTTATAACTTCGCAGCTGCAACAGTCAATGAATCATAAGATTATATAATAAACATATAACACATATCATAATAAATTGATAGATATATGTAATAATTGATAGATATGAAATAAAATAAATGAAAAAATTAATTGATAATACAAACTATAACACATAATTCTCAGCATAATAAATAGTATGAAAATTAATGTTTACGTACCCAACAATTTTCCCGAAACGACTGAAGATAATTTCGAGATCGTCGTCGTTCGTGACCGGATTTAATTTGCAAACAAACAAAACGTTTTCCGGCGGGGCAATATCCACATCTGGTATATCACCCACAATCTCTAATATTGTGGCTCTCGCTTTTGCTTCCTTGTTCTTCTGCATTTCCATAATCTCTTCCGCAGTCATGCCGCCGGTATCGTCGATTGCTTCATCCGCCCCAATTCTATCGCTCTAAATATGGATAAAGAAAATATACAAAGAAGATAAAAAGGGTGAAGGTATCTTAAATGTGATATCTTCTAATGAAACTTATATATCTATTTTATATTTTTATAATAAGCAAAATTCAATAAGATAAAAAGGGATAGAAAAAAAATATGTATATTTACAAACTTATTTATCAAAGCAACAGAGATGCATAGACAGATGTAAAAATACATGAAGCAAGCGTGATAAAAAAAAACACAAGATTGTGAAATCATCATTTTTTAAATATGGCATACCATTAGAGCTTCCTTTGTAGGTTCCGGGCTTCTGTCGGGAATCACGAATCCCAGAGGATCATCAAACGGATCCTCCAAGATAACAGTGTGAGATATCCTTATATCTTGATACGGTCTTTGATCTCCGTCGCAGATAGTTTCGTTAAATCTGAGAATCACTTCCAGCCCCTCTGTGATCTCTCCGAACACGCAGTGTTCGTTGTCCAAGGATTGCAGCTCTGATCCCAGCGTGATAAAGAACTGGGAGCCTAGCATGTTGTTCCCGCAATTCACCATGGACAGCAGACCTATACGACTGTGTTTGATCTTCGGCATTTGCTCGGCTTCGTAATAACGGGCTTTTTCGCCTAGTACGATTCCATACACGCTCTCTCCGCCCTTTCCCGTGCCGGTGGGATCACCGGTCTGAGCGATGAAGTTGGTCTGCACCGAGTGGAAGAGGTTCCAGTTGTAGTACTTGAGTTTGCACAGTTTCAGGAAATTCCGCGTGGCTGCGAAGACAAAAGTGATCACATAATGCAGATGCAAACAAAAGATATGTTTTTTTTATAACACCGCACTGTTAGACTTTGTGTACTTAAAATGGAACAGGTGTATAACTGAATGTTAAAGAAACAAAAAGAAAAAAAAATAGAAAAAGTACAAAAGTTAAACAAAAAAAAAAAAACAGATCTAAACACAGAGATATGATGTAAATTCACGCGTTGTGCAGTAAGTGTTTTAAATACATAAATTGCAGAGTTCGTCATTTTTTCATTTTGACGTTAAATATGCAATTTTATGATATTTAAAATACGTTATATTTAATTCATAATTCTAAATGATGTACCTACTCCTACATACAACTGTGTAAAAAACTTCCTTGTGATCATCGTGGATGGAAGGATGGGAAGGATGTATACGTGGCGTATACTCAATACTCACTTTGAGGACGCTCCTCGGTGTAGAGATCCACCGTGAAATCTCCTACGGTAGTTTCCACCACCACGGCCATGTTTTCTTCTCGGATTTTTTAACTATCGAGCAGTAATCTCAATTTTTCTTACAAGAGATAAAATTTACATTTCTAAACGGAGCTGCCGACACACTAACTGCAGTCTGCAGGTTACCACTTACCTCTGCTGAATCAAATTAGGTTAGCTTAGGTTAGGTTAGGTTAGGTTAGATTAAGGATAGTTCAGAACAGGTATGTAGAGGTCAGCTCCATTGTAAAAACATCAAAAATACGCAACATTCGGCACGGCAATCAAGAATCAACCAATCAACAAGAATCAACATTCTGTCGCGCACTCGCAGCTCGCAGCCGTTTATGTGGCCGTTTGCTATTTTAAGTTGTAATCCAAGCTACGTACATACATTCTCTTCGACATTTTCGCTCAAATATTATCTCGTCCTTTCCCTCCGGAAATCCCTTTTGAGGCGTGACGCGAGAATTAACGAAAATATCGAGATTGAAGAGATTTTCCTCCTCCATGACGAGGTTAGAAAAACCATTGAGGAATAAATCGTGCTTTAATTAATTAGTAGTTACTAGTTAGGTATCTTATTTGATATATCGCAATATCATCAATAGTATTGATATATTAAATTATGTAATTATAAATTATACATGCTACTATCAATATACCGGCCAATTATTAATAATTAATGTATCACTTTTAATACTGTCATTAATAATTTTCTAATCGCTCAATGTATATGTGTGTTGTGCCGTAACCGGGAGTTGGTGCTCGGGGCCGGCACAGGATTCGGGAATTCTGGTTTGGAGGATGTTGCACACGGCGGAGTGTTTCAATAAATGTCACTTCGAAGTATCTTTCTCAAAGATTTTTAATTAAACTCTTGATATTTAATAATGGTATAGTATATTTCTTCCTTTACAATGCCCGAATAATTATTCTAAGCTTGATTATAAGAAAATATGACCGCACGTTCGTTACAACTTCAAATGACAGACTGCCCGCCCCGCGTCCGATCTTCCGATTCGGCGGTATTTATAATGTCGGAATCGACATCCTGTTGCTAACTCGGGGGCTCCCGAGTCCCGAGTTAGCGTTGACTTCTCGTTGTCAGCGCTTTGCGCTGACCTTCGCATCAGCGCTTTCGGTCGTCCTTGGTCGTCCTGGAGTTGAACGCTCCTGGTTCCGGTCATCCGGTCATCCGGTCACCGGTGTCGGTTTGCATCGGAAGATCGATCGTCCGATGCAATCGTCAGGTTTTTCGGCGGACAATTCAGATTCGATCCTTTAGTCGCTGGGATCGGATTACTTATAGGAGGTAACTCGCTGTTGCTAAGTACACTAATTAATCATTATAACGTTGTGCGCTCACAACATGTGTGATAATATTCGTATATTAAATTATCAATGATATATCAATGATATTCGATATAAAGATAATGTTATATATATTTAATATATAATTTGTTTTTATATCTAATATTATTATAATATCATATTATTAATGTACAGGCTATTAAATGAAATGTTAAAATACGATATATTAATAATATTGTACTGATAATATTATATTTTATATCCATACTATGTATTTATCCTCGAATGTAATATTTTGTGTATAGATTTTACAGAATGATAGATGATAGTCGCGCACCGTTAATCACGAATTGTGTTCACTGCATTCAGTAATATTTTCTTAAAAATCTCTGAATCAAAACTGTGTATCAAATTCACATTCGGTTTGTTCGATAACAGATGATCGAGGACAACTTGGCCCCGAGTCCTATTGCCACTCAATTCGATGTCCGCGTGCCATGCGACAACATTCTTGGCCATATGAGGTATCAACACGATTCCGGCTAAAAAAGCATCGCACATAGTATAATAAGGAAAATGCTTTTTCGCTTGTGAGCGTCTGTTGTCCTCGATTGCGTTCATCATGTGCACGCAGGGTTTGTCTATTTTGCCCAACACGTCACATCGCCATTCCTAAAAAATTTATTTCAGATTTATTTGTTACTATTGTTTCGTGCTAATAACAGAGTTTGAGTTGAACAACTAATTGCAATAGTGATAATATAATATTTATTTCATGATAACTTTTCAATAATTGACAATAATTACGAATAATATTGTATGTACCTACATGTGTAATTCTGGTCTCTAAGCAGGACTCCCATGGTAACAACCACAGAGGCTTGTTGTTGCTGTTGAGTACGATGTGCACGCTTTCCGGGTCTGCGTAGAAATTAAATTCCGCTTGCGAAGTTATGTTACCCTGTGCTTTGAATACATTTTATTGTTGTTATTCTATACACTTAATACACTTTTGTTTACACATGACATTACAAATGGATTTTCTTATTGATCATTGTAGAAACTTCTCTTAATTCTATTATATGATCTGCCTCTGAATCTTTTAATCTAGCAATACACGAACTGCTCAGTTCATATCTAATGTTTTCAATTCGTTAAAAATATCACGAGCACTCATTCTCATTTTAAATAATGCAATTATAGCAATGTGATTTTCCTAAATATTCTATTCTATTATGATACAAATACTAACTACTTATGCACAATTAAACGCTATCAGCTACATTATCTCATTGTCAGTTGATTAACAATGCATGCAAGCTTGTATAGAATCTTATTAACTTTGTGTTGCTTAAAGGTTCATCAATGGAATTTATGACAAGACTGCGAACTAATTCAATTAACTTATTAACACATAATTACCAGTTGAATTTCCACCCATCACAAAAAATTCCTTCACATTGTCCGCAAACTCTGGATACAATTTCATAGCCATCGCTATGTTCGTCAGGGGACCCATGCAGACCACAGAAATGTTACCTTAATTGTAGAACCATTGTTATTGAATTAATTAAGCTTATACTAGGTAATTGTAGCAAAAGAGGGTTGTATATTACCTGGATCTTCCGACGTAATTCTGTGTAACGCGCACACGGCGTGCTCTTCTTCAAGTTTACTCGTGTCCGCGGGATCATTGGCAAACACATCTCCAAATCCATCAGTTCCATGATACTTCTCCAATGCTGTTTCCTTAGCATTTGGAGTATCCAACAGAGGCGAATACGCTCCTCGATAAACGGGTATCTATGAAACAATTTCACATAGTGAAATAGTGCTTTAAGCCCTTCACAAGGATTAATGCAAATTAATTTACGTACATTTTTACATAACTTTACGATTAACTAATTGGCCGTTATAAAATCACAAATGATTCGACATATATAAAATGTATGTATTAAAAAGTGTTGAAATGTTTTTAAAGATTGTAGACGGGTCTCCCGACAAATAATTCAACATAAGACAATAAAATCTTGTCAGGATGTGTGAATGAATGAATGAATGAATGAATGAATGAATGAATGATATTAACTTACATCCGTGCAGTTGCACACCTGCAGCGTTCTGAACACGTTTCTCACCACATTATCCACTTTAGTGTTACCGTTAATACAGGTTATGGCTTTAATATGGATGCTCCCGTCCGTGTGACCAGCCAATAGGACGATCAAGGCCAGAGCGTCGTCGATACCGGCGTCGCAGTCGACGATAATGTTCCTCGGAGCTTTCACTTTGCGCATATCTATCTCGGACTTTGCCGCCAATAGCATTCTTACCGCGGTAAACGCACGTGAGGTATCGGCAACGTTATCAGATTAGAGTGAAACTCAGGCGAGAAGTACTCGCTTGTATTTATAGGATTGATAAGAGGGTACCGTTGATGACGCGTCTTGTTTTTCACTGCAAAGATAAAAATTTACAAAGTCTTATCGCAGACTCGTCCCCAGGATACTATTATCGCATTACTTCGACGCGTTGCGTTGCCCGCGTTGGGCGCATTAGCGTAAATTACAAAGCAGAGAAAGCTAATTGGCGGGGAATCTCGGATAATTGTCTCGTGATTAACGGTGCAGACTATCGCATTCTGTGAAATGTAACTGTCATCGGTGAATAAAAGGATATAAAAGCGAATATTGTCTCTATCTTGTGTCTGATTTATTATTTGAATTAGTAGTTTTTAGTTTCTAAATTATTAGCATTTGCATTAGAAATAGAATAAACTTTTTGTATAATTTCCATGTAACATTTAAATATTAATTCTTTAATTCTTTTTAATTAACAGGGAGTAATGAATGATTAAAAGAACGGGACATTCCGAGAGAGTAACAAAGGACATGTAGATGAGATGAAACTAAAGAATTTATTTTCAAAGTCACATTAAGGAAAACGATATGGATTTGATGGCTCTTGTGCCTGATTTTACAACGGCACCAATTATCCAGGTATGCGATAATTATCCAGGGTAAATGCCAAGAAGACGAAATTTTATTCTAATTTCATACTCGCTCATTAATATTTATTCATATACAGGGTATTCGAAAAGTGTGGGACCTCCCTATTATCTCAAAAAGAACGCACTTTCACGGAAAATGACTCGAACAGAAGTTGTAGGGTTTAAACTTTAAAAAGATCTATTTACTGACTTTATCAGTTTGACCATGGGTGGCGCGCGTCTCCCAAGTCAGGTCAAGATTACCTTAAATTTTTTAAATAAAACCCCCTATTTTTTATTACATATTCTTATAGCCCTTGTCGAGACGTTTTCAAAACACTATAATAAAGCTCTCTTTTGTTAAGAATTTCCTGATATTTCAAATTTTGTCATTAAATTTTTAATATAAAATATGAAATATCTCGTAAAGTAGTTACTTTTCCGATGACTTTACCTTAATACTTTTATACGTAGAATAATAAAAGGAATCGAATGTTGTAAAAATAAAAATAAAAAAATATCAATTAACAAGTTAAGAATTTTTAACATAAAAAATTATGTTAAAAAATTTGATTGCATTTAGTAGATGCATTTAATTTTACAAAATTGCAAATGTATAAATTAATATCATTATTCAATTCCTTTCATTATTCTACGTATAAAAGTATTAAGGTAAAGTCATCGAAAAGTAACTACTTTACGAGATATTTCATATTTTATATTAAAAATTTAATGACAAAATTTGAAATATCTCAGGAAATTCTTAACAAAAGAGAGCTTCATTATAATGTTTTAAAAACGTCTCGACAAGGGCTATAAGAATATGCAATAAAAAATAGGGGGTTCTATTTAAAAAATTTAAAGTAATCTTGACCTGACCTGGGAGACGCCACCCATGGTCAAACTGATAAAGTCGGTAAATAGATCTTTTTAAACTCTACAACTTTTGTTCGAGTCATTTTCCGTGAAAGTGCGTTCTTTTTGAGATAATATAGGGGGGTCCCACACTTTTCGAATACCCTGTATATGGTATAGCATATAGCAAGAAACTTGTCCAAGTGTTAAAATTAGTTTTAGAAATATGTATATAGGTACATATAATATATTACAATTAATTTATTTTATTTTGAATTGAATTTTAAAATATATCCGTGTTTATGTAAATTTCTTTTTTTTCCTGCATAGAAAATTAGGTGAGAGCGCGGTTTTTAATCGGAGTCGGAACGTGTGGTTTTTAAGATAAAAAAATTATCACGGGTCAGAAGAGGTGTGTGTTCCAACTCTCGCTTAACTTTCTACCTGATTATTTTAGATAAAGAGATAAAATTATGAAAGCATAGATTATAGCAATATTTCGAAATGTTATTCAAAGTAAAATAATGTAAATAACTTTTTTAGTAAATTATATTATTATATGTAACAGGTTGTAATAAACCTGTTACATAATAAAAAAAAATATGTTAATTATAAAGGAATTGTATATAGATTTATACCGTTATGTGAATTGGAATAAAATAATATTTTAACGTAATACAAAGCAATCCAACATTTTACAAAAGTATATGAATATACAAGGCTATTTTAAAGAACTGCAGTAAAGTATACGTTTTAAATCGTTTTAAATTGGGAAATATCACTCTTTGTTATTTATAATAACATAAAATATAATAATTAAATATTAAAATAAGCGAATATATACATATAGCATGAGCCGCGCGTGGAGCATGTTTGTGAGATGCCGCCGAAGGAGGATTTATTGACGAAAATAATCCCCGGAAGTTCTCCTTGGTCGAGACTACGACGTTGGTTTCTTAGTACACGGATAGCGTCGCGAAAACATCCGTTTACGCGATACTGCTTGAAGAGCACTCAGGCGATCGATTACGAAATCAGTCGACACCTCAAGTCCCACCCCTACATGATCCATCCCTTCAGTTCTTTCAGGTCAGTTTTGAGTTTCTTCTCACAAAAAATTACAGGCTGAATTAAATAATGAATTAGCTAGATCTGTTTCTATCTCGAAGCAAAATTAAACCGTCATAGTTTCTTATGTAGAATATGTTGGGAGTCTGCGATGACACTGTTTATTGTAGCGGCTCTGTTGGCCACTCCAGTCTTCCTCGCATTTTATTTTCACGAATATGAGAAATGGTATATCTTTAACCTTGCGATCGACGCCGTATTCATGTGTGACATTGTGATCTGGTTCTTCACCGGTTATTATGATTCTAATGCACATTTGATAGTTTTGGACCCGAGAGTCGTGGCGAGGTAGGAATGCAATAGAACACACTTGGCTTTAATCATTAACAAATCAGTCTAGAATGGAGAAGCTTACAGTTTCTAAGTTGTCTTGAATCCATATTTAAATAAAAGAATAGAAATTATATCGCAAAACTTTCCTCATATAGAAATCACATGTTAGAAAACTCTCCGTAATTTAATTCTGCAAACTCAAGTCTATACAATATGTATATATAAGTATATATACATATTTTTTTTTTAAATTTACTATGCATTACGAAATCTCTTATATATAGCTTTATATTACTATCCTTTGATCTCCGTTCTTTTTAAAACGCGGATTCAAGAATTTGTTTGGAAAAAAGTGAGTTTTTCAATGATTTGTATAAGGCGATAATCATCGTAGCAAGTATCTGCGAGGTTTCTTCGTCCTGGACGTGTTATCAGTGCTACCATTGGAATTTCTCACCGTGCTCTTCGAGTCAATGTGGTACTTGGCGTCGTTGAACCTACTGAAGATACTGTGGATGCGAATCATCATTACTTATTCACGCAGACTCTATTACGTCAGGATTTGTATCCAATTGTTCTTCCTCACTGCGTAATGGAATCGAAATCCTGCTCACTTAAATGTTAAACATGAAAATTCCAGGTATATCGAGTTAATTTCCATCTGTACAAGGTAGCGGAGATAAGCGTCATCATCGTCGTATGCGTGCACTGGGCTGCTTGTCTGGAGTATTATTTGCCGTTGGCGGTCGCTAAGATAGTCGGGCAAAATGACGCGTTAGTAATCGACAGAATTACTAACGCATTGTGCTTCAAATGGAAAATTTAAACACTTACATATATTAGCAAGGCATTATCTTCATAACATATATTATCTATATATATATAGCTTTTATATAAATTATTTTTATTTTTTTACCTTGTTTCGTTTTCTCCTTTCATTTTACTATTCATCTAAGTATGCTTAGCTTCTATTTCTTTTTAATTGTTCCTGTTATATAACACAGCTAATGTATCGAAGGAATGTTTTCCTCCCGCAATAATTAAATAAAATGCGCGACCAAAAGTATAATAAAAGAACAAAAAATTTATAGATCATGGATTCGATCGCCTTACATGATGAAAAGGAGAACAAAACTCGCGATCTATCTAACATGTGTTAACAGAGCTATTATCGCCCTGATCGGATCCACGCATTATTTGGACGTCAGCGCCCCAGAGGATATTATATATAATCTAATTCTCTCTGTCCTCGGAGTGCTTGGATTTATTTATCTGCTGGGTACGTTTGTCACGCTTAATTAGATCAATTAAAAATTTTTTTTATTAAAATTAATTATTTATTAATTTTAAGTGAAAAATTATAATTAATCTAAATACTAATTATTTTAACAAAATACTAGACATATTTGGATATAGAAACAATTAAGATTTGAAATATTTATTTTTATCTTTATGTTACGATCTTCATAAATTTCTTATCTCTTTCAGATAATCTTCAGCGTGACTTTAATCTACCCTTTCACGATGTATCCAAATTAAATTTTTGAAATCATTTCTCTTTTACTTTAATTTTCACAATCTTTCTTGTTACGAACTTGTTTTATCCTATGATTAGGTACTGTGGTTTCACTAATCTATCGATTCTTTCTTCTCGAAATGGTTGTGCAGCGCGACTCTCGCAGTTAATGATGACGTTTCATTCCACCCGCAAAAGGCATTTGAAATTAATTCAGCAGCTACAACAGTACATGAGATACAAGGAATTGCCATATTCATTGCAGCGACGATTGCTGGCCTACTACAATTACCGCAACAAAAAAGGATTCGAGAGGGATAAGATTATTATCAACCACGTATCGCCCTACTTGCGAGAAGTACGTGGTATCTTGAAAAATTTCCCATATTCTTCAAAAATAAATTTCTGAAGAATACAAAAGTAGTCCTCTTATGCGATCACACACTTTTGCCAATGATTATAAAACTATTGTAAAACCATGGCCGAAAATCATTTTGCGAAAGTCTTTTTAGTCCGCTGTCGCATTTTGGACGTAGGTCATGAAATTCTTTTTTATTACTTCGTAAAAGAGAAATAATACATTATAGGATTTTTCTGAAATTGTGTGTTCTTATATAGAATTGAATCTTTTATCGTTTCAGAAGCTTCTTCTGCACAAGTATCGCCGATTACTGAATACCGTAGAGCTGTTCGGATACCTACCGCAAACAGTAGTGGCACAATTAGTCGGCGCCGTGCGCTCCGAGATTTTTATGCCGAACGACGTGCTGGTCAGAGCCAGTGTACGCGGCGATGCTTTGTACTTTATCGCCTCCGGCACCGTGGCTGTTTACAACAATGTGGGAAAAGAGGTGAAAGATTTTAGGGTGAAGAATCTGTATGTTTTGGATTAGATTTCAAACTGTCGGTTGTCGCGTTCAGCAAATGACTTGAAGCTTGAGTTTGCGTTAAAGTCCTGAAAGATCGTACACCGATCTAAACATGGCACACACACGCACGAATTCCCGCGGTCGAGGCGCGACTGGGACTGATCGACTCCGGCGTTTCCACAGATTTGTCATTTGAAGGACGGGTCATATTTCGGTGAGCTGGCCCTGCTGATGGAAGATGAGCGCTGGATCGCTAGCGTCGTTGCCGCGGAGAATTGCGAGGTTTACGTATTATCGCGTGTCGATTTTCAATACGTTTTGACGCCGTATCCCGATCTCCTTACACATCTGCAGAACGTCGCACTCGCGCGTCCGGAGCAGACGCCGCTGCTCGAGAAGGCCCATGAACTAGACTCACCAACGACGATGTCCGGAAACATCAATATCAGCAGCATAAAAGTCAAAAGGAGGGACTAATTGTAAGCTGGTAAACGTCGTGAAAGCGTATGAGAAACTATATATATTTTCATTTTTTATTTTATTCTCTTTATTTGTCTTAACTCTCTATTATTATATTATTATATTAACTGCGTTTATTTTTATAACTTTTCAATAATTTTATTTATTTTACTACTAATTATGCATAACGACAACATTTTATTGCTACGGGAAACAACCTACTGAGAGTTAATTATTTATTTAATGATCGAAACTTGAACAAAATATTATCAAACTCTTCTCGCTGTTGCAACAAATCAACAATTAACAATAATCGCTCGGTAGAGAAATCTCATTAGTTCTTTAACGGACAGCAGCAGACCTCGAAGGAGGCTTACTGCGCGAGGACTGCATTTAATTTTTCGACCATGAAAACAAGTTTCGTGTTACCCCCTTTGTCCGGATTATCTTCGGGCCGATCAGAAGCGGCGAGTCTTTCGTTTTTGTGGGTTCCTGTACGACTGCTGGTACACGGACATGAGCCGCCAGTGCTCGGGGTAATCGGCGTCCCGACAGCCGCTCACCACGCTGAATGGCGGTGCCAAGGTGTCGATGCAGAAGGCGCGCCTCGCGAATGGGGTCCTCGGCCGCGGTACTGTCATCCTCATCGGTAGTAATCCATTCCTGCGCGCTACATCGTCGCCCGTTGTCGACCAGCGTTTTTCCTCGAGACCGAGCGCGACACCCACCGCAGACCGAATAAGTCTCGGATCTCTTCTTCGTCGCTCAAATTCCGTTTCCGTTTCGCCGTCCCGGCCCCGGCAGGCCGCACATTTGCGTTCGGTGATGCGCGGCACAGAATTCGACCTCGACGGCTTCTCACATCGCCGTTCACCACGGAGTTCTACGTTCGAATTTGTTATTGTTAATTTCTCGCTTGAAATGTGTGTAAAATGCTTCCCTACAGGCATCACAGTAACAAAATATATATATAAATAACATTATAAATTGTAATAAATTAATAAATTAATAAATCCAACACTGGCAACAATGTTAAAAATAGAAATATATTTCTTTATAATTATAGATAATCAATGATTACGTAATATTATTGTATATATAGTAGTTTAATTTATAATGACACGTATGATTATAATAATTAATAATTTAATATAATTAATAATTTACGCAGTTGAACATTCTCTTCGTCCAAAACTGGCCGAGAATGCTCGATTACGATCGATCGATTCGCTCGCCGTTTAAGTTCTTTAAGCTTTTCCGTGCTACATTATTCCTCACCGTTGCAGGAACGATCGCAGCAGCATTGATTCCTCCTCGAGTCTGTCTCCGCCTGGTCCCGCCTCGCACAATTGCACTTGTCCTTTTCCCCGCTACAAGACAGAAGCTCGCGATTCTTCGGCACCGGCGTGTGCTGGATCATGGCAAAGATCGCCGGGGCTGTGCCGCCCTCGGAACCGTCGATATGCGTCGGCCTGCGCGGCTCGTACACCGAGTCTATCGGCGTCTCCCAGCAGATTGCCAGGTCCATTCGGGTTTCCGGTTTCTTGCAGCCGAGCGCGGGTCTGAACAAGCGGTTCTCCAACCTCGTTGACGTGGGGTTCGCACGATCCGGATTCAACTTCGCGTCCCGTTCGCAACTGGATGAACAAACGCGACATCCTTTCCTGAAAACGGAATCGTCTACTCGATCTGGAAGCGGCTGATGCTGCAGGTTCTCCGCGTGCAACCTTTTCGCCAGGTCGAATTTGTCAACGCAGGAAGTGATTTCTGGAGCAAAACAAAGTTGTTTTTTTTTATATTAGAATTACGTTCATTTAATTCTTTATTAATTAATTACATTTAATTTTGTAATAACTCTAAGCATTGCCATTAGGTTCAAACAAACCCCGAGCGTTTTGGTCTACTTCGGATTCTCTTCTACTTCTAGGTATGATCTCTCAAGAAAAAAAAGAAGTCTATTATACGTCACCATTCTTCCGTTCGTCTTCCTCGGAGGTCATATGGAACTTGAGACATTCAGGTGTATGTCTTCTCGGTCTCGGAGAGAAGGTCGCCCGCTTTTCCGAGGCATGCTCGGATCGGCAACATTTGCGAGGGTCGTCGTTCTTACGGACGACAATCGATTTAGCGCGACCGCGAACGCAACGCTCGTGCGATTCCATATTCACTCGCCGACCCCGCGGTCGACTACTACTTTATCTACCGTTTACTCGTCGTTTTACATAACGGACACGCGATTCATTATTAATGAGCAGTTGAGAGGGACAGTGGCGCGTCTCCGCGGAGGCACATCTTCCAGCGGGAGAAGCTCGGAGGGAGGCTCGACGGGGATTGCCGCTGCCGCTTACCGTTGTTCTCCATTTTTGGACACTGTCCGAAGAATACCTGTGCACCACCATAGGAATGCCTCGATATCACACTATCACAGGATATATGCTTTACTCCCACCTCCCACTCTCTCGACGCCGGTTTCCCTGACAACATATGATAATTCGATAGCAAACGCGCTATAGTTACTACCGAATGCTTTTGCACACACATCTGTACTTATTATTATTCTTATCATTATTGTCATTAGATAATAATCATTATATTATATATCCTATTATTATCTCATAATCTGGATTTATGGGCGAGAGGCATGATTGAAGCATTTTAATTCCGCGAAGTGGAACGCTTTAGATCCATTTATTCCGGCGAGGAACAAATGGGATTGCAAAAGTAACTGCAGGAGGAAGGTCGCGATGATTTCAGGGATTTCGTCAGCTTCATTCCATGGGGCCTACACACGCCGCGCGTGTTCGAAATCGTTCTTAACTCGAATCTTGTCTGTTCAACATCACGTGTGTGCCCGCGCGCGAATTCACGTCACGTAAACGTAACGCGGAAAGTCGAGAAATCCCGGGAAACACCGATGACGCTTTCTCGAAATTACGTATTTCTATATGCGAAATGTAGAACACCCTGTACGTGTACTGTGTGTACCTGCAAACCGAGGACGCGCGCGGAAATGCAAAACATCTCATGAATATTATGAATACTATTATCACGCGATGCATATTTTGCAAAAAAGCGCTTCTTGGCTTCTTGCTTGATTATAGCAGTTAAGACGGGAGGCAATGAAGGACAGACGCGGACGACGCGACGTGTTTGTAATTTGTATTTATAGCGGCGAATCCGTGAATGCCTTCCTGGATTATTGCCATTCTCCCTTCCACTCCGTTTCACCGGAAGAAAACCTTGAAGCGCGATTCGAAATCGCCAGCAGCCAGCACATAACTAGTACACACGACAGTCGTAAACTAATGCTCGTCCGATTCGGAGAACGGAAGACGTACCGTTCTCTATATTACTGATCAAATATTCGTGAGATGCCTCGAAGTAGGATAAACGGCGAGATGCAACGATTAAATGCAGTCAAGTAAGTATTTTGCTGAAAATTTATTCGGTTACGTTAAATCGTTCCCTCTTATTATTTTCTCTTTCGAGAAAAAACGATTTTAATGCATGTATGCGTATGTGTTTTAATAAGTTATAATTGAAATTACAGCATTTGGCACTTTGATAATACCTAATAAAAATAGCAGGAGTTAACAATTAGAAGGATTAATATACTTGTTCCTTTCTTTCAGGATCAAGATTGCACTCGTTAATTATACGAAAAACAACTTGTCCAATCATCTCATTAGTTAATCCTACAGCCTACAGAGAGATTGCAGCTTACAGAAAGATTCCAAGAAGAGATTATAAGAAGAATTCGCCGCGAGTGTTAATAGCTCGCCTGCGACCGAGCGTGCGTAGCTTTAATTATGGCAACGATCGTATGTTTTCCTACAACGCGACACGAAACGGGACCCATTGGGGAAACCACACGGCCGTGATATGTTCCCGGTATAAACGTCGTCGTGCGTCGATCGCGGCGGCGATCGCGATCGTGACGTGAGGAAGGATGAATCAGTTGCGGCGCGCGGCAGCGAGACCACTATAGTAAATCGGAGAACGTCGAGCTACTCGCGTGTCGGACAGTCCCGATAGACATCGTGATACCTATCACCTTTGTTTGTTCCGTCAAGACGGAGCTAGAGGGTACTTACTTACGGAGAGGGTATTTTAAATTACGGTGAGTGAGTGATATTGAAAGTAAAAGAATAACAAACTTTCTCTAAACTTTGACTGCTAATAAAGAGTGAGCGAGTGACCATGTTCGATTACGTTCTTTAAAACGATCAACATGCACTTGTTGAGCGATCAATGGTAGCGGAAAAAAGAATACGAGCGGTAATTGCGCGAGTTATCTATAAAGGATAATTAATTTATTTTACAAGGAATTTAATTACAAAGAATGCAAATTAAAAGACGAAAAAGAAAAAATTTACACAGCGAAAAGAGGCGATATAATATACTGTATATACAACAACAAGAATGAAATATTTGTACCTACATCTTGGATTTAAAAAAGATGCGAATGAGGGAGTTTTATACGGCAGTCAGTCGCTGTTACAATGGTAACAGATGTCTGCAGAAATACTTAAATGTGGTAGTGCGATACACGCGTGAAACGTTCAATCGATTTGAGGTCCACTCGCGAACCTCCGATCGCGATAACGAAGATATATTCAGATATAGAACGGTACTCTTTCGAACAATGATACCTAATAAAAGAGCGAAATATGAAAAATTGCATGCACGTTATTCCGTAGGTGATCTTATCAACCGGGGCCTCTTGCGGTTCACCGACATGAACGGAAGTAAGAAGCCGGACGGCGATGAGATATTGTATCTGGACGAGATCCACGACGAGGCGTTGAGACCACTGACATCCACCAACTTGGAGGTAGGGGTGGGAGCTCCGTCCATTGGTCTGCGCGCCGGCTTCGTCTCGGGGACCGACGGAGATCTCGCGGACAATACGCGATCCCGGAGACCGTCGCTCATTGAAACGGAGATCGACGAGCATGGTGGAAAGCTGGACAAAATGCCGGTGCCCGCGCCCGCGCCCGCGCCACCGATCGACTTCGACAACAGAAACGGACCGGAATTTCCCTCGGAGCCGCAATCCGGCTGGGCCAGCACAGTCTTCCCGTTGCCTGCGCCAGCCGTGCAGGTCGTTACTCCTGACGTGAACGTCTACCAGCACAAAAAGACTCTGGCCCAGGGTATGATGGATCTGGCGCTGTTGTCCGCAAACGCGAATCAGATGCGCTACGTTCTCCAGACGGATGGCCGGCACCCGTACTTCTATCCGTCGCTCGTCATGATCAGTATGAGTCTATTCCTGCAGATCGCCGTGGGCATTGGTCTTATATGGAACAGCGTTTACAACGTCAAGGAGCACGAACAAATGTGCAAGGCCAACATGGCCAATAACTGGACGGTCATCGGCATTTTCCTTGTCACGATACTCAACGTCTTCATCTCGTCGTTCGGCGTTGTCGATCAGACAGTTGCCGTCACAACATAACAATTCCTTATTTCTCTCTTTGCCCTTGATACGCTCTCTCCCTATCTCTCTCTTTCTCTCTCAATGATATGCAATTATCGCGTGGTACGCAAAGTGAATGACCAGATAAAATATCTCCGTTGTTTTTAGAGTGATACCAACAAGTTTAATTTGGATTGCATACAGAAACTTTACAATGTTTCTATATACTGTTCTGTATTATTACCTTAATGCATATTAATTATTAATCATCAGATGCATTCAAAAAATACTGAAAAAGATTTTAAAATTTTATTTTTACTTTTAGACTTTCTTATTACAGTCATATTGATTTATGTAAGAAGCGAGAAGCCACATCTATTTCCTTTTCTCACACGATTGCTTCTTTAGTTCTTTACACATCTTCTCATTGTTAGCATGAAAAACGACGGAGATATTTTAGATTCTTAAGTGGCTCATTCTACACACTAGACGATCACATCATTGCAAACTACAAATTCATTCATTTATGTATGTAAAACTCGACAGACACATAAATAATTGATAGTAATGTATAATTAATAATTTTTTTACTTTAAAATAATAATAGGCAATGAAATGCTTAAAAAAAATATGCAATAATAAATAATTCTTTTTTATGTGATGTTATACATTTGTAACATAAAACGATATATAATAAAATAATATAATATGTTAAACGCGAACGACAGATGGTATCAACTTCAACATTCCCTTCAACTCGTCGGCCAATTGTTTTTTGTTTCGTTGGTAATTTTCCTCTTCGCGATCCTGACGCTTATTCAAATCGTCCAACCAGCTTTGCGCCTCCGCGTTATTACATTGGCTTCTGTGCGCGCGAGACGGACAATTGAAGGCCGAGTTTCTGGAATCACCGTTGTCCACCTCCACCGTCTCTTCGGACGTAAAAATTCGAAGTTTATCTCTAATTACGTGACGTAACAGCGAGCTGAACGCGGCGAGTTCCCGCGTACAGATTACTCTCGGATTCGATTCCATAGATCTTCTGTGCTCCTGAATCACTGTAGCCTGCAATGCACATCGTTGCAGTCATGTCGCAATTAATATAACGTTACCAGAAACTTTGTGATTCACTATCTAAGGGCCGGTTGTTCCAACCTGTTGGTAAACATAACTAATAGTTAAATCGTATGTCTATCTTTGTCTAATTCGAAAGAAAAACAAAGACATATATGTATATAATTTACCTATTAGTCAGTTTACCAACGGGTTGGAACAACCGGCCCTAAAGCAAGTGCAAATATGGAAGTAAAATAAATGATAAAGAAAATATAAATTATTTTTGCATTGTTTTTTCTTTACCAAATAAAGAATGAATAATGCAATTTTTTCTCTCTCTCTCTCTCTCTTGTATTTTATTGGAAAAATAATAAAACAGTTTAAATTCCGGAGGGTGGCGGAGGATCGGCGGAGGGCATTAATGCGCGATAAATGCGAGGAACTCGTTTTCTGTCTCTCAATTTAACTTGAGACAAATTTCTTCATCTCTTCTGTCTCTCTTCCTAGGCTTTCTCTCTGGCAAATTCTTCTAGGAAATCTTTATCGTACTATAATGAATTCTTCTCGAATGTCTGCGCGATTGCGATATTCAAGATATATTTACAACGGAATATATATACATTCTCAATAGAGCCACTTCGTAAGATAAAGAAAAGTTCCAAATCCAAATGAAATGGATGGAAAACATAGATTTTTCGTCTTCATCGCGATACAAACTTATTTTCCACATTACAATAGAATAGATAGAGAGAAAAAAAGAGAGGACTCGACGCGAGGTACCCGCGCGTAACTCTTCACTCTACGTTTGGCATCTTTCAAGATTTACCATCCAGTCGAAGAATATATGCCGTTTTCGCAGCCACTTGGCCCGCATGTCGAGCAGGGTCCCGACCTCGCGGGATTCTCGCAACTGTCGCCGATCCTTCTCGGAGCTCCCACTTCTTCCGTCATCGAGGACGCGCGTCCTCGCGAGGCGTTTCGTCAACGCTAATTCGGACACGCTCAAATGTGGCAGACCACTCACGTCCAGGCTCGCCGCATGCACCTTGGATATCAATTTGGCCCGCTCGCAGGCCAACTCGTTGATCTCTCGCAAGTTTAGATTCATCGTGGCATTCAGGTGCAGAATACTGCTGAATTCGGCACTCGTTGATGATAACGGCCGATCGATTGTTACGGCGGTAATCAACGACGGAGACTGATTGTGAGTAGAACGATCAACGGAAACAAAAGTAGAACGTAAAAAAAGATATGTTGCACTTGCGATGATTAGATAAATATGATTTTATTTAGGTACCTAGCAGTACCTAGGTAGAGTCATAAGAACGCTCGAATAATTCGATAATGATGCGATTCGAGTTAAAAGTTAAAGATAGATCAGTCGAATCAGATCAAGCTAGCAAAATGAACGAACGATATCACGAACGAACATTTACGAAGGACGAATAAGCAAGCATTTTTCCTTCAAGACATAAATAAATATAAAAGAAAAACGCGCGCAGAAAAATAGCAAGTTATATCAACTAATTTTCTTTTCAGCTGTTATACCGTAAAAAATCCTGAAATTTTATTTTACCTTTGACTCGTTACTTATTCTATCTATCCAGGTAAAAAAATGGATTTTACTCATCGTTATACTTATGCTAAAAGTCTCGAGCTCGAGAGATATATGTATAAGTAGTAAGTACTACTGATACTGACTTCCGGGGGATCTACGCGTGAGTGGCGTGAGCATTCGGCGCCCAAGACCCCATCGGCTAATTTCGCTCGAAGAATAGTAGTCAGAACGTCCTGCGTTCCCAGCAGCCAAGCTAAAGCTATCAGCGCGTCCCTGTTATGTTCGCCGTCTTGCGACAAGCCGTAAAACTCGATCACCGGGTATTGCAAGAAGGCGAAATGCAACTTGACCGCCGTCGGCGCGTCTGGATCTGGAAATAGGTACAACACGTGCAATTGTTGAAAGAGCTAGGCGCCAAGCGCGCGCAAAAAAATTACCATTAGAATATTGTATTTTTAATAAAATAAAAACAATACACAAATTTACAAGTATTTTATAAACGGTTTTATTTTACAGTGCAATCAGGATGCAAATTAAATTGTTCGAATAACAAACCGTAATCTCGAAAATCTACATCGCCTCGTTTTTCTCTCGCGGCCGCGGCGTGATAGCTCAGGACGCGCAGGGCACTCCACAGCGTCTCGGCCTACGCACAAAACACATAATCGTGCTTGACACTTGACACTTGACACTCTTGACAGTCTTGGCTGCTTGCAGCTTGACAGATTCGTGTCAGATTAGGTCAGATTAGGTTAGGTTAGGTTAGGGGAAGCGCATTCGAATCTCTGACACCGCTGCGCGCTGTACTCACGACACTCTCGTCCGGAGCGTTACGCTTGGCCAGCCTCAGGTGCTCGGGCGTTAAACCCACGTTTATTAACGAATTAAGGTACCCGCATAACCGCGGCAACGCGTCTCTCACGTCGGACATGACGCGACTGACGTCACGACTCACGACTCACGACGTCACGACTGCCACTGAGTCCACTCCAGTCCACTCACCAGTACGAGCCACCGCGAGGCGCGAGGGGACTCAGGCCGCTCAGCCTCAGCCTCAGGCCAGCTCAGGCGAGCGTGGGCGAGCGAGCCGCTGCGAGCCACGAGGAAAGACGCGCGCGCGCCCGCGCGCGTGGCCACGGGGCCACGTGCCACGTGCCACGTGATCGCTACTGACAGTTGACAGTAATGACAGATCGAACCCGCAACCCGCAACCCGCGCCGCCCGCGCGGAACTCTATCCTGTTCAGTGTTCTATCTTAATTGCCAATTGGAACGATCGCCTGCAGTTAAACAAAGGTCGAAGTAACGTGTTGCTCTTATTTTTTACTTTAATAAAATGGAATCTGCTCCAATTGAAAATATACAAATTTCAATTTGAAAAAAGGAATAAAAAGAATAATAAAAAAGAAAAAATGTTGCATCTTGTCCGGCACATGAGTGACATGAGCACCCCTGCACGCCCCCTTCTCCCCCGACTCCCCCCTTAATTCCGTCGTCGCGCCGCGCTGCGGATGCGATGGCGATGGAACGAAAAAAATGTTTGGGCCTAATTATATGCGTCTCGCTTTTCCGCGCGTCGCGGTTCGCGGTCAGTCCTTCCCCGCTTCTCTCCCTTCCACAGAGTCCGAGGTCCGAGGTCCGAGCGCGCGCCAGAAGCGAGTCAGCTAAGTCAGCTTCATCTCCGTCTCCCGTCTCTCTCTTTCTCTCTCGCCTGTCGGTCTGTCTCGCTTTCGCCTCTATTCGCGGTGGAGGCGTATATACGTTCTCCGAGGATCTCGAGTTGTAGCCACTGGTAGCAGTGGTAGCCACTAGCCAGTAGCATACTGACCGATCCGATCAGTCAGTGGGTGGACGTACTCAATGCTCAGTGGAGTGCGAACTGCGAGCTGTGAGCAATCGCGCGTGGATCGTGCGTGAATCGTCGTCAATCGCAGTCGAATACGAGTGCAGAGTGACGTGGCTCTCGCGGCAAATTTTCGTCTGCTGTCCAACTACTCCAACTGTCCAAGTCCGCGCGATCCGCGATCCTCCGCGCCGCGCTGTCAAGATGACATCAAGCGCACTTTTTCCCAAGTGGATCAAGATCGTCTACCTGGCGCTCGTTCTGGTGAGGCTGAGGGACTGTCGCGATCGTCTGCAAATAATACAACTCCCCCGCCCGCGGTTGCTTTCAAAATTAATCCGTTCTGAATTAATCCCGGATGTTTACTCCCATTCATCTCTGTCCCGACGAGAGAGAGAGAGAGAGAGAGAGAGAGAATGTCATTGTATTATACATTTATTATTTATTCGTCATATTTATCTTTCTCCGAATTCTTCAATCGTTACTCACGCTCCACACACTGCATGTTTACTCGACAATTGATGGGATTTATGCTCGCGTGGAGTGGAAGCTGTGTCGGTTGAAAGACGCAGAAACGTGTCCGCGGCATCGCGATTCGCGAATACGCGCGGCGGGTAGGCATATTATTATATATGTATATACAAAGGTATATATATATATATATACATATATATGCACGCTAAAAGCGAGTAAAGATTTTACTGCGGAGATTAATATATATCATCGATGTGTTTACATTATATATCTCTGTCTCAATCCCATCGCGGAATAAAACCGAAGCTCGATGCTTCGGGCAGTAAAAGTGTTAGTTAAAAGGATAATAAAAATTAACGATCGGGCGTTTTCGAAGCGTGTGCGTTGTCGCGGCGCGCGGCACCGCGCCTGCCTTTAGAAGATTCTTCCTCTTCTTCCTCTACGAATATCTGTCCCCAAATTCTGTCTTTTCTCGCGATTATCACTTACTTATCAGTCAAAATAGTCATATCCACATTCTCTTTTTATCTCTTTCACGATATGAGCTCTTTTCTTCCTAGAACATAAATCGCTTTACGTTTTTTCCACTTACTAATCCGACAAGTTTTCCCAACAATTTTTAAATAACATAACACGCTTCGGAAGCGTCGCGGTCGTACACATATGTATGTACCTATCATTGCACGGGACTCACGGGAGTGCGATAATAAAGCGATGACAGGTGGCAATACCTGGAAATCGCGGTGACCCGCTTCCCTCTTCCCTGGTAGTGACTAGTGGGAGGAAGTGCGAATCAAGATTCTCCGTGCAGGGGGCTGCGTTATTACGATAGCTAGTTTTCCACATTTAGAACCGACGGATCTCTCTCTCTCTCTCTCTCTCTCTCTCGCGTTCGTTTCGAGATTTCCGCGAAATTCCCCCCCTTGTAAACGGATACCTGATAGATTCTCAAAATGTTTTCGACGGAAACTCCGCGCTCCGCGGCCCGCGCGGGGATTCCGTCGCATTACATAATCTCGTTTGCGTGTAACAAGATCTTATGCCGCCTGACGCCTCCCACAGTCCCACAGTCCCACAGCCACAGCCTCGGTTCCTCGGTATAGGAATAAAATGATTTATCCTTCTCTTATCGCGCGCGCGCACGTCCCATTTGCTTATTTTTAGAGAAGGAAAAGTCCCCGAGTCTCGTGATCCGATCCGACTCATTGTCAGTTTTTAATCCTTTTTCGCTCGGCAGGTGCAGTGCCAGACGGCGCGACTGGTCCAAGGATATCCTCACGTCTCCCCGACGCCCAACCGCAGATGTCTATACTTAAGTACAGATCTCTGTGCGCCCAACGCTCTCCCTGCAGAGGTGTCTTCGCCCGCCGGAAGTTCCTCGGCGCAGGACACGCCGTTGTCGCCGTCGGATTTAGAATTGATCGAGGAGGCGTACAAGAACCACGAATTGATACCACCGCAAGAGTGGTCGCAGCGGACGCCGACCGACGACGACGACGACGACGACGACGACGACGACGACGACGACGACCGAGGGCAGCAGGAGACTTCGAGCGACGCAATTACGCAATATAGGAAAAGGATGTTGCTGCAAGGCATGTTTACCTTGTATATGTATAATGTATAAATATCGACTCACAATCAGAGTGATCAACATTCTTTTCAGTGACCCTCAGTAAACGAATCAATATTATAATTATTCGTAATCCGATCGAGACTGGTGGTTTTAGAACGCGATCCAACATCTAGTTAAAAGTGCGTTTTCTTCCGTGAAACGGCAAACGACTTACGGTTACGACTTACGAAATAATTAACGTCAACGCGCGCATAATGAATCTCGTGCGGTGAAAGGAGATTTATCGCTTATTTCTTAATTCTTATTCGTAATTCGTAAGAAATATTAATTGCTGACAATGAGGTACGTTTCGCTGTTGCAGTGTTGAGCACGACCGCGCCGATGTACGGGAACGCGGACGTGTCGATGCAGAGAAACTTGGACGAGAAGATCGTCTTCCCGGACGGTAGGATCCCGTCCCCGACGATGTCGCCGCCAACGGTGTTGCCGGCCTTGGCCTGCCGCAAGAGCACGTTCTGCGAGAACGTCGCCGACTACCCCAGGCAACTAGTGAACGCGGCGATAGCGCGGAACGCCAGTTTGAGGTTCTTGGAGAGCGTCGATCCGGTTAGAGATCATAAATCATTTGTATTTGCATAATATAATAATTATAGCTGCCACGCGAAAGCGCGCGCGAGAGAGAAAGAGATCACTCTCATAATATCGTCGCGTCGCGTCGGGTCAAAATCAAGATTCCTTTTATAATATTCGACAATTCGACTAAGTATAATTGTCTAGCTGTGCATGTGTGTGTTGTGTATGTCAACGGTACAGAATGAAGCGGAATGAAGAATCGCGAAACCGACGACGTAATTGCGGCGAGTTACGTAAACTTCCAATATGCGAGACACGCGAAAAAGATGTTAAAGCATTCTGCCGACTTTATTGCATGGATATAGTTTCCATGATATTACAATTCAGTACGGCTACACACGCGCAATGAGGGATCGGGAGTTTAAATTAAAATCATTATCAAATTGTACCGGTTTTAATTCCCGATATACGAGCATTTGTTTAACTCGATCTTTTACCAAATTCTGCAAAGTAACTCAATGGACACGGGTACGTTTTTTCAGATGCCCGACATCGAACAGAGGATAGACGTGACGGACGAAGCGACGCTTTGCCGATCTCGCGTGAGTTGGTTTGACTTATTTTTTATACTGTATGTTCCTTTGAAGAATTTTTCAATTTCTTTAAATCACCTCTGTATCTGTATCGTGTAATGAATATTAATAACATTTGAAATATCATTAATCGTCAAATTGTCGCAGGAACAAGTGGTATATCCGCAGACCGCGCAGAACAAGGAAAAGCAGTGGTTGTTTATCGTGAATCAGGACGACCTGAAGCAAGGGATACGCATCGAGGTTTGCTCGTAAGAGCTTGCAATTCCATTTAGAGAACAGTAACATGGAAATGGAATCTCTTCATATATACTATATATGTATAATGGGCTTTTTATTTCGCAGGAACGACGGTGAGGAGTGCAATATGATCGATGGCTTTGCCGAGGGCTACAAAACCACTTGTAAACAAAAGTTTGTCTATCGACAATTGGCGGCGGTCGGAAACGACGGTAAAATCACCCAGGATCAATTCCGCTTTCCGTCGAGCTGCTGCTGTCATGTAAAGTTGATCGGCGATCCTACCGCCAGGCTGGGACTAGGACTAGACTTGTCAGCCAATCGGACACGATACAACAGACCGAACGTCTTTTCCACGTCAACGATGTTTTGATAGGAAAGATGCCAGGACGAACGAGAAGAGAGCATGAGTCATGAGTCATGAGTGATGGTGTGTCTCTTTTCGTCTCATTCGTGCCTATGCACTACTTAACTACTATGCAGACGTTCGGGACGTCGCATGTTCGCACGATAAGATGCTCGATAGGATGACCAAACTCTGATTAATTTATCAAATAATGCCTATACTATTAGGTCAATCAACTATCGTTAACCGTTAACAATAAAATTATTTTTTGTTTCGTACATGGAAAAAAGTACGAAATACCGATATAGTTGAAAATTTTGTTGTAAACAATTATGTCGATTAAATTACAATAATTGTCGAGCTTGGTCGGAATCGCCAGCGGTTTTGGTGTTGCTCCTTTTTTCTCTCGTTAGAGAGAAATAAAAACTACTTCCTGTTTTCGTTTTCTTTCTGCGTTCAAATTTCGCGCTTCATGCTTGATCTATTTATATTATTGCGTCTACGAATCGACGAACCACCGCCGCGCCGCGCCGGGGCCGACTCCGAACCGTGCCGAGAAGACAAAGAAGAAAATTTGCGCACAAAGAAACTCGCAAACCAAGAACAATCGGCGATGTTGTTGTTGATTAATGGGAAACGGGGAACGGAGGTATCTCCATAAAGAAACTATGCGGGTTTCATATAAATATCGCCAATGCTCTCTTGTATTATTAATCACGAACCAATATTCGATAATAGGATAAGAATTACGTGTACAGAATTATATTATTATGTGATATTATGTGTGTGATACGATTACTTATACGCTAATTACTTATATCTACGTTGTATTTTCTAAATCTTAACAAGTAATTTTACAAATAAAGCGATCCATTCTTCATCCTTGTATACCTACATACTTTTTTTTCCGCACGGAACGTCAAATCGCCGACAAAAAGGGGCACAGACGTACGCATGATTGTTAGAATACAATATACATGTATAGAATATTTCAAGATTTTTTTAGACGCAACGCGTCTTCAGTCAAAAACATATAGGTAAACTCGTAAGACGTAAATGATTATCTGTACGCTGCAATATTATTATTTCTGGCAGTTTTGAATGGCATGGAATGGAACATGGAAGTAAGAGATTTGTCCAGTGTACATAAATTTGTCTTAATTCTCTAACGGATAATCGTACAAAATGCAATCCATATGGAAGAAATGCGCTCGTCTATAGGACGAGTAAGGAACACGGATATTGTAAAGAAAACATCTCACTTGTCCTTCCGTCGCATCGTAAAGCTTTCGCTCTGTCCCTGTTGTGTTAGAAATCCCCCTGCGACACTGATGAAACATCTTTCCTATCCTCAGCAAGTCTGCGACAAAAAGAGCAAAAACAATTCAACTGACCTAGCTTCCAGCTTTGCTCTGACAAGGCGATAAAAGAGAAAAGACAAGACAATATTTTGCATAACAGGTCGAGAGGTCGAGAGGTCGAGAGCGTACCTTGGCGCCAAAGTCGCCGTCAAAACCACTCTTCCTCTGCATCTGTGCCTGGAGGTCGGCCAGCTGCGCGATCGACATGTCGATGTCGCCGCTGCTGATGTGCGCGGTGTGCCTGAAGTTGGTGGGCACGCCGATCATGCTCCGGTCTATCCTGAGCCTCTGATGCGGCCTACCTCCCGCGCCGTTCCGCCTATTGTTCCTCGTCGCCCGTGGCGTCAGGCAGCACGTGAAACACTGCACCCAGAGCTCGTTATTGCCAGCCATCTCTCCTGCGACCTGCGACTGCGACTGCGACTGTGACTGCGACACGTATCCACACGTATCCACACGTATCCCCGCGGGTTCCTCGTGGAATGTGAGATGTGGGGTTACGTGGACGGTCCTTTGATACCCGGGACCGGGAAAGAAGCTTCGAGTTTTCGAGTCGAACAGCTCGGTGAACGACGGTCCTCGATATTCACAGCTCCGTCTCGCGAACGAGATAAGCGGATTCGCAGCGTTTCAGGTTAAACCTCGCGGCGATATAGAGGTTAGGTCTGCGGACGACGGTGAGGGTGAGGGTGAGGGTGAGGGTCGCAACTGGTCGCAACCGTGCTCAGTCCTTGATCGCGCCAGTCTCATCGGCCGACAAGGAGTACAAGGACGAGCCGAGCAAAACAAACATTTCCGTGGAACGCGCGGCTCGCGGCTGCGAACTTGCGAAGAGCGAAGGACATCGTTCCCTGCGAGCGCAAACACCGGAGGATACGATACGCAGCAACGGCCAACGCAGCGGCGGCAGTCGGCAGTGTCGGCTAGTATATGTTCTGTGCTGTCGACACTCTCTGCACTATCGCACACTACTTATCGGCGGCAGCGGCGCTCGCCAGTCTCGGCACTCACGCTGCTGTCAGCTGTACCGGCTGTACGGCAGCGTACGGCACTACGGCAGTAGAAACAAAGGCGAGCTCGGTCACCTCATCGGTCCCCACATCACCCCGCAATTCGCAATCCCCATTCCCCGCATTCGCGATGTTCAACCTTGCATGAACGCTGTCATCCGCGTGGCGTGGCCCGTTTCACAAGATCGCTTTATCGCTTTATCGCTTTGCGATTCGTCACATCACGGAATCACGGATCCTTTTACACATCCGTTCTTTTATAGCTGCACTACGTTATACTTTCTGCACTTAAAATGGAATATTGTACATATATAGATACATAACATATATGATGATGATGTATACTATACCAGTGTAACTTACATATATTTCTGTTATTAAAAAAATATATATGAAGAATAACTGTTATTGACGATCGAGAGTATAGTTACAAACGAGTATAATTTAATAACAGATCCTCGAATATATACATTTGATATATATAATTAATTAATATTTTGATATTCTTCTATAGAATATCTAATATACAATCTAATATAAATAGTCTTTAATAGAAATCCTACATACTATATAAATATAGTCCCTGGAAATGGTTTTTCCTATTAGAGAAACAAAAAATTGGAAAAAAAATTATAACAATACAGTCGTTTGTATAACTACATATTATAGGTACATCAAAGATGTATCCTGCAGGTTTTTTATTTTTTCCTTAAATCTATTCTTTTTCCTTCTTTTATCTCTCTCTCTCTCTCTCTCTCTCTCTCTCTCTCTCTCTCTCTCTCTCTCTCTCTTTCCTCTCTTTTCTCTCTATTTTTACCCTTTTTTCTCTTTTTCTATTTCTTTTCCTTTCTATTTCATAAACGCAGTTATTTTATCCATATCCACACATTACTGCCTTAATTTTAATCAGCAAGACAGAAGCATGACTTATACTAGCGTTAATGGGAGAATATTGTAGTATATTGAGAAGAATAAAATCTTCTCTTAAAATACAATTCTAATTAATTTCGCGAATTGTCGCGTACTCATCGTACCGAAACACTGCTTCCAGGGGATCCGAGATACAAGAAAACCAGGGATAAATTCTGGTTCTGCAACAGCGCGTCGGATTCGCGAAAACCATCGATTTTGTCGTTTTTTTATGTTGCGCCGGTGACTTTTTTCGTCATTCAAAATAGAATTAAAAATCCAAAAAAATCACATCATCTGAGAACTACAAAGTTTAATTGACAAAAAAAATCACCGGCGCAACATAAAAAAAACGTCAAAATTGAGGTTTTTCAGGATCCGAGTTTCGGAGTTTGACGGCGCGTGCAAGCTAAACGACTGACTTGACAATAAATGTTGTTCAGATCATTATTGTAGATAATTTTACGCTCTACAAAAAAGGTACGTATAGTTTGTTACCCTATTTTGCTTAGTTTTCGAGATATTTGAGAAAGAACAAAAAAATCGCGTTTTTTGTTTATAATATTGTTAATAACTCTTTATTCCCCGTTAATTTTTCGAAGCAACATAAATCCCTCATAGCACCTCAAATCAAAGCGATTCATGATGGTTGCAACCTGGGAAGACTAATTGGAAGGTCAACCCCCTAAATTAGTCTAATATGACTGGCCTAATTGGCAGTGTTGCAATTAATCGAGTGACGAGTATTATGATGTTTCATCTGTAATAATAATAAATTATTCTAATAACTATGTATGTATACCATATTTCAGCTTCTTTATTAAAGTTTTCTATGTGATAAAAGTCATTATTTTAATTGTATCCATCGCGAATTTGTTTTGAATAATACGGAAAGATTTGTAGCGAGCGTATATTAGATAAATTTTCAAAAAATACAAGACATTTGAAATTTGCCTTTTCAAAATTGACTGGTCGCAATCGAAAGCTTGTATCGACCTTATATTTAAAAAATGTAGTTGGATTTTTTATATTACGGCTTTAGTTTCTGAGATATTTTAATCGAAAGTTAATTGTTGACGCATAATTTTTCTTCTTATTCTTATAATTTGATGAGGAAGTAGCATTACGAATTAAATCAAATTTTTTACATATGCTAATAAAACTCTAATAAATATTCGTGCAAAAGTTTATTTGGATCCACTTACTCGTTTAAAAGTTATTTACCTAAAACTGTAGCAAAATATGAGTCAGTATACGCTGCATTCATTTACTATTGAATAACGGTTATAGACGTCGGCACTTTCTGATTTTTGGCGATGCAAACAGTTTTCGCTTTTTTTTACTCGCTTCTTGTACATAATTTCCGATACCCATTTCCTTTTCCAACGAGATTTATCATTTTTCAGCATTTTAAAAGATTTATGTGAAGATTCAAAGAACTTATATTTATACTTTTTGTGCTCCAACTTTGACAGGCAGTAAGTAATGCCAACGTAGAAAATAATGCGGTGTTGTTATTTAAAGCTGGCATTAAATGGTTTATGTTTTGTTTTAAAATTATTAATTTAATGGGTGTACCAGACCTAACATACCACCCGTTAATGGCAGATTCCTGAGATCATTTTGAGACAAAAATCCTAATGCCAAAATGTCGAGGCTGCTACAGTGTTTAAACGGGAAAGGTTTAAAGTTTACTAGTGTGCTTGTCAAAATTTTACGCACTCAGGGACGTCGCATGTCAAAACAGCTCTTCCACACTTTACTCAACTCGATAGAAATATTTGAAATTATTATTCACTTTATTTCTTTGTACACTGTTCGCAAGACCAACGAATATCGGAATGACAGTTTGGCAGCCTCGACATTTTGGCATTAAGATTTTTGTCTCCAAATGATCTCAGGAATCTGCCATTAACGGGTGGTACATACGTTAGGTCTGGTACACCCTGTATATAACATTACTTTTATAATAAATGTATATTTAAATTATTCGATACCTATAGTTAGCCGAGTCAAATCGTTTTATAAATTATTCGTTTTTTCGTTTTTTGCAGTTGGTTTCAGGGCATTTTAAAGACCAAAATTTTTTGTCGTTGATTACGAAAAATATTAATTATAAATATTCCCTTTCTTGAAGACGTTAAGAATCATGTTATTTTACGATAGTTGAACTTCTTATGTAATATAAATTTATTTATTTTATATTTCAGACGATATAAGAAATCTGCAGTTTTTAAATTTTAATCACTTTTTGCTGGTATTGTACATACAGCCCAAACATCCTTAAACAAAATGTATATCTCGCTCTTCCAAAGGAAATAAATAGAATTATAATAAATAATCTCAGTTTCTTATCTTAATATCAAATACATGACGTTTAACATACGTGCAATGTGAATTATTTAAATTAACGAACATAATTAAAAACTATGTTAATAATCAAATAAATAAAATGTTTTAATCCTAGATTATAATTAAATAATAGCGACAATTTGATTTCGCATGTAGAAACACTCGAAAGGTCATAAAAGTTGTTAATAAGAATCACATGAAAAATTAGACGAGAATTCGATTTTACGTGGTCGGAAATGTCCGAAAAATTCTTCTCGAGTATTAGGAGCGCACGATAGCGAGAAGGTTCACGGAGGTATTCAAAGCGCGGGCGCGCGCAGCTCTCTCACAATACTACTAACGCCATCTGTGATTGCAACTGGAAGTCGGTAATGAATTGACGTGATGGTAACTTTCAGAGTAAGTTGGTAAGCTATCTCCAGCAACTTCCTCGCCGAACATGCTTTTCTGCTAATTAGATCGAATAAATTGACGATTTTGACGACACAAAATTCATCTCGCCATATATTGTATAATATGTATATTATACAAGAATTAAATATATATACTTTTCCAATAACTTTTACGTTCTTTCAACGAACATACGTCTATGTTCGTTGGTTCTTTCGAACGTCTCAACGGATAAATAATCATACAAATTTTATTTAATAATAATTATCTAATATTAATAGATATATGTTTTGTATTTGTTCCAATTTTATTATTTTTAATAACAATAATTGCTTAAATCACATATACAAGACGTAACAAAATATTTTACATGCTTAAGATATAAAATAAGTAATGGATACCACGCGTAAAGCATTTGTTTTTTTTTAAATATTAAATAATATAAATCTAAAATTATTTTGTTCGCGGCACGACTGTATAAAACAGCGATTTATTTTTTATCAAATATATTCGAACATTAAAAGAAAAGTGTATATTATTATAAATAAGTTTGCCTAGTTTTGTTATTAAAAAAAATTATTTGTGAGCTGTAAATAATTATTCATATAATCATATTCAGTGTTTGCAAGAGCGAAAAAAAACCAGCACATAACTTCCGTGTCTGCTTCGCGTCACGATATTTCGAAGAATAATAAGTTTCTCAAAATATACGTAGGTCATTGCATCAGTGAGTAAATCAATACCATATTCTAATTTAGCTATTTTTTTCATTTCCTGTTTTAAGCTGAAAGAAGAACCTGTAAAAATAACAGCACATTTGAGAATATAAATTACATATAAATTAGACCTACCTGCGAAGCTTACTGAGAGTGAGTTGAATACCTAATGTGGAAATTTCTCTTTAAATTTTTCATTTAATTCTTTCTTCAAATCGGAAGGTCTTACGTAAACAATAACAGATGCCAATGCGTAAAATATTGAGTTATATTTATCAAAACTTTTCATCAAACATTAATTAAAGAGTATCGTACCATAGAGGTGAATAAATACTAAATATGTCAGAATAAAATTTATTGTGCACATATGATTGCATATGTACATACATATGTGTTTTTAATACGAAATGTTCATTTTAATAATCTATTTAGGATGGAGTGATACTCCTATCGGGCGAAGCCGAGGAAATCGGTGAGCCGGTCGTTCCAATCGTGGAGCCAATGGGTGGGCCCGTGGCTGGGCTGACGTTGTTTACACGGGTTGATCTCCTTCTCCGGCGGCATGTATTCCTCGCTGCGTATGCAGAAGTAGCTCTTGATCGGGCTGCGGCACATCGGACACCGGTCGAGCTTGCCGAAGCACGAAGCGCAAATACAGGTGTGTCGGCATGGTAGCAGGGCGCGCGATAACGGGAAATACTGGCAGACGACGCAGAGCTGCTCGCCCGCGGTGTTCCAGAGTGAACCGCCTTCCTGGTCACCACTCTGGCCAGACGCTACCAAAGTGCCTCGACCGCCGCCACTGCCGGCGCCGTTGGCGGTGTCGTTGTTGCACGGCTCGGCGAGTGCCAGGGCTGGCGAGCCCAGACCTGTCGACGACATCGCGTCGCTCTCATCGTAGTTGCTCGAGTTGCCCGTGGCCAGGTACAATTGCTGCGAAAAAATCACGAGCGCAAGTTGTCACGGTGTGTTATTTGTCAATGAGCGAGTTTCGAAAGAAACTTGGCGGCTGCCTCTCTTGGGGCGGGTTTCTATCTTTATTATTTTTATTTATTTATTTATTTATTTATTTATTTATTTATTTAGAACGGGATATGGTCCCTTTAGTACAAGTATATATGTTACATATTAAAGAAACGCAAAATATACAAAAGAACATTTATCGAAGACATTTTTGCAATATAATTATACGGATGGTTCGAGTAAGGATATAAATTTCTCGCGTCTCCGACGCTCAGGAGACTCAATACCGATAATTAATTATAGGTACCGAGATTCACCTTTAGAAAGCTAATCATTTCAACTTGCACTTTGCACTCACCTTTAAGCAAGACAGTTGGCCGTTCGCCTGCTTCAAATACTGCGCTAGAATCGAAGTCGGCAACGTGCACACGCTGTCCTTAATGTGAACAACGTTCACCAGGGCCACCTTAAACAGAGATCAACGTCGGCGGGAGATGATGTAATAACAAAATCAGTGAGACACAGGTTTCGCTTCCTTCTTTTATACAAAGGGTCCGTTCCGAGTTACGCATGAAGCGCTGTAAGCATCATTCTGTCTTCGTTGCACATCGTATATCAAACGAAGATAAAGCGATTCTTACAGCGCTTCATGCGTAACTCGGAACGCAGCCATAAATGTATAGGATATGGTAAAGAAATTACTCACAGTTTCGTCGGGATGGGGATCCCGGTTGTCTCTTCGAGTGAGGAAGATCACCAGAGGATAGCAGAGCCGCGGAGGGGTGCCAAGCTCCAGTTCCGGGGCCGGTAGTGACAATCTCAACGTTTCTTCACCGTGTGGCTGTCTACTGCAGCTTCGGTCAAGGAAAAGTATGTACGAGTAAACATAACAAAATATACGAGTAGTGACGACATGAAAAAAATGGAAAAAATGGTCGAGTATAAAAAATGTGAAGGAAAAAAAAACAAGTAGCAAGCGAGTCGACCAATCGGTGTCATGCGTTCTTGAAGATATAATATAAGTAAATTAGATCGAGAAAAATACCCGACTGACAATGAGAATGACCGTGATCGGTCGATTCGTGACTTTTTCTAGCGTGTCCCCGGCTTAACTGGTTTAATACAAACAGCGCGCAATTACATAATTTTGTCGTTAAATCTTCGCTACGGGAGACAAGCTAGAGCCGACCGGGACCAGACGTTCTCTAGATCACACGTGATCTAACTGGTCTGTTAGATTACGTGAAATTACACTTCCTGTTATTTCACGCCTCGGAACTCGCGTAAGATTACGCGCGCGCGTCCTGCGGTTAAATTCAACTCCGAGTGGTTCTCAAAGGATACGTTTGCGGTGGCGTGAGGTATTGCGCGTGCCCTTGTAGGAGGGTCCCGTTCAGTGACGCGTCTCGTAACGTGCTCCAAGGCTTCCAGAGCGCCAGATGTAGCTCTCTTATGCTGACGCCCCAAATCGCCTGCAGCGAGTACTCCACTTGGCTGGACACCTCGCACTCCACTTCTAGAACAGACGTTTACCTTCAGAGAGCTGGAATTGAGTTCGACGTAATTTACGAATCTGCGAGTCAAATTCGATATACTCTTGTCTTATAGGTATAATCAAACATTCAATTCACTGATAAAAATCTCACGAGAGAGATCCGAGATTACTCGACCAGAATTCACAATTCCATTTGGAAATACTGTCCGGACTATTCATAGAGGGTTTGAAGCTATCTCATCTGTGTTCAAGATCGCACAACTTATTTTACTTATTTAAAAAAAATATATATATTGCTGTTTTTCGTTTAAAATAATCACAAAGCGTTCAATCTGAGTAAATTCTTTAACTTATAAGATACGCGTAAATCTCGTCTCTATATGACACGAGTATCATTTCGTTTACAACCCAACAACTTTAAGCGGCGACAATCTCAGGTTTTTATTAGTTTTTTGTTATAAGTATTGAAAGTGCCATTCTTGCGTTACGTTGTCAAAAGTTGCGTTCTTCAAACAGCAAATAAAGAAAGAAAAAATTAGAAGGAAAGAGAATCATCCGTCGACAAGCTTTCATCCATCGCTCGACTGTCAGTCAAGATATATATGGGAACACCTCGGAATATTACGAACGAATTACAAGCTCGTGGATATTTATTAATGTCAAGATCAACGTATAAAGAGATCAACGTAATGTTCTCGAGCTCTCTCTCTCTCTCTATCGCTGCATTCACGAGTACAATCACAGCTCAAGGGAGGACGCGGAACGTTGATCAACGACCCATTGGGGACGTTTCCTAATTGTATTTTTGCCGCGACGTTATTATCGTCATTTCATCCAACCGTTTGCTTAATTGGCGATTATTGCTTTACGAGAGGAAGATAAAAAAAAGCGCGGGTCGATTAGGCGACCATTGATACATAATGCGGGTTATTAGCTCGATCGCTTTACGGCCTTTACGCCCCGTTTACGGTCGTGCAATAATTCGGCTCGGATTGTAACGGTACGTGGCGCAATCGAGATATACGAGGCAAAACGCGCGCGCGCGCGCACGCGCGCATTCGCGAAACTTTAACGGGAGACCGGTATTACTACGACTACGAAATTTTAGTTTCTTTTCTCAGCGACGTCGGTCGAGACGCTCGCCGCTTAATTGCGCAAACGTGGGATTTTGCAACGCTCCGTAATTCACGATCCTGCAAGAGCCGCCGCGCCGCGCCGGTACTTTTTTCCGCCGTCCGCGTCGGAGAACGCATCATCGATCGCATCGCGGATGCGAGATCTTGCGAGCTCCCTCCTATCCCTTCTACATCCCCTTCCTCCCGCCTCCTCTAATTGCCTAATGGTAAATCGCAGTTAGCTGCAGCGTGTATGGGACACCGAATTGTGCATTCTCGGCATTTTACAAATGCCTCTTTTAGAGATGTAGAGATTTATGCATCGTGCGATTTAAAATATATAGAAACAGGAATATACAGATACAAACAGAGTGAAATATAAAATGGTACAAATATAAACATCAGATCCTGCTAGAAAATTATGCACTGAAACACAAAAATAACGCGGATATTACTATAGTGAAAAGTATAATATACCTATAGCAATTACGAAGGCTAACGCAAGAGATATAATGAGCGCAAATTGGAGTAGCAGGTAGTTGTTCACTATTAACATGGTCTTTATTGAAATTCTCTACCAATTTTCGGTAACTTAAATTTCCGTTCAGGTCACATGTGCCCTACTTCGAGACTATATGACAGTCTTGCTTGTGACATATATCGTATAATATTTATAAGACTATATAAATTCATTATTGAGAAAAAGATCTAATGATGTTTCCAGGATATAATAACCGCACTATACGTAATATTTAAGCAGCAGCCATATGTTACATTTTATGATTATGTTACATTCAGTAGCAACGTGTTAAAGATGGACAAAAATGTTTAGGTACAGGAGAAGAAAAAGAAATGAGACAAAACGGACTTTCCCCGTGGAGTCTTCTAATTTCTATAATAATTTTAATTTTAAAATTTAACATCTTTTCAATTTCGAAAAAATATACTCTTCTTGGAAAAAAAAGCACAAAAGAAAATTGTGCTAGATTTTTACCGCGTGGATGCGTTTGACAATCTGACAGTAAAAGTATTCGATGGCGTAATTGCGAGATTTTATTTATATAAAGGTGTTTGTCGTCCTCTAGACGTGACCTATTCAAGTATTTTCCGTTAATAATGATAAAACAAATTTAAATAGTGACGAAAGATCTCACGTCTTGAATCATAGAAAGACGCTCTTCCAACCTAACGCAAGCCCAAGCAGCGTAAACGAGCGTTAATGGTCGCTTTTAATTCATAATTGTGCATACGAAATCGGGCGCATACGCGTGACATTTTCGTCGGACTTACGAAAGGCCGATCAAACCGTGGCTGTACGCGCCAAGATGTCTCGTCCTTAGTGCTCGTCGCGACGAGCATCTCGGCGAGAGTTCGAGGTGGGACATTGACGGCGGCGATATTACGGCGCTGTTATTTCACGGCTGGTTAGTGGTTACTAAAAATTATTGCGTAAGAAACGCGCTTTCGACTTTTATCTCTCTCTTTCGCCTTCTCTTTGTCTCTCTTCTATCGACACGGTCTCGTTCCGAGAGATGTCTACCGCATAAGAGAACCAAGAGGGTTTCCAGGTCGCGTCACACTTTGCCCCGGCTGCTGCACTCTCCTCTGATCACTTCAACTTCTCTTACGAGAGAGAGAGAGAGAGATGATGATGATGAATCGCTATTTATTATGCGCTCTTGGGATAAAATTCCCTCAAGCGCAGGATACAAAATTACAAGAACCTTACAATGTTTGATCACTTACATATAGGTAATTAAAGAAAAGAACAACAGAAAAGTATAGGTATATAAGAAAAAGATATACAGAAATACGAAATACACTCATGCACATGAGTGTCCAATTTAGGATACAGTATTATACGTGAGTCAGTAAGCAAATATAAGTTACATGCAATCTCTCGTTGAAAACTCTATGAATTCATATTGAGCAAATAATCAAAGAAAAAAGAGAGAGAGAGAGAGAGAGAGAGAGAGAGAGAGAGAGAGAGAGAACGCCGGAAACGATTGCATATCCATTCTCGGACGAGAGAAATTACCCCCTTCTAAATTCGATTGAGGCAAGATGAATTGGAGTCTAGGTTGCGGTAGCCTCCCGCAACTTACTTCGACTCGAGTCGCGGACCGAACGTCGCGTCTCGCCAGTAGCTTTCACTTTCGTTCGCCTCTCGCGAAGTACTATAGGTAACGCAAAATCTCGAACGCGCGCGCTTCGGATTTCCGTGGGCCCGAATCCGATCCGCTCGTCCTCGCGTTCTCCAAGCCATCGCAGTCCATGGCCGAGGAATCGTCGCCGTCGTCGCCGATCCTTTTAGAGAGAACCGAAAAGCCGAATTGCGCGGAGCACATTCCTGTATAAAACCGCAATCGTATAAAATCGGCTCGCAAACCACTTGGAATCGTTTCTCGCCTTCGTTCATTTTTATCCGATGTTTTATGTTTCTCTCCGTCCGGAGATCGGCCGACGTGTCTGCATTTGCTATAATAGGAACAAGAGTTACACTTCTGTCAGTTTCGAGGGGAACGCAGCCATGCAGCGATATCATCTTTTTATATTTTTGCAAGAGCGTACACTTTCACAAAGCGATACTTATAGAGCAAATTAGAATATCTACGTTAAATAATTTCATAATTCTTTTCTTCCTTCGCTTTAAAGATTTTAACAAACAACGCTACTCTAATCTATGCGCTCTTTACATCTTTCATATTATACTTTATGTAATTAATATCTCATACATAATACTTTATACAACTAATTATGTCAAGTACTTTTTTGTTTGTAGTGTATCCGTACCTCGATCCGTATAACCTACATAAGAATCGCTCCACTCTCTTTTATCCTCTTATCCGACTCGAGTCGTGATTGAATAATCGACGTAACACCGTCTAAGATACCGTATAATTATTTTCTATTTACTCTAGTCGATTCTTCATGCCTTTTTGAAAAAAACTCTTTCCGCTGATCGCGAACTTGACCGGACCTAACGTGCGTTTCTTGAAAAATTCCTTTTCGCTGATTTAATTAGCTCTCTTTTAAAAAAATTTTTGTAATTATTTAGAAAAACTAACACAGCTCGGGTGACTTTTACCTTGACATATGTTCTTAAGGATATGATTCTGAGTAACTTTTCCTTATAACTTAATCGGCGGTCGCTGCTTATTAAAAAGTTATTAACAAAAAAATTTGACAATTATAGTATATTTATTTTGAATCGCTTGACTTTCGATGATGAATATGTCGCAGCCACATGGTGTACACACACACACACACACACGCGGGGGGGAGGGGGAGGGTGGGCCGAAAACCCCCCTTGCACCCCCCCCCCGGTGTGTGTGTGTGTGTGTGTGTGTGTGTGTGTGTGTGTGTGTGTGTGTGTGTGTGTGTGTGTGTGTGTGTGTGTGTGTACACACCATGTGGCTGCGACATATTCATCATCGAAAGTCAAGCGATATGCATTATAACTTATAAGTATATTTATATAAGTATATCTGAAAAACTATACAAGACTGCCGATTAAATTATAAGGAAAAGTTACTCAGAATCATGTGTCAATCTTGACAACATATGTCAAAATCAAAGTCATCCGAGCTGTGTTAGTTTTTCTAAATAAATACCAAAAATCTTTTTCATTAACATAATTAACTTCTCATTGCTACCATTAACAGTTTCGCAAGACGTGTTAGCATTATAATGTTAAAATATCGATAAACATCGCTAGTAGAGCATAAATGTCTTTCTCTGCGATGCAGAGAAAGACAAAAAAGAGTTCCTCGGCCGGTCTACGTGACTGAACGGTGGCTGCGGTGATACCGAGCCGGTTGCCACTGTTGCCAGCGGTATCGATCAAGGTCGTCGCGATCATCAGCAGCTGGATGAGAGCTATTTACCGATCGTTTACGTGACCTCTTTATACGTGTAAAGATAAATTCAGACCAAACAATGAGCGCGAATGAATACGAATGAACAATTTGCTTCGATGCGATGCGATGGTGCGGACGGTGCCGCCGCGCCCGCGCCCGCTGCTGGCTGCTGGACTGCTGGCGATTGTTATTCGCCCTGATCGCAGCAAGTTACTTATTCATTCGTGTGTTTGTTCTCGCTCGCTCGATCTAAATCCAACCGGACACACTCGCGATCTCTTGTATTTCGAAGAAAAAACGCTTCCTATTCTATTCTTCCACAAATATTCGTAATCGTTTGTCCTTGTCAGTTTGATCTACATCCACCTTACAGCTCTTTGAAGCAAATTCGTTCGTTCCTATTCGTTCGCGCTCGCTTGCTTTGTCTGGATCCGGTTATAAAGGCGTACGTGCAGAATCGCACGTTCCCTTCGTGATCTGGTGCTCATTAAGTCGTTATGTACGGCTCGGAATTGTTTCTTTAAACGAGAATTCTTTTCTGATGATACTGGTTGATCGTATCCTTGATTTACAATTAGCGTCAAATATTCGCACGTGAGAAAAGTTACACGGAACGCCAATATACCGGTTATTTCTTTCTCTGTGTCAGGCAAAGTTGACATCGAATTCTTACAATTTGAAAAATCAGCAATAGGAAACTCCTTTACTTATAGACACTCTTATGTATAGAAATTGAGAGGAGATTAAGGGAAATATTTAATCCTATATATATATATATATATATATATATATATATATATATATATAAAAAGAGATAAAACAGAAAAATGCGTAGAAAATTCATGCAGAGAATATAGAACAGTATATAAGTATAGAAGCCGAATTATACACATCGAACATTCATCTCGATTGATCCCGCGCCCGCGAGGGTCACATTGATTTGGTCAAATCGGCTCTCGACAGCTATATCCTATATCTATAACGACGTTCCTCGACGTTCGACGCCTTCAGCATCCTCACTCGTAAGAAATTGACGGAGGAACAAATATATAAAATCCATCCTTTGTGTCTTATGATATATCTCCTGACCTGAGAGAGTCGAGGCGGGCGCGCGGCGGACTGGTTCGCGACATTCGCGTTCGCGATTCTAACGACCGGCAAACACGCGGGCAGGCCGTCGCTGGCGCAATCGTCTGCGATTACGTAATGAAATTCGATAATCGAGCGAGCTGACCTACCCGCGTCTACAGTGTCTAGACGACCGCGACGGTCTATCCGACGATGCTCTCGGTCTGCCGCGACTGCAGAGAGTGCAGAATACAGGCGCAGGTCGCAGGTCTCTTTCGAGTTTCGAGGACGCCCCGAGCCCTGAGGAGACGCGACGCGACCGCGCCGCGGCCGCTCCGTTCGAAATCACAAAATCCGATTTTATTCCGAAAAAGGGCCGTATTTTTTCAATCTCTCCGACAATCCACGCGGAACCGCGACCGACTAGTGATCCTGTCTAGGCAGCTAAGTACAATCATGCACGAATGTGCACACGAATTACACTAACTGCAGTCCTAAGACTCCTAAGTCCTTTCACCGACAGTCTCGCGGCGAACACAGTATAATGACGCATCGAAATTTCTATACGCTGCGAACTGGGTTAGATACTTAGATCCTTATCCTTGCGCGCGTTTTCGTAACTTAACTTCGAAGCGAAGACCTATTAAATCAGACTTCTGAAACCTGAAACTCGCCGAAAGAATTCGCGATTTCGTTCGAGCTGCTCGACTCGATCGTTGTAACTTGGCCCGCCGACAAGCCTTCTTTTCCTTTTCGGCTAAAAGAGAGACCGACGCGACGCACAAGATCGATTGTCGTAGAAAATGCATGAGATATATTTTGCATACAATTATTTAATTTGTGACCGATGAAGCGGCCGAGGATGCCCAGAAAGGAATGCGTCAAACTGTAGCCGGTCGTAAAAGTGACTGAAAAATGGCGTTCCCTCATTATCACGTCACCTCGGTTTTCTTACGAGCCCAGCTTACAGATTATCCGCGCGCTCGCTCCCGAAGACGTTTATGTATGTACCATCGCGTATACTGGGTGGGCGCTGGGCGGCCGCGGCCGGTGCGGCGCGCGAGTTGGAGCGGGGGCCAGCGGGGCCAGCGGGGCCAGCGGGGCCAGCGGGGCCAGCGGGGCCAGCGGGGCCAGCGGGTGTCCAGGTCCCGGGGCCCGGGTCGGCCGACCGCGACTGGATGGCCATGGAACATGAAAGTCCGTCCCACATTTGTCGTAATCCGCGATCTGATCTTTCGGGCGTGCGACATTTTCATCAAGCTCGTTTTTACGAGCCTGCGTTGCTGCAACTCGCACCTGTCACCCTTCCTCCTCTTTCCCCGTCGTCGTTCCGCGAGAAACGCCCGGTGCGAGAACGTTCGGCGCGAGCCGCGCGAGGCAACATTCAAAAATTCGACTAATTAGGTACGTGCGAATCGGATCTCGGATCCGGAATCGCGATTGAACTTTCGAGATCGGGATCGTCATTCACACGCGTCGAACAAGTCAAATCACTGTTCGTGTAGTAGGTACCAGCCGCGATCGCAATATCGCAATTTTATCCTCTCCGCCTGAAAATTCAGACGCGCGGAAACTTATTGTTAGAATCCGGATAAGAGAAGAAAGGGGCGCAGCTTGCCTATAAATAATTTAATACGTATCGACTGCGCAATTAAACTTATTGTTAGCGGCTATAGGGTGATATTAAGTACCTTGAAATGTCACGTCCTGATATTTTCTCACTACTTTGCTTCTTTATTATTTAACACGGACGGAAGATATCTCGGTGCTGACGTCACACGCACAGATTACTTCGGAAGAGACAAGATAATTTAAATAATGCTTCTTGTTTTTCTCAGAACGAGATGTATAATCTTATTTCTATTTCAAGGAAGTTTGAAGCGGCAGAAAAGGTTAATAATCAACAACATACTCATATATCACAAATTCTTTCTTTACTAACGCCCATACCTCCTCTCATGTCTTATGTCTCATGTCTCATGTCTCATGTCTCATGTCGATATGATCTTTCGCAAGTGCGGATTTTGCGTTTATTATACGAGTCATTTCTATGCATCACGCCATACCTGTCTCTAAAGTCACGATATCACGAAACGGGGAACGAGCATGTTATTATATTGTACCTTTTCGTGTTTTCGCGAAATTATTATGAAAAAATTTATTTGAAAACTCGTCGTAGGCATTTCCCAATCACCAAGGCGCAATTCTGGCAAATAATTATGTAATGTCACTCAATATTAGCGGAAGCCGCGTTTGCTTTGCAAAATCGTGCAATCGATACGGGTAAATACGAAATTGCGATTTCCGATCTCGCCGGTCCAATTGCGAAACTCCTTATTGCACGAAACACAAGTATAAGTACACAATCGCGCGGTTGCCCCCGTCTCTTTTTCTCCTATATTCTCCTATCTCCTATTGTCGCGCAAACCTTCTTATGCAGGAAGAGCGGAATCGTGTGGTCATGTGAATTTCAATGTCGCATTCGCTTCGCCGTGCATGATTCAACATTGAGAAGCAGCCGTAAACCGATTAACTTGAATTAAGGCGTCGATACTCAGTACTCACTCGCGCGCACGGAGCTTCTCTTCATTATGTTAACGATAATAATATTATATAGTTATAGTATATACCTAACACGGGACCTAACATAAATGATCGCTGGCGCGATTTGATCTCGTGTATCTAATAATATAAAAAATTGCTAAAAAATAGTCTCACGCAATTACGAGTCTTATTGAGTTTTGTCTTATGGGGACGGCTATTTGCTACGCGAAACAGATGACGATAGAACTTTACGATCTATTAAGCGTGCTTCGTTAATCAGCCCGAGGTCATCGAATTAGCGTTTTTTCCCGTCGCGATCACGTTATCACGTGAAACGAGAGAACTATAAGGAGAAATAGCTTATGCGCGGCGCGGCGATGTCGATAGCGATACCGTTACAATCGCGATTGTTTTTAAATATAGATACGTACTTTTACCCCACCCATTCTTTCTCTTTCCTTTCCGCATCAGCGATGCAAATAGACCACGTATTACGCCACGTTACAAATCTAGCTTTGCCGATCTGGTGTCAGTCAATTAGCGCGTGCAAATATGCAAGTCGAATGCGAAGAGTACGATTTACGTGTTTGCCAGGCGGGTTGTCAATCAGCGGGTTGTAAATTCGATCCGGCGTGGCCGCCGCGAGTATGTATATAGGTATATAGGTATATAGGTATATCCGCGATTCGTCCGCGCGATTTGCGCAAGAGAGTGAAAGAGACTTTAATGTCAATGTTAACGGCGACGTCGTTTGTTTCGCAAACAACAACGACGGACGCGAGCGACGAAATCACAAATGACCGGTCTCCCAATCGCAATCGCAATCGCAATCGCCGCGCATCTCTCGGACCGAGATCCACTTCATCCACCTAAGGATATCGCCGCGAGAGGCGAGAGGTATAGCTCGAGAACGACAACGACTCGCTTGTTCGCTCGCGCGAATTGCGAAAGGCAGCAATCGCGATTGGATCACGCGGGCGCGCTCGAGAGAGAACATCTCGGGGGGCCCGGCCCCCGGCAGTTGCGACACGCGCACGCAATTACGCAACTTGCGTAACCTGCGCCGCGCCGCGCCGCGCCGCGCCGCGCCGCGACTCGCTCGAGGAACGCGCCATGCCATATGTTCGCCATATCGGGGGAAATCTGGCCGGTATGCCGATTCGTCTGTAAAGTGAAATATCCACGAGATTTAAGATTAAAGGCGGCTCGACAAAACGTTAATCGCTAAAACAGGACATTCGGCTATGTTTAAGTATTTCCTTAAGGCGCCTGGATAGTCGTCGCTTCTATCCTTGTTTGATGACGTCAGAAGCGAGAAATGAGTGGAAATGACACGTTGAAAATTCTTGCATTGCGAATTTCCAAATAAAAAGATATTTGCTTCAAATAGAACTACAGATCACTTCAGCACACTTCAAAAATACTCCGAAAACTATCCATTTCCCTTGACAGTTAACAGCTGTAAAACAGCCGTAAAATGAATGCAATACGAAGCAGCTAACCATGCAGGCTTAATGCGCCTGCCAGCGCCTGCGTATTACATTCATTTTACGGCTATTTATTAATTGTCAAGGGAAATTGATAGTTTTCGGAGTATTTTTGAAGTGTGCTGAAGTGATCTGCAGTGTTATATATATTTGAAGCGAATATCTTTTTATTTGAAAACTCAATGCAAGAATTTTCAACGTGTCATTTCCACTCATTTCTCGCTTCTGACGTCATCAAACAAGGATAGAAGCGACGACTATCCAGGAGCCTTAAATAAAATCAAGTGTTTAGCATAAGTATACAGAAGTAAAAAAGAGGATTGCGATGAGATTATCTTCTCTTTCCTTTGAAGAAGATAATATTAACTTGGAGAGAAATAAGTATTGTATTAGTTATATAATATACATATAAGTATATGCTGTATATTGTATTCAGTAAGGTTTGATTTGCACATTGAATGCATGATTTTAAGCGAGGATTGGAAGTTTGAAATATACCGTTATATACCGCATTTACCTATGTATAGTGTGTAATAGAGTTTATGTAAAAACCGAAATAAAAGTCGATTAACACAAAGCGGCGCGGCGACGTATACCTACGCCGGTATATGCATAACTTTTTGATAGCACCGATTATTGTCACTGTTATGTTAAGAGAACATTAATTGATATTGTCAAGTCAAACGGATTTCTAATCTCATTTCTAAGGCATATCTCATAAGGAAAAAATCACACCTGAAAGAAAGTTACATCTTGTAATTCCTTTCGTAAAACGTACATAAAAAAAATATATTACAAATCTGTCTTATTTTGTAATATTGGTATTCAACAACATAATAGCAATAATCAAAGGTTTATAGGGTTTCAATAATCCACAAAATCAAGTTTTTAGCGATTTAAAAAAAAACGGAGATAGACACGACGCACAATCACGAAATTTCGGTCTTTACAGACTTCAGGGATACTAACTCGCGAAACGGAGTCGCTTACTTTATTTACCTATATATCTATCAATGTACTTGAAACACTGAATGTCGATGCTTCCACAGAATCGAGCTTCGTGCTATGAATCAAGGGCGATCGGTGTTTCGAATTCCGTTCTCGTGGGTGATCGTGAGGGTTACGCCAAGTTCTTTCCTCGACAGTCTCGGCTTTTTCGTTTTTTTTTTTCTTTTTTGAGAACACCGAGTAAAATCCGATTCAAAAAGTTACATAATCCGGTCCGGCGAACAATTCCACCAGGATTAATACCTAAATCGACGCAATTAACCCAAATTGTTTTCCTCTTATTTCTTAATATACTTAAAGGACGAAAGAGAGAGGAATAAAAATTGAGATTTCGCAGCTCGAAGAAAGAAAAGGGTCACCTTAATGATGGGAAATGGGAATGAACAGAACATATTTCGAAAATACATACTTTACATGTATATGTATACATATGTACATACATTCAGTAACCGCAAAAATATCTTTTTGCCGAACGTGGCTAAATCTCACGTGTCAAGGCATTTGTTGACGTCGATTGCGCAACAGTAGCCCTCCGGTCGAGCGTATCGGACGATCGGACGGCCGCGGGGCTCGGAAGAGGAAGGAAAAAACGTACGTTGAACAAACAACGCGAGAAAGAGAGAGAGAGAGAGAGAGAAGATAGCGGTCGGGGTCGGAAACGGGGCGAGACTGGCGAGAGCAGACTCTCACTGTCTCAAGTAAAGGACGCGATTAATGACGGCCGATAAAAGTCAAGCGACTCGCAGTGACCCGACTGCGACAACGGTGAGCGCGAGCGGTCAAGGTGGCGCGTTTCATAATTCAGCCGGTGTGCCTTCGCCGCCGCCGCCTTCGCCGCCGCTCTGTCACCTGGCATGCCAATTACACGCGACGCTCTCGTCTTTATCTCTCGTTACGCGTACGCGCGCGCTATCGGAATAACCCACTTTCCGCTGCGACCAGACCGAGGAACTGGCTGACTGTTCCGCCGTGATCTCCTTCTTCTTCCACGACCGATTATTCCCTCAATCTACAACCGGAATCGCTGCTCGCCGACTGCCCGGCTGGCTCTCCCGACCTTCACCCATACACGAAAGAATCTTCTGTTCCTTTGCGCAAACCGAAAAATTTTTTACGTTCTTATTGCCCAATTAGAGAGTTGCGATTTTTTTTTAATTTTCGCGAACGTCACGATTGCACAATGTGACGAAATCTGATGTATGAGGTATCGTAGCGAATATTATTTGGAAACGCGTTACTCCGCCAGAACGGTTTCTCTCTTAACGCAGAATGCGGAACGACGATTTCTCAAGAGTTTATTATCCGACAACGCGCTCATGATTTTTTACTTGTTAAATTTTCTTTAAATATTTACTTGAAAATAAAATAAAGATACATAAAAAATGTGGAAAAAGGAGAGGCGGAGAGAGGGAGAGAGAGAGAGAGAGAGAGAGAGACAAAGAGTGGGAAATCAAGTTTCCTAGCTCCTTGTCACATATATTTTTTCACCTATTGTCAATCTTTCTGCGTGTCTGCCGCGTACTCGCGCCTTCCATGTTGTCGATTTTCGCGGAACGTGAGTCCCCGTAACATTAAGAAAACTGCATAAGAAATCTGTTACAAGAGGCGAAGAGTCTTGCGACACGGCGCGGCGCGGCGCGCTAAGCAAACAGTTATAAATCACGGGCCTCGGTGCGCGATTGACCCAGCCCAGGCCCCAGCCAGCGCCAGACGTGGGACAACCCGGACAACGTGAGGCAACGTTGGGGGATCAGTCCGTCAGACCTGAGCGACGGACGCGACGTCAGCGACGTCAGTGGCGGCCGTGGCGCGGGCGTAAAGGCGTAAGTAAGGCGTAAAAGGCGTAGGACTTACCTGCGTACGTGCTCTTGAAGCTCTCGTGAAGCTTGAAGGTGAAGGGAATGTGGACCTTCATCATTTCCATTTGCGGTATGCGCGGCGAATGCGTTATCACGCCGCCGCCGCTGCCGAACATCAGGTCGTCGCCGTGGACGCGTAGTACCATCATGTTCCTGTGACAGACAGATGAAATGCGTCTTTTCAGATCGATTCACCGCGACCTGCAGCCGGAGATCAATGATCTTCACGACCGAATCTTTGTAATTACATTAACTATAAGGCAACACACGATTTATCGATCAATTTACATTGTTTTAATCCGATAAATCGTTATAAACATTTGACAGTATTTCATGTAAATCCAAGAATGTTCCAAAATCATTAGACGTCTCTTTCATTAATTCTACGATCTTTGACAAAATTGTCGGAGCATACGCGATATGATTTATCGATCAATCTAACAATAAGCTTTTATCATTTTATGAATTATACGCACACGCAACATAATACACCGACCGCGACGGTAATCTGTTTTTTCAGATTTCCAGGTACGTTTATTTTAATCGAAGAGATTACACGCAATGAAGAAAACAAAATTATTATTATAAAACGTGTTTTCCACGCTGATAATCGCAACGAAAAAATAAATCTTATTTCTGATTGTGAATTCCAGAAATTGGAAAAAGTAGAAAAAATGCTAATTGTAAGACTCGTCCCGGAGACTGTTACTCCAGAGTCCAGGAGTCCAGGCAATAGGTCAATCGAGGAATTGTGGGGGAAAAAAAAGAATCAGATGTACACGAAAGCGGTTTCATCGAAGGTTGTTAGCGCCGGGTACCGGTAATTTCGGAATCGAGACAAGGCGATCAGCTTTCAGATGCACAACCATTAATTAACATAGCGGTGAGGGTTTAATTTCGTGTAAAGGTAAACTATGATGATGACGAACCATGACGAGACGCAGAGAGACGAGAAAAAACTGACTCGGAGCAAAATTAATATTAAAACGATCATTCACAGTTAAACGATGCGATTAACATGCAAACGACCGCGGCTGTTGCCACCGAGTCGAGCTGTCAGTGACCTTGCGGCCTTGAGACGCGAAGGAGCACGTGCTCCGTTGCGTTGTGACAAAAGTATAGGTACTTAATTCGGCGAAGCAGATCACAGACGGTCAGGATCAGAACCTATCAGAAGATCGTCCCGACTCGCGATTCGGAACTCGGAGGAGTTGGGATACATCGCGCGGATCTACGAATACGATGACGCCTGACGCCTGACGCCTGACGCCTCATCGCGTGAGATGCAGGGATGCAGCCTAATTGCCAAGGATAAAAATCAAAACAATCTTCATATCAAAATGCGAAGGATTAAAAAACGGGCTTTCGGCTTTGCCGGACGTAAAATTTACATTAGTCGTAAGCATGAAATTTATACCGTTCTTACAATGTTACATATGTATATACCTTATATCACACCACATACCCGATGTGTTGAGATTCGAATTTTGCATCGACTCTCCTTACAATTCCGTAAATCTACCTATCGTGACGCGAGAAATCGCCAACATTTCGCAGAAGCCGTTTTTGTAAAAGAATCGTGTTAATTCAACATGATATGTTAAGTAGGTATCCCGCTTGACAACATTCAACTTCCCTTCTTAATACCTACACGAAAAATTCTCGGTGGCCTCACAATATTAATGGCAACCATTCTGATGAAGCAATCGACGCCTCGCGTTGCGAATTTCGCAAAAAATCGCGGCAAGATTCGAGTCGTAAAATTCGGTTCAACGGCGAAATGTGAGGAGTATCGAAGGCGTTTCACGGATTTGATCGAAATTTAAGACTTGACCCAGGAGCTTCAGCCTGATTCAACATCGGCAAATCGCGAAAGCCGGAAAAGAGGAAGAGCGCGAGACGATGACAACGACGGCAAAGACGAGGCGAGGCGAGGCGAGGCGAGGCGAAGGGGAATTTACTGCTCGCAATTGCAAAGAGTTTCACGATTTACAAACAGTGCGACTTAGCTTTCGAGACTCTTTCGTGCATGCCTACTTTCGAGACCCCGAGAGCACGAAAGTGGCTGCGTCACTCGAGAAAATCAGAGATACTTATCGCTCGTTGTGTCGTCGTCGCCGTTGCGTCGCGGTCGTCTCTCGAAGCACGGAACTCGCCGTGACTCTGTCGACTCTATCTAAATCGTCGACTCTCGAAACTTACGGGCTACACACGTCGCCCATAAAGAGAGAAAATCAAATAAAAACATGCTCAATCGTCGGGCAATTTTCATGGCGTCGTGAAAAGTTTCTCCCGTCCCGTCCCGTCGCGTCGCGTCGCGTCGATCCCACCTCTTTCCCTTTTCAAAAATTTTCAAAGTTTACACTTTACAAATACAGCTCCCGCGCGGAATCCCGTTTCGCGAAGAAATAAAATAAAACGCACGTTCGTTTACGCGTGATATTATTACATTAGATGATTACATCATTGATATAGGTACGCGTAATCTCGGAAAAGCTCACGTTCCAGATGAGAGAAGTGCTTAGCGTTTCGCGGAAAACGCGGACGTGGACGCGGCGCAGTCGACCTAAGCTCGAGAGAGTCGAGAGCAAATTTCCGCGGGACACGAGATTAGCCGGACCGGCAGGACCCTATAATTCGGTTCGGTTAGAAAATAAAGAATTTATGTATAGTGTATACATGCATGTACGACATCAAACATCAAACGCAGCTCTTTACCGGCGCATTTCCCGATTTCCGCGATCTACGATCCGGATCGCGGTTTTCGTCACGTCACGGTGCCTGCCTTGGGCTTCAAGCTTCAAGCTTCAACTCGAATCCGAATATCAATATCCTCATCATTTAATCCCCGTTGGGGATCCAAGGCGCAACTACATGACGTCATTTATCGCTTCCGGAGCTATCCCGAGTCCGCTGTTATAGCAGAGCTGGTCGTTACGGGAGGTCGCCGCAGCCATCAAACATTACAAAACAGTACAAACAGGACGGCCTGCTTTAAAAACCCGCTTTAAAAACATTGCGCTTTTAACCGATGCGACGCGACGCGACGCCGCGCCGCGCCGCGCCGGTCTTTTTTCCGACGCCGCGCCGCGCTGCGCCGAGCCGTTTATGCCTGCACGTCTTTTTCTATTTCCAGAATAAATCGCGATCACGAATAATAGGAGAGATCGAGGAAGATAAATAATATTTTTTTCTTTTTAAAGTCGCGATCTCGCGATTTATCGTATACTCGAGTGACCTCGATTGTTTTCTCTGCAATATAACGCATATAAAATATGTTGCACGACGCTCCGCGCTCGCGGAGTCTTACTCGAGAAGTCGATTAATCGCGAGGAATGAAACTCAAAGCCGCGCGCGTTTCGGATACGTTGAATTTAACGTCATCGGTCATCGGTATCCTCCGCTCCGGAGTCCGGCACTCCGGCACTCCGGCACTCCGGCACTCCGGCCGCCCGCGCCGAGAATGCTCGCCGATCACGCAATCGCGCGGGCGACTCTCGTCGATTGACGCAACCTCGCATCAATATCGTTCAACGAGACGTTAATTGTTAATTGCGTAACGTCACTTGGAAAATAGATCGAAACGGATTTCTTTCTCGGCCCGATGACCACCTTCGGCAGGTCGTTATATCTCGAGCTCTTGGCGAGTGACGCGGATGCGCGAGCGCGCGCGCGCGCGCGCGAACAGAAGAGCCGCGCCGAGACGGAGCAAAGCAGAGAGATAGAGAAGGAGAATGACACGGTCGGGCAAGGCGTACCTCACGTCCTCACGTACCTTACGTACCTCATGATAAAGAGGAAGACCCCGCAGAAGCATATGAGCACAGCGAGCACGGAGAATATGTTGGAGAGCTCCGCCACGGAGACCAGGATCGCCGTCATCGTGTCGCACGTGTACGTCCGCGATAATAATCGCCGTCGTTCGTCGCCGTCGTGTCCTCCTTAATCCCGGGTAGCCCGTCGCCCGGGTACCCGCGCACATGCACGCACACACGCACACACGCACACGAGGCCTCACGACGACGACGGCGACGAGAACGAGCTGACGAAGAGCTCCTCTCTCTCTTTCTCTCTCTTTCTCTCTCTCTCGCTCTCTCTCTCTCTCTCTTTCTCTCTTTCTCTCTTCACGCAGCTCGACTGTCAACGTCAACTGTCAACCGCCTTATCGCCTCCGCCTCTGCCTCCACCTCCGCCTCCGCCCCCGCGTCCACGTTCTTGTTCTCGTTCTCACGCTTCGAGGCGCTTGGCTTCGAGCGCGCCGTCGCCGTCGTCGACACCTCCTTCATTGACGTCCCGTGACGCGCGACGCCGTGTAGCAACTACACGACGAGCTTACGCAAGTAGCGCGGCAGACGAGACGTCGCCGTCGCCGGCCGAGAGACAGAGACGACTCAGACGACGCGTCACGTTCTCATTGTCACATTGTCAGTCATAGCCGCCGCGCACCGTCCACTGTCACTGTCCGCTGTCGCGAGACCGCCCGCGCCGTTTTTTTACAGTCGGAAGTGTCGGGAACGGAGCCGCCGGGAGCGCAACACGACCGAGGCGAAGGATTGTCAATTTGACGTGGTGGACGCGAGAGAAAGACAAGATTCGCGGCACAAAATCAGACGTACGAACGTGGCAGCAGACCGACGCGACGTGTGTCAACACCGCAACCCGCAACCCGCAACCCGCACCGCCCGACGTGCCAAGTGCCAATACAGCAATACTGCCAATTTGCCAAACGCGTAAACGACACGCACTCACAGACTCACGAAACTGACTGCGCGCGTCCGGTGCGCAGCGCGTCACTTATACGCTACGGTCGCTACGCGCCCAGCGCACCACATTCGTTGCCGCTTGCCAGTTGCCGCGCCGTCCACGAGCTGCGAGGGCGCGTCGGGCGCGACGGCCGGCCGACGGCCGACGGCCGACCGCCGACCACCGACAGCGACGGCGCGGGCCGGCGGGCGCGGCGCCAACAAAAGTTTCGTTCGACAAACGGCAATAATGGTCGTGTTCAGTTCAGCGAACACAACTGTAGTAAAACTATTGAGTTCGTCTTATCAACACTCTGCGTTGATTGGTTGGTTCTGAAAGTAAGAGCCAATCACGTTCGACTGCTACTGAGCGACTGTGTTCGCTGAACACGACCAATAATTAACTGGTAATAATGGTAATATATAACGGTCGACACGCACGTGCTTACGTGCTTGTAGTAGTTGTAGTTCGAGTCTTGAATCTACGTGATTTTACGGTATCCCTTGTCATCCTATCATTCGAATCCCTATTGTTCTCATGCTGACAACGCGACGCGTTCGGTAAAATGCCAACGCTTCTTCGCATCGCCGCGCCACTTGGACAAAAAACATATGTACATCAATCAACAAAAATATGTACAAAATCATCAAAAAACAAAAACGATTATGATTGTATAGCGGTAGAACGGTTGTCTTTTCTATGAATTCTACGCGTTATCGAAAGGAAGTTTGCGATGATTAATTTGCTGTACCCGTCGAGATCGATGAGTTTCTCTCCTTTAAATAATTAATCGATAAACACGAGATTGAAATGCCCCGCGATCGCGACACCGCGACAGTCTAGGTACCTAGAAGATAGCGTTAAATGATGCAAATAAAAACACGTCATTGACGTAAATAAATTGACCCGAGGAGAAGCGAGAAGTCTCTACCGATAATTCATCTGACAGATTTTTCAATCGCTCGATCATATGTTAAAAAATTAAACAATAATTATATATATATATATAGTGACTCAAGTATTTGATATTCTTTACGAGTTTATTATTCTCGACTCATAATTAATTTTTTGATTATAAACGAGCGAATCGATATTATTATTCAATGTGCTAATAGCGCAAAATTAGGTGTCGCCAAATTTAGCGAGTCGCTTATTTTCGGAACGTCCGGGTCCGATCCAGACTAGGCCGGAGTCTGTAGGATAATATAATATTATATTCTCCCGTATATATATTTACATAAATAGTATGTACATACATACATACAAGTAGTGCATGGCTATAAAGGCTAAACGCGGTCGGCAAACTAACGACATCCGGAGCGAGCAGTGTCGATCGAATCCTCGACGTCTCGACCGCGACCGCGACGCCGCGGGCCGCGCCGCACCGGCCACCACCGGCCACCACCGGCCACCGACGCGACGCGACCGCGACGGCCGAATGATCGGATTCATCGGAATATCGGATTCGCCTTTCTCCGTTCTCGCTTGCCTATTGTTTCCGTCACCGTTTCCGGTTTCCCGTCCCGTCGAGTTGCCACGATTGGCTGGGGAGGGGACGGAAATGTCAAGGATGCTAGCGGTAGATTTCGAGGTCTTCGGCATCGTGCAAGGTAAGACGTACTACTATAATATCTGGCGATTCGCTTTCAGCAATTATTTCAATTATTCGTCGATCACGTTATTAACGATCGTACTTAATTGTCGAAGGTGTCTTCTTCAGGAAGGTGAGTAAGTCGGAAACGGAATAACGGAAACGCAATCTCAATCTGCGCAATCAACGAAATCGAAAAGCCGAGGACCTTGAGAGTCTTGAGACTTGTCGCGACATCTCCCGGGACTCCCGGGAGTCCCGGGTGCTCGGTCGATCAATCTAGCCGTTTTTCGCGTTATCTATTGCGGATTGCGGACGTGAACGCACATTTTTCTTACCGACATCATTCATGTGCATCGATCCATTTATATCTCTTATTGTTAGCTTTGTTATTCTATCGTTGATAAACATCTATGTATATAGCTATCCACTTATGTATTACATTTGAAAAGTTTACTTAAATTGGAAAACTGTTAAATAACGTTGTTAAAAATTAAGTAAGCTGCTCAAAAACAGATGAGAGAGTAACGTACCTAGCCGCGGCGAATAATTCGTTCATACATATATGTATATGTATAGGTACATGAGCTACATGAGTATATATATATATGTATGTATGTATTACGCGGGCGCGGGGTATCTTACATTAGTTGCGATAATATCGCGCGCTCTATATGTAGTTCCATCTGCTTTCGGAAAAAAATTCCGAGATATATATGTATATCTCATCGCCGGGAAAACTTAGGCATCTTGTCTGCTTGCGGATAACAGTACACGCAAAAACGCAGCAAGGAGCTGGGTCTGAAGGGATGGTGCATGAACACCCCGAACGGTACCGTGGTCGGCCACCTGGAGGGGGAGAAGACGCAGGTCGAGGAGATGTAAGGACGCTTAGACGCTTACGCTAATACGCTTCGAATTCGAACGAATGATCGCGATTCGCGAAAAAGCCAGATCACTGCGATATGCTGTCGCGCTTAATTAATCAATTGATTCGCTCTATGTTTTATTTCAGGAAACAGTGGCTTCGCCATACCGGAAGCCCTCAGTCGCGGATTGACAAGGTGGAATTCCGCAACGAGAAGGAAATCTCGCAGCCGTCCTTCTCCAACTTTGAAATCCGGAAGTAGGGCGGAGAACGAGGAATAACAACATATGCGCTGCCATCATGCGCGTTAACGTTTAAGTCTGAAAATTATTTAACTCCGCTCGCTGTCAAAGCCGTATTATTTAAATAAATGTAACGAGCAGTTAAATTACACGCATCCTTTTATTTGTAATTTCAGAAATTATATCTAAATTCTTACCCTCCCCTCCAAATATCAACCATCAAACTCGGGTATCGAACTATCGAAGATTAAAAACTGCCCAAGAGGCCAAGAGTCATATGATATAATATTCAGCATTTTGGCGTTCTGGAAAAGATACAGTAACGCCTTTTATACTTTTGACATTTACAAGAAAATGGTTCCCTAGATCCTCGTTTCGGAAAAAAAAATTCTCGGGAAAAAAAAAGAATTTAACTTTAGGAAACTATACACTCGCAAAAAAACGGGTCACTTGAAATCAGCGCTAAAAAGCACCAAATTCAAAGTTACATATCTAAAAAATGATTGCAGAATGATGTTTAAAAAAGCGTTTTAAAACTTGTACCTTCAGCTTTCGAATGCTTCAAGGCTCGTTTCTCGTGATGCGAAATTTTACTACAAACGGCGCTAATTTAAATTGGACCTTGCAAAATTGAAAAATAAACCAACTTTCATGGCGTGCACGTGGAGAACGAAATTTATTTCGCAAATTTTATTGATTAATTGTATCGTAAAATTTAACATTTTCTCTTTAAAATACTTTTTTAATCATTACGCTACCATTTTTTTTTCACTGAGTTATTACAATTTGAAGTGAGTAGTGCATTTTTCAGATCTTTTCTCTAAAGTCTGAAAATCTATTCTGCCCCCGATATTCGTATCTTTTGATTTGTTATGAAACTGCTCCGTTGGCAAAATAGTGCGAATATACACATATACACACACACACACACATACCTAAGGTATAAGTCCGACCGAGTAACCCTCCTCGTGAAAGATGATTAAATTTTTTCTCAAAATCAATCAGTTATTGTGTTTGAAAAGCTCTCACATTACTTGAAATGACCATCGTCATTATCATGTACCTATGTGTGTGCGTCACCATGTGTCACAGCCGAGATAGGTAATTAGTACCCCGCACCTGCAGTTCGTCACCCCGTATGAACATTGCAATTTGTCATTCGCACCATTTTGCCAACGGAGCAGTTTCATAACAAATCAAAAGATACGAATATCGGCGGCAGAATACAGATTTTTAGAGAAAAGACCTGAAAATGCACTACTCACTTCAAATTGTCATAACTCATTGTCAGTGAAAAAAAATGGTAGCGTAATGATTAAAAAAGCATTTTAAAGAGAAAATGTTAAATTTTATGATACAATCTATAAAATTTGCGAAATAAATTTCGTTCTCCATGTGCACGCCATGCAAGTTGAAATTTATATTTCAATTTTGCAAGGTCCATTTTAAATAACCGCCGTTTGTAGTAAAATCTTCGCAGAGAAACGAGCCTTGAAGCATTCGAAAGCTGAGGGTTCAAGCTTTAAAACGCTTTTTTAAACATCATTCTGCGATCATTTTTTAGATATGTAACTTTGAATTTGGTGCTTTTTAGCGCTGATTTCAAGTGACCCGTTTTTTTTGCGGGTGAGAATCAAAGAAAATGTCTTGCTCCATATCTTTCCAAATACCAAGGCCGCGTTCTTAATTATTCTTTAAATGGAACGCCGACTTTCCTTTATCGTGGGGAAATTGAGTTCTTATCAGACGAGAAAATTACAAGAATGTTTTGTTCACGTTCGGCTTAATCGCAATTCAATTTCTCATAAGAATATTCTCAAGCTATTTTTTGATAAAGGTGATAAAGGGGTTTTGATAAGGGGGTCTGGCGCGGCGAGCGGGACCGTTTCGATCCGTATCTGGCCGTATTCTCGCAAGATACGGTCGCATCGGAATAATCCGACGTACGCGCCGCGGAAGCGGCCGCCGGCCGCCGCGGCGTGGACGGCTGCGGAGTGCGGAGTGGAGGAGCGACTCGCGCCAGCATCTCTCCGCGAGTTGAGACTTGAGGCGAGTAAAGCGAGTTGAGTTCCTCTCGTTACTCTCGTCTCTCGTTAGTCGGTGATCACGCGGTGAACGGCGCGGTTCTCGATCGTATCTCATGAGTGTTTTCCTCCTCTTCCTTTTTCTCCTTAAATTCTTATTTACGTATGTAGGTACCTACGTCGAGGACCATCTCGGAACGTGAATACAAAAATTGCGCGCGAGTCTTTCCGCGAGGATGCTCCTGAATTCCGCGCCCCGGTTCCACCCACGTCTTCGTCATCGTAATCCGATCTCGACTTCGTGATCGATCTCGATCAAGTTACGGACAGCGACAAGGAGGAATCGACGATCGAATACCTATTCGCGTCGCGAATAGCCGTGACGCGCGATAATCCGATAATGCTATGATCGGCGGTCTGGGGGAGAGACGGCGAACGGTGTTGGAGAAACAATCGGCATGAGGTGCTTCGAGAGCTTCTTCAAGCACACTTGGCGGCCGCAGCAGGTGCATCAGTTGCATCAGTTGCATCAGTTGCATCAGGTGAGCGCGAAGACGAAACTCGGACGTTCTTTCTCCCTGTTGTTGTCCTCGCATCGCGAGTCGCGAGTCGCGATCGCGATGACCCCGATCCAGCTTTATCGCTCACAATCATAAACGTGTCGATCGGCACGTCAAACTTGTATCGATATTCTGTTCGGCATACATGCCCCGTCGCGTCGCGCCGCGCCGTAACGCCCAACGACGCGACGCGACGGTATTGTGCGAATTGTTCCGCGTATTTGTATAGTTTTATCTTTGTTTCATAATAATATATTTAATAATATTTTTTAATAGTATTTTATAAATTTAATTCTTTGGCTTATGTGATTCTATGTGGCAGTATTTTAAATACATATAGTACACGGAAAAAGAAATAATAATGTATTAACTAATTGAAAATTTTCTTGTTAATTCAATAACAATATTAATGAAACCTAGAAAATACTTCACGCTCTTGTTCTAATAAAGTATATGTTATTCGTTTCACTATAGACTATAGGTATAGGTACTTTTATTGAACGGTAACAGAATTAACGATATTATTTCCAACTAGTGCCGTAAGCCGTTGATTGGTTGATACGATTACCGTGTATAGAATTTGATCTTAACAAATCGAAATTGTTTTAGGAAGAAAATTATTAACATTGTCCGAAGATACGATTTCTATGTCGATCGCTTTTCTGCAAAGGCTTAACGAGATCCTCATCGCTGTCAGCTCTTTCATGAAAATGAAGAAAATTTCATCGCAAAGTAGATATCCTTCTCTGTCGCTAAAAAACCGCAATGAAACAGCGAACGTTATCAGGAATAGATGACAAGGACATACATTAAATATTATCGTATTACGCAAATTTACTAAAACGCATCAACATTTTACAAGAACGCCTTGACCACCGAAGCATTCAGCATAATTTCTGAACACGTTATACGTTATATAATGTTGGTGGTTGTACTGGTTGTGATGTTTCCGTGTTCGGAAACGGACAAAGCCTCCTTTTGTATTTTTCGCATTTCTTGCCTTACTTCTCGCCTCTCGCTCTTGACGTTCTTATTTTAATTACAAAAAATATATTAAATATATTTCTTAATAATAAAAAAAGTATTAATAGTAAAAGAGATCTGTGACAATGACAAGACAATGTTTCTCAATAATTTTCTGCAATTTCCAAAGCGCTCGCTCGAGTCTCGCTAATTACCTATCCTCGAGCGAATTGGCGTGTAGTGTTCGTGTGTTCCTTTGGAATTAACGTGTCTGGTTACCTGCAATTTATTTTTAGCACTCAATTAAAATTAAAACTATTATTCACGTCAGCCTATGTAAGTCCTTTGGCGCAATTCGCGTTCGCGCACCTGTAGGGCTGTATAGAGTGCAACAAAAGCGCGGCGCGGCGCGGCGCGGTTGATTACGATCGACGAAAAATTCACGCTGCAAAGTGCAAAATTTATCGCGCTTATATTTACATTTTTCCGATCGGCGCGTCGCGGCGCGGAGTGGCGACTCGCAACTCGCAACTTGAACGCGTCCGCGTGTTAGGTATTATCCGTCCGCGATAAAGATCGATAAAATTGGTCAAAACTCAAAATGGCCGGGGGCCGCGAGTTCGTACTGTCCGTATAAGTCGCGCGGCTTATCAGTCGACGACCGACTTTCCTTCTCATTGTAACGCGTTTACGACGCGCGGTATCGTGTTATCGTGTTATCGTGAGTATCGTGACTCGTGACGATCGCCACGCTGCCTGGGATGCAGGAAGCGAGGGCTCCCCGAGGATCTGGCGAACGATGATCCTCGCAAATCGCGGAACATGACACGCGACTTGCGTAATCGCCGCGTATACCTGTCCTCGCGGAAAATAATAGAGAGAGAGAGAGAGAGAGAGAGTTACGCAAGGTACAATTATATGTATATAGGCACGCGTGATGCGGGTGATGCCTGCGGGTGTCGCAATATTTCCACGGACTACGGAGATGTACGGATCGAGGTATTCGCGTCCTATAGACTTTCCTCCAGCATTCTATCGTCGAGCAACGTAATTACTTATACGTTTACTAGCGAGTAGCGCATAATATATGCCGCGCGCGAATATGTGTGATACCTCTCGTCATCTAATTCCGCAGGTAGCTAAAAGTAGCAACACACAACGCTATATAGCGGCTTAATGAGTGCTTGATGGTATGCAATGGTATGTAATTGTAATTAGCTACTTTATCTAACTGTTAACTAAAAAATTAAATTAGCTGTTGTTGCAATTAATATTAATATAGTTTATATTATAGTAATAAATTAGTTTCGTTGCAAGAGTACAATAAACCGGAGGGGAACAAGTTGTTTACGCGATCATTGGGACTTCCGATGATTTTGGACGGTAACTTCGGCAGGAGAAAGGGGGACTGCCGCCGCGCCGGTTTATTGGCCGGCTGGTCAGGGGTCGCGGTTGATAAGTGTTGATAATGTCTCCCGCTCGCCTCGGTTTAAAGTTTTAAACTAGTCAGTTCCTACGCGGCGACTCGCGCGAGCGAGTTACTGCGCGTCGCGTACGCGCGGCTTCATCGCGACTCTGTACTCCGTACTCCGTACTCCGTACTCCGAGTTCCCGGTTCCGGGTGCAAATCAATTTTCGAGCAATCCGGTTCTCGCGCGTGAGGGGACGGCTCTTTTCTGAAACTCGGAGTTGCCCACTGCCCCCTCCGAGATGTGATATAGAAACGAGGTATGAGCAAGGACGATCGCTGCGTCAGCGAGTACATATATAGATACTTACGCGATACGCGTTCGGCAACGTGAGTACCGCCACGTGATATGAGTCCGCGTCTCGGATATATTAACGTCTAGTCTAGAATAGAATAAGAAATATAATGATTGTGTTGTAGGATAAAAAAAACGGGAGAGAGAGAGAGAGAAAAAAAAGAGTATTAGATAATTGACAGAATAGAATTAATAGTATTAATACTTCCTTCTGTCCCAATTATTTTTCCGAAATGATCCACAGGATATCTTTTTTCCCCCCCTTTTTTTTTTACGGAGCCGAATACCAGACATTATTAACGTTCTGGAAATACGAGATTTTTGCAATTACGATTTATTATTATTAATTCGCATTAGTCCTCGCATTAATTATAAAGCTGGGATAATTTTTTTATGGAAACGAAGACAAATATAAGCGCGACGTTGAAATTCGAGGGAAATATACTTTCTAATTGGCTCTTCTCTTTTTATTTATCTCTATTATATATATATATATGTAGAGCCCTTGGCATTGGCACCTCTTATGAATGAGAACGAATCCTGTGTGAAATGGGAGCTTGAAAAGATTAATGGATAATAGCGTTATCGAGATTTATTATATAATTTGCCAATCGTCTAGATTTATCCTGGATCCTGACGGCCGTCGTTCCCGTTCTCGCAATTTAACAATGTCAGCGTCGCGCGTCGGCATGATTACATCGAATACACATCGTGGCAGCTACATCCGAGAAAGAGATTAAATCCTTCGTAAAAGAACCCATTAAAATCGATGCTGACAATTCGAACGACACGGTCGATCGCCTCTAATCGGGTCGTTGACTGTCGTTGATCCTCGAACGAGCGCGTTTATGCGGTGAAAGTCGCGTGTAACGCGAGTAACGTTAACACTGTTAACAGGCTCCCTCCTACCGTGCTAAAAAAAAGAAGAGATAAAAACGCGAGTCGATCTTGAAGTGCGATTTCATCAAGAGGCGTCCAGTTATCTTGAAGACTCAGCAACTCGCGCGAGATCCATCGAGCACCTCGAAACTGATGCACAAGTTGATTTTGGAAATACATTTTATTGCAATGCTGTTACAACTTACAAAGTGATTTGTAGTATTTGTACTTTCCTCTTTTATTAAGAATTAAATATATTTTATTAAATTTTCTTAGAACACTTACTTAATCGCGCGATTTCGCGACCAACTGAGCGATATAGATATATCGAGCTTTCTCCGAGCTGTCACACGTGTTGATGCCTATGTATGTTCGCGAAAGTTACTTATTCTTATTAATATACATCAACGATTGTGACAGATGACGATGTCCGGATCGCCCATATGGGATCGTCCGTTACACGGACCAGCGGCAGCGCGCGGTAGAAAGGCGGAATCTCCCCTACCCCTCGAAAAACCAGATTCCTAAACTCTAAAGCACGCGTAACCGCCGCGCCAGCTTGTTTTGCTCCTTTCACTTTCCGAGCCTCACATCCTCGAATGTCATTAAATTCGTTTCGATTGTCGTTGCGATCTTGCGGTGGCAAAAAACGAGAAAAGAGATAATCTTTTCAAGCTCCTTATACTTCACAGGATTAGAGCCCTAGATTATCAGAGAAGCGAAAGCGACATTGACCAGAATGGTCTGATTGGCTAAGTAAATCACGTGATAAATCGCCATATTGTTTCCTACTATGGTTAAATAAATAAGGTTTAATGTATACAGATATACAGTTATAAACGGTCTATATCTTGCAAACAAACTAGAAATAGAGACAAGCTCCGTTAAAAATTCAATATATGGCCGTGAAGGCCCAAAATATGTTTCACATGTCATTTTGCCCTAACCTGCTTTGACGTCTTCTGCTCAGATTCTCCTTTCAAATGTGGAGAAACAAGTTGGCGGCTCTCCGATATATCGCAAGATATCGCACCTATCGATTTCAATGTCGCTTCTTTGATTATCTAGGGCTCTACACAGGATTCGTTCTCATTCATAAGAGGCGCTAAGGGCTCTATAAGAGAGATAAATAAAAAGAAAAGAGCCAATTAGAAAGTCTAAACGCAGTTAGAAAGGTACATTTACGATAAATTTAAACAACAAATAATTATAACAATTCTTAAGTTAGACTCTAATAATTATATGTATGTACTACCTATATATATATATAATATATATATATATATATGATTATTTTCAAACAGGTTTTAAAATGCAGAGGCGACGAGGTTCACAAAATCTCTAACAGCTAACAGCGTTTAGACTTTAATCGAAATTTAGTTAGGTCGAACCAAGTCTATAATCTTTACCGCGTGATTTCGTTCTAATTTCATAAAATAGATAGTGTTAAATAGGTCGAGCATGAGTCCGGAAGTATAAAATCGTGACACCGTGTGTCAACCGATTAGCTTCGCAGGATGTTTGAAACCGCTGACAGATAACTTTTATCCAGCAATAAATACCGCAATGTTTTTGCTTTTGCAGCATTTTTTTTCTATTCGATATCGTAATGTGTCTAGCTGCGAATAATATTGTCCCTCTCGCACATTTCACGTAAAACGTCTCGTTGTCGAAACTTTCTATGTCTCTCGCTTGCTTTATTATGTCGAGATAAGTTGTATTAGTATTTGACATCTTCGATTATCGTCAAGTTTTTTTAAAGAAAACTATACAACGAAACGATGCATAGACATACTGAAGTTCAATTTGACAATTTAACTTCAATTAAATCTAAGATATCTATAAATCTAGATATCTAAATTAAAATAATGTCTTTTTTTGAAAACTTGAGTTTTCGAGCTTAAGAGAGCGATCATCTATAATTGTTTTTTATACCGAATGATGTTAATCCTAAAAATGCTCAATCACTCTTTGCGTTGTGTTTTTGACAAGTTTCTCAAAAATGTAACAAAATAGAACATTATCGAACAGAAAGAAATTATAATAATCAATCTTCGTGTACGTGTTTCTTTTGAATTGACTCACGTTATTTACGACCGTGCGATGATGCATGGCAACGATGACGTTTCCTACTTCTTTCAGATGGATTCGACAACAAAGAAGACGATGGAGGTGCACCGTCACGCCGCCGGCGCCGGCGAGACTACGGAGCTAGGAGAGGTGAGGGTGACCGCGCCGATGACGAGCAGCAACGTCGCGACGTCGATGCCGTCGACGGTGCACCCCAGCGGCAACGATGCGGCGCCCTGCAAGAACGGCGGCTGCAAGGTCTGGAGGAGCAGCCGCGTCGGCGGCGGTGAGCTACGTCCCGAGAGCCCATGGCATTCCCTCAAGACCGTCTTCTTGGTCTCCGTGATCCTGGCGTTCCTCCTCTGGATCATAGTCTACACTCTGCTGGACCAGTACCGGATCTTGTGACCGCGTAACCACTCTCGCTTTTGGATCCTGCTGTCTTCTCGCGATCGCAATTCAGCGCTGGGATTGGATTTAATTCTACGGCCTCATTTCATGGCCTCGCGATTGCGATTTTATAGGTATGAGCGATATCGGATCTCGCGATCTATGATCGGGTCCTGTGTCCTGTGTCCTGTGATCTACTGATCTACTCTACGTGACTTGGTGTTCTCCATTATATGATCGCTAACGACGAATCCTGTGTGACTTAAATTTTACGTGATTTTATGATCGCGATCTGCGATTGGTATAATCGGCGGGGTCTGCGGTTCTCCTGCTGTCATTTCCTGCATGCTGTTGGGTCCACTTCATACCTTCCATCATCGGATCCCGCATTTCTGATTTTGCAGAGCATCATGTGCCGTGGAGAAATTCGAAAGGAACGAAAGGCCGAATGGACGGGAAGGACTTCTCCCGGCGCGGCAGCTTAAGGCTTCCGTAAATCACATCGCAACATTGTATATTTCGTACTGTTTTATAAATGTTTGGCTCCTGTAAATATTCGAATAAAATACGACGTTAAACACGGTATATTATTAGATTATTTTCAATCCCTTTATTATCATACTCGAGCAGATTGCGCGCTGAGTCTGGTGTTAAAAAATGAAAAAGTTGGGCAAATCTTTACACAGAGTTGTAAATAATACTGAAAGAGAGAGACGCGATTTCTTAAGAAAAATATTTAAAAATTGCTTGGACCTTAATAAATCTACAAATCGTTAGGATCGATAAAAAAATTCGTTTGTCTTCTCTTCTGTGTATGACACTTTCGCTTAATCAGACAACTAAATGAACGAATTAATGTTTTGATCAAAATAGCTTAATGATGCTCCGGGTGTTGGCCGGGATTGTTTTAGGCGAGGATCTCAAAACGATCGTGATGTAGGAGAGAAGGAGAATAAATTAGATCCATTTAGATGTCATGGGCCGCGAGAGAATTGTACAGACGCTTTGCGTTTTAGAGTTATCGAATTCTCTCGAATTATTTTTTCTTCCCTTGCTCTCAAATCAAATCAAATATCAAGTCGGCAGTCCCCTTCTCCCCCTACGCGGCATGGCATCGCGATGAAATTGTCGTTGGTAAAAAAATATGACTGTGCACGCATGTTCGAGCATGTATCTCGCGAGAGATCAACCACACGGCAACGGTTTCAGCGAATCGCGATCCGCACTATCCGCAGTAGTAGACGAAGACGTTATCGTTATCGGGAACGAACATGAACGGTCCGAAACAACCGGAAGCCTGCAGCTGTCCCAGTCTCAGCTGCAATCGCATTCGCGACCGCAACCACAACTGCGACCGCAATCGCAACCGCAACTGCAAACACAAACACAAACGCAGCCGCAACCGCAGCCACCGCCACAATCGCCACCATCGCCGACAACGTCATCGATCGCATATCCGCGAGATCGAGAGACGGATCCGATGCGGCAGCATCCGAGCACATGGAGATTGCGCGACCGCGACGGTGATGACGACGACGACGACGACGGCGACGACGATGATGAGAACGAGGAGGAGCAACCGGACGACAATGTGTGACCTATTTTTGTTCATTTTCGTACGTACGCGTTTTCGTCAAATGAGCGAATATAATAATTGTGCGTGTTTCAGTTTTCCGCGGCGACGGAAAGACGTGCGCCGTCGAGGGTGATCTTGGTCGGCTGGGACAACTTCCGCACGAAGCTGCTGCTGTTCCTGATTGCGTGCCTTCTCGTCTGGGCTTGTGTCTTCTTCCCTTTGCTCGGCACTTGAAAATCCCGGCTCCTCCTTCTCCGTCTCCCTTTTCCTCCTCCTCCTTCTCTTCTTCATCCTCCTTCATCCCCTTCTTCGTTCGCCCGCAGTCGCGAAACGACACATCGAGTACACGACGATTCGACGTGGCGACATTCAACACGATCACACATACATACTTTCACGCGTTTACATTTCCATATATATTATATATCTATATATATTACGTCCAATATATATAACTTAAAATTTTTGGTATTCAATATTTACACGCTATGTATGTTTAATCATAAATATATTAATTTACGTAGTGGCCTTTGCGGAGAAGTAATTAAACAGCTCATCTCCGAACCATCTTAAATTCATTTACTTTTTTTTCTTTCTCTTTCTTTTTCTTAATAAAAATTGTATTGTATTATATGCTCATGCAAGATCTCTATAGCTTTGGTATCTCACTCTCTTTCTCTCTCCATGTGTCTCCATATTACGCAATTTTAATGTAAAAAAGAAATTATTGACGAACGTGGATTTAAGACGGCTTGAAAATGGCGCTTTGTTCGCGAGAGACAGAGAAGAGTTGAACGCATCCGTCTCTGTCACTCCCGCTCAAGTTCCCGCAATATTTCTCCGTAATATTACGTGATTACTATCCCTCTTGGGATCGGTTGCACGATCGGTTTAATTAACCACAATCCCTTAAAAAATCCGCTGCGCGCGCGCGAGACCTTCGTCGATTATGCTACATGTACTTTTATTTACGGAACACTTTCGTTGTGTAGCATGTCGTTATATGTATGTATGCCGTTGTTCTTTTCTTTTTCTTTTCTTACATACTTACGGTAAATATCTCTCGTTTCGTAATCGTTTGATCTAAATAAGAGTAATATCAAGTAGCGTCTTATATAGCATAATTCTTATATATTATATACAGGGCGAGTCGATAGAAGCGAAATCTTCAGTATCTCCCTTGAATTCGGAGATTAAAAAAAAAGGTGTAGAATGCCATTTAAGTCACTTTGACGTCAATTCGAGTGTTTGCCAGTGATAGAAGTGTAATTAATTGATTAAGAAAATATAAGAGTAGAAATATATATTAGAAATATACATAAATATAATTAAACAAAATCACTGTCAATGTCACTTGTTGCCTTTAACAATGAATTATATACTTTACACACTTTTTTCAATATCCTCTTGGAATCCAAAGGAGATTGGGCTTGATTCCATTTCTGTTGACTCATCCCGTAACCTTATTAACGATTGGACTTATTTTCGTAACATACATGCGATAATACGATTATAACATTTCTATAATCGATGTCTTATAAGTATAGCTTATATATACTACTAATTTGGCATGTAACAACCGTGACGGTGCGTTTATATGCTAAAAACTGCGACCGACGCGTTATGAGGGAATTCGCATAAATACTTGCAAGATCTATCGAATCCTCCTTTTTACACACAGTATCCAACACGATGTGTCTAATGTCTAATTCTAATACACTTTATTTATGAATTCTTCGGTAAATGATTTTTTTTTTAATTAAATACCCATTTGAATACGAAGAGTACAAGATCTTATTGTCCAATCGTGTTCTTAAAGCTTTGGCTCGCGTGGCGCCTGTTTTCGCATGTAATTCCAAAAGAATATCCTAGCGTTTTCATTCAACGAAAACTGACTCTCGATTGCACAAAGAATTCATAAGTCAGACACATCGTGGAACACCCTGTATACGTTACGCTGTTAGTCACGCGATGATGCTCGATGGGATAAGTTTCCGAGTGTCCAAGTCGTGTTTCTAATAGCTTGGAATAACTACAAATGGTGATGAATTCGTGTGAAAAAAAAAAAAAAACGCGAACCGTCTCGATTAATTGAACGAAATTATCGAGTACGCAAATGCGAAAAGGGTTAATTAAAATCTCGCGGGGCAAGAGTAAATGCGTCTGGAATGCCACGATAATGTCTATTACGCGAGAGAGTAATCGGAATCAAACCGGTTTTTACGTTTAACGAAATAAAATCAAGAGCCCGTGTATCCTCATGTAACTCTTCCTTCCTCCAGTGTAACTCAATTGATCGACCGATACACGGAAAAATTTCACAACTATCCTTTAAAATAACAAGTAACGTACACTTGAACTATAATATGTATGGCAAAAATAAATAAATCTTTATACGTATATATGTGTATGTGTATCTGTATGTTATCATATAGAGAGGATATTCAGAGTTCGATACTCCTGAGCGTCAGTATTAAAATATAAAGGAAAAGAAAAAAAAAAGATAAAAGATCGCGCGTGTATATTCGCGAACGAGATAATTTTCTAAACGTCGACATTAGGATAAAATTGTCCAAGTTCGTGACTACGTATAGTGCGTTTTCCAGCAAGCGACACAAGTCGACATACAACGTCGTTCTATCTTTCTCAGCATTCAATGAGTAACAAAGACAGAACGACACTTGTGTCGACTTGTGTCGCTTGCTGAAAAGCGCACATAATATTTAGGGTAACAACAACGCGAAATGTATTTCACGCGAGAAAGATAATACCGTTTCGACATTCCTAAAAGCGTCGAGATATTAATAAAATAAAAATCATTTATATCCGCGGCTTATACGTCAAAGTGACGTGAAATGTTTTCACATCCATCTCCGTGCAATCCTGCGGGCCAATGACACCATCGCCGCTGGTACGCGATGGTACGCGCGCCTCCTTGCTCGCGTGCTCCTCAAAGATCTCGTTGTGGCTGTTGTCCAGCATCTTCTCGGTCACCGGCTGCTGCTGCTGTTGATCCACCGCCATCACGCGCACGATCTTCACGGTCTTGATCGTCTCCAGGGAACGCGACTTGGACGCTTCCGTCAGCGCCGCCGCCGCTGCCGCGGTCGCCGAGCGGCCGGCTCCCTTAGTGCCGTTCTCCTTATTGCGACGGGAAGAATTGCGATGCCAGCGTTGCTTCTCCCTAGAGGATGTTCTCCGAAGACTCGGCCGCTTCACCGATTCCGCGCTAGCGCTCAAACCCGTGGCTGTATTCGAAGGAATTTCAGTGGGAAAAGTTGGACAAAGACTCAAAAGTATAGAATAGGTTTCATTTTCAACGGGCAATTAAACTTTTAACGATATAAAAATTAAAAAAATCAGAAAAGAAAAAAGCCAATGTAAGTCAACCGCAAATGGTGCGATAAAAAAATTATAAACATATAGAGAAGCTTCAATTTCTGTAAATAATTAAATCGATATCGGCACAAAACTTAAAACGACACAATATAAAAATGATCTGAGATTAATACACAAGAGTAAAGAAATGTCAAGCTCATATCAACCTTGTTCTCTCTAACTATCAAAGAAAGAAATCTCTAAAATTACGTGGATCGTTTACCGATATTGTCGGAGGAAGATCGATTGGAACCGCGTAGAATGTGTATCGCCGTAGGATCACTGTCCGTGGCTACTATGGGCGTGAGAAACCATTCAGATCTAGTTCGCATCCGCGCGGCTTGCCTCTCGTGAACCTGCGATCACAACGATAGCATTTATCAGTTCAATACCAATTGCCTGTTCCTCGTTATCGTCGTTACAAGGCACGATCGTCTTACCTGCGGGAGATAGCTGAGGCTCTTGGTGCTCTCAGCATAGCGATTCACCGCGCGAAGCTCTTCCAGCGTCATGCCTGCCGCCACGCGTTTAGAATGTTGACTGCCATTACTCGACGAACGACTGGGCACCTGTAAAATATATAATTCGCTATGCTGCTTTATCTATTTTTTGCATTACGACAATTGCGAGGTAACGCGAAAGTACGATCGCGCTCTCCACGATAGATGATTTTTTACCTGGAACAGGCCGTTCTCTTCTAAACTAACTGAGAGACGCGTGTAACTTTCGAGTAATGTATTTTCTGGAATCATGCCTAACGATGATGCCAGATTCATCGTTTCCGGCACGTGGATCAACGCCGGAGTTGACTGCGATTCTTCTTGATGAGACATACCTATCACATGAATTAGCAATTATTACAATATTGTACAATGTTATATAGTGATCATTTGATCAAAGTCCTTTCGCTGCTGCAATATTGAATCATAGTGCTGTCAGGAATAAAAATATATGAATCTTTTTTTCGCGCTACGTTGATATAAATTACTTATTTTATCTCTAAAGAAAAGGTGAAAAAAAATTTTTTTTTATTAAATACAAGATGCGATGTACAAAAAATGATAGCGTAAGAGAGAGCAACATGACTTTTCGTTTCTAATTTCAATATGATAAGTGATAACAGCGATGGCCGGGAATTTTAACGCTCGATTCAACGAGAGATGTCAGATCCACTTACATTCTAAATTAAACTTCAATCCCCACTTTTCGCACTCGTATTGCAACCACGACTTTTCGGCTTCCAGCGACAACTGTCCTAAAATTTATACATTTAGATCGTACTTGCGCAATTAAATCGTCGCAATTTGAAGTGCGCACACAAACACTTACTCGACACGAGAGTGTCCGGCGGATATCGGAAACTAAAGATCCAATCTTCCTCAACCTTTAATATCCGACCGGTTATGCGCGCGTAGTATTCATAATTATCCCTTCCGAATAAATTGGAAACGCCAAAGTTGTCTATCATAAACTTGGTGATGCGTGTGGCAATCTGGAAACAGATTGTCGACCATCACTGACAAAATAATGTTAAAATCCTTGACGAACTTTTCGATTTCTTTACAACAAAATAAATCTTCCTCGAGCGGTTCGATTTGCAGACTGATTTGCGCGTCAAGTACCTTAAATCTGAGAACATCCTCCATCTTAGCAGTCTTGCCGTCGCTGACGCAACTATGAAAGAACGAGGGTGCCACGGACACACCCAAGGCCTCGCTGGTCATCCCTGTGTGCGCTCGCTCGCAATTTACAGCTACTACCCTGAACGTTCCGAACAGCAGTACCAGTAACCGTTGTGTGTATATCGGCATGGAAGTAATTAATCTGCACAACGTAATTTTCTTTGTGAAGTCAATAAAATGATAGATCTGGAGAATGCGTAACGCGAATGTCAATCGCCAGAGATCATCACCTGTGTATCTGGTCCCGTTGTTGTTCTACGCTATCTAGCTGGATTATGGCAAATAGCTGTTGCTCCGCCTCTTTACCGAATATTCCACCAGGTATCTTGCGCAAAAACTTCTTTAGAACGCTCGCTATTGTGTAAACGCTAAAATTGTCCATATTGACCAGATGTCCAGTTTGCAGGAAGTGTACCAGTTTCTTCATGTTACCCTGGTGACCAGGCGCCCGAAAGATATCTTTTCTGAGCGGGGCTTCCTTGTTCAGTTTCAATATAAGGACCTGGAATATAAGGGGACACTATTATTATAGTTAATAATTATTTCATATGTTTTAAAATATGCGCGAGAGGTTTGGCGACGAGAGGATGCTATTTCCATATATTGCATTCGTTATTTACCAGTAATGGGCCAGGAATATCATTCTTGCACACTTCGTTCAGGGGTGCACCAAACTTGACCCTACAAAAAGAAAGCAGAAATTTGCAAATGTTACCTTCACATCAGGTAATGCAAATATCGATTTTCGGATGTCATTCCGACAAGACAATAGCGGGAACAATTGCATGAACTTTGAACGCAGTAGTATAAGTATACCAAAGCGAGTTTCTCTAAGACGGCAGAATACACATTTTGAATTAGAGGCGTCACGGCAGTGCGTTTCATTGTTTGTTACACAAAATTGCGCTATCAAATATCGCTACTTTGGGATCGCTAAACAGTTCCAACAGCCTTCAGCTAGGTCAGCACTATTATAACGCGATGGATCTCTGAGAGTTGTCAACGCATATTAGTAACATACGATACACGTAATCTTTTCAAACTCTGCGATTACTTACAAGTCTACCATGAACCTCTTCAGAGCATCAAACATATAACGCAGAGTGCTGACAATATTTGCCCGATATATCGTTAAATATCAATTATATCACATCTGTGAAAAAATTTAAAAGACTTTTATTATCACAGTTAACTTCTTTCTCGACACACTGTCTCGCTGTGCTTTATCTATATAGGTATATTATATTGTACATAACGACCATCTACAAGAAACTGATAGGCGAATTTGTGCAAACAATTAGTTTCACAATTCACAATTTATATAATTATATTATATAATCAGACGTTAAATGCTTTCTCTTCTTCGCTAAAGATATGCCATTGCAAACAAGGCTTTTTGAAAATTTGTATTTGAATTTAATATATTTCTAATTACATATGTATATACAATCATAATAACGTGGCATCACTTTCTTCAAAAAATTATTTATTATAGTACATATTATATTACAATGTTTGCCATGACAGAGTGCCATGGAATGGTATATTTATCTCTTTGACCCCTTCCAAAAAATATATTTATATACACATATTAAAAGCATTATAAATATATAGGTATATATATATATATATATATATATATATATATGTATATAAATTCATAATGCTTTTAACATATGTGTACAAATACAGGGAAAAGTCGAATTAATCTTAAAACAATATATGTTTTAACGAATAAAATATTAATTAAAACGCAACTGAAGGACAAGTATATTATTCTCAAGCGATATACTAACTTTTCCAGGCGTCTTAGGTGCAGAGGCTCGGAGGAGGGATGTCCACAGCTGGTTACAACATTTCCTAGCGTAGCGGCGCGTCGATGCATTCTCTCTGTCCAGCTGCTCATTGTACAAAATCTAATGGCAATAACATGTGAGCACTAAAACAGCTCTGGGTTCTTGGCCTTCTAAAGAAACGCCACACTCTCCTCCCAAATTAGAGTTCTCTGTGCCTCCTAATCCAGTCGCTGAAAGCACACTGCAAGATTTTTGTCTGTCTTGCTCTCAGTTCCTAATCTTTGATGCAAATTTTATTTGCGCTACTTTACAACTTAGGAATTATCACAAAGATAACTCTGGACTAAACTTTCTACTCCAGATTTAATATCGCCGACGTTGTCAAAACTTGGATTCTCAACTTAGAAATACTTAAGCCCACAATACCGTCGACATTGATAGACATGAGCTTACATAAACAAAACACATTTATATGACTTACTAATTGATAAAGGAGAATCGGTCAAATTAGAGAAATACAATAATCACATTATTATGTTGTCTGCTGCAAAAAATGCGTATTAATATGACAAAAAGTTAATGCAATAAGATACCATCTGATTAAATCTGATCTGATTAATAAGATGAAATGTAAGGAATCCGAGAAATCAGTTAAACACAGACAGGAACGAACGCAAAGATCTGAAAAAAAAAACTGCGGAAGCAGGTAAAGAAGGAGAGAGAGAGAGAGAGAGAGAGAGAGAGAGAGAGAGAGAGAGAGAGAGAGAGAGAGAGAGAGAAAGAGAGAGAAGAGACAGGAGAGCGTCAACGACTCGACGAAGAAATGAATGAGAGAATGCAACCCTGACAGTCGTGTCAACGTCGGAAAGAGAGAGGAGAGAGAGAAAGAGAGGAAATCTCACCGATATGCGGGCAACGATGGTTGGATTCCCTGGTCGTCGAGCGTCCCACGTTGAAGTTAACCTAACAGCTCGACGACGGCGACGACGGCAACGGGGAAACGGGAAACGGACGTGGCGGCGGAGGTGCTCGCTTCCGCACGCACCAGCCGCGTCTACGTTTCCATAGAGATGTCGCGGCCGGGATGCCGAAGCGTCGACGGCATCGTCTCGGTCGTGCCACGCCACACCACACCACACCACACCACGCCACGCCACGTTACGTTACGTTACGTTACGTTACCGCCTACGTTACGGCACGTAACGTCACGATCAGGACACGACACGACACCGAGACACCCACCCACGTTCCTGTCAACCGTCAACCCCTCGTCACACAGCGTCGACGGCGTCAGGCGCATCAGGCGTCAGACGGCGTGCGAACGGCGGCCGCCAGTGGGCCAAGATTCAAGAAGATAAGAGGAAGGCATCACTATCACTATCACTTGTCACGTAGCTACCACGGTCCGCGCATCACTGCCCGCAGGCTACGGCCGTAGCCCGATCATCGTAAAAAATCAATACAGTTTTTTGTAATTCCCACAATCCCCATTCCCCACTCGGACCCACTCAGACCCACTGACAAGCTGGATGGCTAGCTGGACAGGGGACAGGGGACAGGCGACAGGCTAAGGCTTAAAGGCTTACACTGACACTGGACACTTCACACTGCTGACTGCACTGATGACCACTGGTGACTGAACTGGACACTCTGGACAGTGCTGGACTGGCTGGACAAACGGACGGACGGACAGCCGACTGAGCCGTCAGCCGACAGACGGATAATCGATTAAAAGCGGATTCACATGGCAATCATGGCATTCCTGGTGCCTCGATGGGCCGGCCAATGGGAAAGTAGGCGCCTTTGGAGCGATTTCCAGTTGATGACATTTCTTCCTAAAGGACTTGGGTCGTCCTGCTTCGATTTCCTCGCCCGATTTCAATCTCCAATTGATAATTCTTGATCCCCAATGCATATTGCGTATTGCGGCACAAGTTTTTAGATAACGCAGTCACCACATTGCAGTCACGGATCGCGCTGAAAGCCTGAAACCCTGAAAGTGAAAGCTGAAAGCAGTCACAAGCAGTCACAAGTCACAAGGGCACAAGGGCTGCAGTCGTGCAGTCATGAGTCACGTGATTTGCTCACGCAGATCACGTGGTGCACTCACAGCAGCATAGTGCATACACATATGCAATATACATATACGCAACTAGTCTACCTACATAACCTACATCTGCTACATCTGCTACATCGGCTACATCCTACATTAGTTACAATCGTTACAATGGCGGTTGGGCGGTTAGGCGCCGACGTTGGGTTGGGTTTCACTTGTCTCTTTCTATCACACGTCACACTGTCACAGTAACACGCCGTGACGCCGGCGCCGCACGCCGCACTGCGCTCGCACACACAAGACACAAGATCACAATGAGTACATAGTACATACAACAATGAGAATGAGCAGTCTAGTAGTACATACAAGTTTGTGGATAAATTACTATTACTGTGTGGAGTGTGGAGGCCATAATCTCGACGATTGTTTTGCAAAATGTACATACGTACATAGCTATCTCTCTTGCGCGCTTTTTAATGCTCTTGTCAGTTGTTACCATTACCAAATACCAGTGTCTGCACTGTCTGCCAGTGTCACGAATGTGTGTTAACATGTTGGGCGCCTGTGACAGGTTGACGCTATGTGCGCGACAGCGATAATTCTTTATTCCACATTACAAAACAAATGAAATCTGTTTTGTTAGTATCAATATCTACATAAAAAGAACATGATACGCATCATACGTATGCATTTTATGTTTGCGTAAACCACACACAAAACTGGCGGTGGCGAAAGTTGAATTGAAAATTCGGCGTGGTTGCAAACGCATCAAGTAAGTTTAGTAAGTGAATTTTTCTATTATTACTTTGAATAAGCTAGGTCTAAGCTTGTCCTCAATAGGATTCTCTGGCATATTCATTAAAGTTTCCATTTTTCAAATCTAGTTTTAATTTCTTTTTAATTCATTAATTTTTCTTAAATTACTTTGCCTTACGCTTTGTTTCAGCAACATTAATTATCTTTTGTGTTGTATGCTAAGTAAAACCAAGATAAATTCGTACGAGGATATTAAAGTTAAGAGATATTTGCGTGTATTGTGACTACCTTGATGAGATGAATAATAGGAAAAAGGCGATGGAAGATAATGACAGTAGAGGATTCAAAAGAGGGTTGGAAGCGGATAAAATTCTTGGCTCGGCTGATGACAATGGAGAGTTGATGTACTTGATACAATGGTGGGTAATATGTCCGTCTGTAATTCATAAATGTACATTCGTCAGTTGTACGAGTACACAGAAAGAGTGCAAGGTAATGTGAGTAATTTGAAAATAATTGAAGCCAATTGACAATGAACAGAAGTAATCTTGTTTGCATAGGAAAGGAACAGACGCAGTTGACATGGTATCTGCCAAAGAAGCCAATGCCAAATGTCCCCAGATCGTTATTCGATTTTACGAAGATAGAATAACCTGGAGTAAGGCAAAAGCGTGAAACAGATGCGTTTCCTTGAAAAAGTTAGACTCTACAACATTTAAGAAATTGATTTTTATTGTGATTTAAATGTGTAATAAATATATTTGAAGATACGACTCCTATTGTATTCTAAATATGTAATAAGTGTTTTCTAAAAATTTTATTCATTTAATTTCCTTTAATCTTGATATACTCGATTCGGTACTTTGGTAGTATACGTTCTTTTTAGCTGCACGTGTCGTACTTGTATTTGCAATATCTTACATTTTTTTTCTTATTTGCGATCTTTGGGCGAATTAGAAAATTTAATTGCACCAAGTACCGTCCGATTATTCTGATTGGATGTGCAGTACAGAGGTTTTCAACAAAAAAAAATTTTTTTTTCTTAATTTGTAAGAAAAGTATCCGTACACGAGATAATTTAGAATATCCTTGCTTTGCATATTTTACAAAAAAAATTTGTATGTGCGTGTTATGTGCACAGATGAAAAGAGTAAACTTTCGTAGAATCCATGAATTCACAGCCTTGTTTCATCATTTTATTGCATTAGACAAAGAAAGGGCAAATACAGTGTATATATCGCAACGTTTATACACACGGCCCTACATCTTGTTATTACCAATGTATTCTAATTTATTTGTGTGTGTGTGTGTGTTTCTGTACACACAAACACACAAATTGTATCGTCAAACTTTAAACAAACCTACCGTGTGTCATTTTATTTACAAAGATCCGCTGGCTTAATTGCATGTAGTGGATGTTAATCGGAGATCAATGAGATCCTGGAGTGTCTGTATACATATAAGTCTCTCGAAACAATGGATCATAGCTAGAAACTTTTAGGAAAAAAAATTGATTTATTAGCATATCCAAAAGAAATCCTAATTTCAACTTACGTGTTATCAATAATTCTCCCCATAAAAAAAAATTAAAATTAAAATTTCTTAATTTGTAAATAAATGATTTTGAAATCTTCAAGTTTTCAATCTAAAAGTCTCTTGAAAATTTTGCTCAACACAAAGTACAACGTGAAGAACTGCTGATTGTCCCCAATGAAGTTAATTGCCCTCCAGAAAACACTTAATTTGGACTTGTCGAGTCTCTCGATTTCTTGATAAATGAGTTTTGAACATAAATGGACGAGAGAGATATGTGAACATTGCGGCATTATACTTGCTATTTACATTCAAACTAATATATTATCGTAAAATTGACGTTATCTCGAGTGAAAAAATGACAGACCATTATTTCAAAAAGAAATAAAATGGATTAACAAATTCTGAACGATGGCGGCGATATGAGTATAGTATTATACATGGTGCTTGCGAGCGAGAAAGATCAGAACTTCCTCGGTCGGCCCCGTTTCCGTGGTGATGCGATTTTACGTGTGCTTGGCCGGGCGCGCAGCTTCCGCCGAAGCATCCTGGACGAGCTGTTAGAATTGCGCTGCGTATCGTTGTGCATCTTCAAATGTCGCAGAAATAGCAATCTGGACTTGATGAGCTTCTTGCAGATGCGGCATTTGCGTAATTGCTCTACAAGCAAAACAACGGAATTAGAAAGATGAAATCTACATCGAGCATGGATCCCAATCGTTTGTCACTCATGTATATATTGTATATATATATTACAGTATTTGGATTTGTTAAATATACACATAGAATTCATTATAAAAATAAGAAGGCTCAACTAAAATCTTCGAATATAAATATAAATTTTTTTAAATTTTTTTAAAAATATTCTCTTTCAGAGAAAGAGAGAGAGAGAGAGAGAGAGAGAGAGAGAGAGAGAAGTTATAGTTTATATTTAATTCGAAGATAGATTCTAATTAAGTCTTCTTACTTTATAGTCTTTATATATCTCATCTAGTCTATATCAAAATTTGTTATTCGAACAATATTTTTCTTTAATTTCGATATACCTGATTTCTTAGTGCCATGTTGCAAGCTGTGCGCATCTAGTAGAGCGATACTTGGGAACCACCGGCCGCAGTCCGCGCAATTGAGCTTTTTCGTCTCTAACGAGTAATTATTCCTTTGCTTCCGTTTTCTCTTCACTCTGGCGAGCATGCTTAGTTCTCTCTTTGTCGTGTTATCTTCGTCAACCGATTTCTTCTCTTCCGTTGAAGTCGTTTCCTTCCGTTGAACTGATCTCAAGGATTTGCTCGGAGTTCTGTCGAATAAATGATAAGAAAAATTGAAAAGAAGCTGGATATTAGATTTATGTGAAATAATAAATAAAATCTCTATGATTTTGTGTTAAAACGTATAGAGAAATATATATATACATATATTGCTTTACACACTTTGCTGGGGAGAGGCTCAACTTGTGCTTCTTCCTCTGCGAGTGCACTGCGCGAGCGTGACGCGCCAAGGCAACAACCACGTCAAACTTCTCCTGGCAGATTTTGCAGGTAAACTGCTTTTTAACTTTCTGATTTTCTTTGCCCTTTGATTTTCTCTTGCCGAGATTGAGAGCCTTCGCTGGCGATTTCTGGCACACCAATAGATGCATTTTGAGAGTACGTCGGTACCGAAAGTTTCTAGAACAATACTCGCAACGTATCACACCATTGAGCTTCGTCAAATGTCCACCGGACTGCCATTCATTCTTCTTCTCTTCCTCTTCTTCCTCGTCATCACTGTCATCGGAATCCGAATCCCTCACCATGATAATTTCATTCTCCTTGTCGCTGGAATACTTGTCCTTGTTATCGTCCAGAGTGATCTCCACCACATTGTGTGGTGTCGTTTGCTGCTCTTCCTCGTCGACATCCAAGTCGATCACCTCCACGACCTGAATTTCGACACATTAGAAAACTAATTTAAGCGAACATTCATGATTAGTGCTGAAAGATGTTAACACGTATATATTTTTCTACGACACTTTGAAAACCTTCAATATCTAATTTTGCAAGTAATTGTGTAACATGCATAATATCATTGAACGATGATAACTGAAAACAATTCACAAGTATTAAGGCTCTTGCCTACTCGCCTCTTCTATCCTTTAATGACGTCAGAAGCGAGAAATCGCATGTCACAAATTCTTGCGGTTTTACGTTGAAATAAAAAGATATATCCATGAAACGCAATTTTAATTGATTCAGCACATTTGTAAAATATACCGAACACTTTCCTTTGGCTTTAATAATCACTAAATAGCCGTAAAATTAATGTAACATGCAATCTATCTTTTTAATTTGTCTGCCTCCATTTTTCGTTTTACAGCTATTTATTGATTATTAAAGCCAAAGGAAAGTGTTCGGTATATTTCACAAATGTGCCGAATCAATTATACAATTACGTTTTATGGATGTCTTTTTATTTCAACGTAAAACTGCAAGAATTTTTGGCATGCGATTCCTCGCTTCTGACGTCATTAAACAAGGATAGAAGTGGCGAGTAGGCAGGAGCCTTAAAAAAAATTACAAACATTGGATGATAAATCGACAAAAATTGGGATCAAAGTTGCAAATTTGGAAATTGAAATTTTCAAAAGCAAGAACGCACGTGCGCACGCGACGCAGCAAGAATTCTAACTTCCTATCTGTCGCTTCTGTGCAAGGCATTTACCTTCCGCCGTTTCGTTCGCTTCATTCGTTTCGTCCGCGCAATTCTCTTCGCATTGGCCACGTCAACACGTATGTGCGATGACAACTGGCGTCGCCGAGTGATGCGCTTCTTGCCGGTCAGCTCCTCATTCAACATCGATGCCGGCTGTATGATGATCTCTCCGTCATCCCGGTCCACGGAGATCAATTGCTGCTTACGTGACCGTTTGACCTTTAGTGGCGTCTGCGGAGTGGTCGCCGCTGTCGACGATGGCAAATCGGTCAATGTGTCGATTAATCGTTGCCGATCGTTCTCCGAGACGGAAGTGCATGTTCGATCGATCGTCGACTGCGATGACACGTAAGACTCAAGTTCACCCGCGTCTTCGTTTAACAATGATTTGTCTTTCATCAAAGATGCACAATCTTCTTGGATATTTGATTGATCGTCTCGCAATTCGCTGGAATTTTCGCCGTTTGTTTCCAATGATTTCTTGTGGGAAACCTTCATATTCTGCAACGTCGCCTGGATGTCGTCAAACGTCAGCTCCGAATCAGACTGATGATCAGCTTCTAAGAGGATGTATTGTACTGTTGAACGTTCCATCAACTCGTCCTCAAATTCGAGATTATCTTGACATTCATCCGGTTGCTCAGCTAAAAAGACGCGTGTTATTCAGACCTTACACATTTATTTAAATTAAAAAAACATATTTGTTATCTATGAAAATATAATGTAGTAAAAGTTAGTGTCTTGTACAACAAAGTCTGATTATATGGTGCAAAATAATTTTTGTAAAATTAAACATATTATTCTATATTTTAAGCAATAAAAAAATTAATGACTTGTATATTATCGTATATATAAGAACAAGTATTATTTCTGCCAGTGTTACGTTACGCGTTAATCGTACATTTTTGTATTTACTCATATACATGACATATTGATAAGATATGATTTGAAGGTATGGATTTGTTGCCTCAAATTGCTGGTAGCTTTTAAAATTACACATAAACGATATTTCTTTTTCGAGCAGATTGAAATTCTACAACAAAATAAATTACGCACGATACCCAAATTTAAAAATAACTAACTTTTTTATTATTTTTTATGCATTTTTATCCAATTTTATATACATACCGATATTCACAAAATTGTCATCCATCATGAGATATGCAATATCCGATTGTTCGTCGACAATTGTGTGAACACTATCACTAGACTTTGAACTAATCTTAAAGTTGCTATAGTTTTGGTAAGTTTCATAATTGTGTTCTATTCCGTTCTCTTGCTGTGCAACGTCCTTCTTACTGTTGACTGATGTGTCGCAGGTGGAATTCTTGTCATTCACTTCAGATTCCTCCTTGCGATAAAACATTGGCGGTTGGGCAGTAAACACCCGTTTTTTCATCTGCGATGGTTTCTTCACCGTTCGCACGGCACCCTCACCTATTAGACGTTCCACATCTGCTCTGTAATTACATCCGTGGCTGTAGTTCTAGCAACCGACATACAAAACGAAGTAAAAGGACAGGGAGTCCAAAATTGAGATCAGCACTTAATTTTAAAACTAAGTTTTTTGTTACTAAAAAAAGTGGAGTTTAAAAACCAAAGGTTCCAATTGAAGCTAATTGTAAGTGAGTTTGCTTCTTTCGCAAACTTACTTCATAAGAAACTGAAAGTTGCTCGGAGGTTCGTCGGACTCGTCGTAAACAGCCACGGCAAATATCTCGTCCGAGTCTTCCACGGCATAGAGAGCCAACTGTTGTCCTGCTGCAGTGACAAAAGTGGCGATTGTCTCCTCGTCATCCTCTTGTTCCTCGGAGTCGTTTACCTGTGCAATATATATATATATATATATATATATATATATAATACATATATATAAAAAACATATATGCAATAATTGTTACATAAATGTCGTAATAGTGTAAAAACAATTAACTGCTAAAGTAAATTGACACATCAGTTTAAAAATAAATCAAATATCAGATTTTCGAACATTTACCTTCAAAGCTGGTGCCTCAACGTTTCCAGAATCCCATTTCTCGGCGATTGACGAATTCTCTGACAATTGAACAGTATCTAGGGACTCCTCGAATCTGTTGGCCATTCCGTCACAGCTATTGAGACTCTCCCCAAAATATATAGTAGGCTCTATCTGGTGATTGGCTTTGTCCAGCAAATGTCCATTCGTATTCACAATATGTATTTCTTCATTGACAACCTGAGAAATGTAGAAATCTCATCGGTATGGTGCAATGTTGATCGACTTTAACCGATCATATCCAATTCTTTACCTCATTTTCCCCGATATTCTCTTGCTTTGACAGAGCTGCGCATTGTTCTGATTTGCTCTCCATGAAGTTAGACTTGACAAATATTTGTTGGGACACCACTGCTTCACAAACATCTAACTTGCTGGTAAACGACATACTCAAAGATGATTCAGTTTGACATTATCGTTGTTGAACAATCATCATGATTACTGTCTGTAGAAATATACAAAAAGAGTATTTATTTAAGGTATTAATTTAATATACCGTCAAATGTATAATTAATTAAATGGAGTATGTTAACACACAAATATGCTGCTCCAGGTGTCTAGTATTGATCTAATAACACATGTGCAAGGACATCTATGTATATACACACACATACGCACACGCACGCACACACACATACATGTATTAATGTAATTTCAATATTGGTACATGTATCTGTTTGGATATAAATTAATATAATCTAATAAACAATACACGACGTGGTAGAATTTCAACTACTTGTATAAGCGGCGTTTGTCCCAACGCGCGCAAAATAAGTGCAATCCAATTAAGAAACAAGATCCTAATTACTGACAGCTCTGACTGAAAGGCAAGCAACGTCATTGCTGTTTTGAACAACGGCTAGCTTACGTTCCTACTTATTGCTTCTTGTTCTAAGGGTGAATAGGCAGACTCGCGGAATCACTGGGCGAGCTGGCGAGCATCGCCCCTAAGCGAGAGCGAATCTTTGTAGCTTGCAGCTTTAAGTGCGTTGCGTAAACCGCTCGGAAGAGGTTATGCTCGTCTCGCGGTAGTCGCCGTCGCGGGTCGCGGTCGCTCGTCGGGACGCGGGGGAAAGGTGGGATAGCCGGGATGCCATACTTGCTCGTGTATGTATGTAAATATTGTAAATACGCGTACGACAAGCGCTTCCGTACCGTATCTCACCGAGAGGTGCGGCGTCCGCGTCGGCGTGTCGCAAGTCGCAACGCAAACGCAACTCGCAACCGACATACAACATTCATCAAGTTCGCTTCGCAACAGCAAACGACACAACATTGGGATCGAGATTCGAGGCATCGAGCGATACAACGGGAACCCTAATCCCTAATATTGTGCGCGGCGCGCGCATGTAATAGGCTGTGAGTGCTGTGCACAGTGCTGTGACCATCGTCCAATCCCCACGCCCACCGGCCCACCCCACATCGAAATCTAGAGCTTTCTTTCTCTTCTTCCTGCTTCTTCCATTCAGTTGGCACTCGCGCAACTTACGTATGACGCCATTGACGCCTATGACGGTATTCTAATTGCAGAGGTTCAACTGTGAAGTGTGAACTGTGAACTGGGTGAACTGGGTTCGAGTACCGTTCGACTGAAGGTAAGGTAAGGTAATGGATCGGCGACATTTCTACTGATTTCTACTCACGCGTTTGTTATATCTTTTATCGTGCTTTTCTTTTCTTTCCCTTTCTTTTTTTACTAAATTCAAAACTGAATTTTTAAGTGCTGAGTGCTGCTAAATTCTTTTCTATATTGTACATACTCTGAGGAACGTCGGAATCAGCATAACTTGAAAATTAATTGGCGACCAATGTGTCCAATTCTGTGATATTCTATGAAATGTTGAGTTGATTTCCAATTGTTAAATCGAGCCAAGTGGAAACTCCGGAGTACTCGGGACTGCTCCGGCTCCGGAGCCTCCGGACAGTCCGGACAGTCCGGACAGTCCGGACTGTTACTGTTAATTCGAACTGAACAGAGATCTTCCTTGAATTTTCAGAGATCAGCTTGTAATGGTTGTGTAGGCCTGTAGGGTATCACGATAAGTTACTCTTGATAGAGACGTGATCTTTCATTCGTTGTAAAATGGAATCGAAGATTATTGTCCTGAGCTTGCTTGTGCTCCTCGTTACGATCGTGACAACGTCGACCACTAAAGAACGAAAAAAGAAATCGTGGCGCGACAAGGATATACGAGACATGACGGAGGCTGATCTGGAACATTTGCTGGAACAGTGGGAAGTATGGCCGTTATCCGTTATGTTCAATTCTAACAATAAGAGATAAAAAAAAATTACTTGTCTATCTACGAGTGTGTTATACAATATACAGTATACTTACAAGACAAAAGTAATATCTTAGGAAAATGATGAACCCCTGGAGCCAGACGAATTGCCAGAACACTTGCGACCCCTTCCAAAGATAGATGTATCCAAGGTAATATACTTATACGTGTATTACCATCATTTATCGTGTTTCGTGTTTACATGAAAATCTATGGCTATCGATTCAAGGCTAAGGGTAAGATGAAATTGTTTTGACACTTTGTTTTGAACGATCCATTGTTCAGCTAGACATAAGGAATCCAGAGAGTATGCTGAGACTGACAAAGAAGGGTAAAGGCGTTATGGTGTTCGTAGACCTTCAGTCAGACGTCTCGGAGGAGCAAGCCGATATCGCGACGCGTATCTGGCAGACTGGCCTACAAAACAATCATATCACTGTGGAAAGGTAGAGTTACATTGTTACACCTGAGCTGACAATAAGAGCATTCCAGGATGGAGGATTAGTAAAAACGTATTTATTATGATTCTTGTGCAGATATCCAATTGAAAATAAACGTTATATATTCATGTTCCACGACGGATCTCAAGCTCTCGAAGGTAAAAATTACTTGCTGCAGCATCCTGAAGTAGCTCATGTAACTATCGAAGGGCAGACGTATTATCCGTCGCTAAAGGTAACGCGACATATTAACAAAATCCTAATGCCATGCATTTGTAAATATTCTTGTGAAAGATTGCAGCAAACATTGGTTTCTTTCCAGGGACAAAACTTTATAGTTGATGAGTCGTTGAGAAAGCCAAGTGCCGAGACAAAGAAAGGAGAGTTGTAATCTTGCGTGCTAGAGACTTCGAGACGCGTTACACTGCATTTTTGAAACATTTTTCGTTCATCTACTTTTGTACAAAAAGTACTCTTTTGAGATATATTTTTTTGAGTCGTTTTCAGCAAACAAGTTGCTTCTATCAAGTGTTAAATCTATATTGTGCGTTTATTAGTTTGTATAATAAATGAAATATACGCTATCTACATTCGAGACCATTTATTGAACTGCAACGCAAGATAAATTCTGTAGAAAGGAGGCCGGGTAACACAGCAGTACTTTGTTGGGCTCACTGCAGTCATTTGCTCGTGCTAGTCTTGCTGGCGGAGGGTTCCAGTCGTGCTTCGTTCATCGCCTTGACTTCTCGTTCAAGTTCCTTCACCACGGTTGCGAGGGCGTGCGGATTCACCCCGTTCTCGCACAGTCTGATACAGATGCTTAAAGTGGTCGGATCGAGATTCGTGTTGAGCAGTTTGGAAATCTGGTATAAAGTCTGGAACGTCTTACGAGCGGCGTTCACCTGGTGATTCACAGGCTCCGGCATGCTGGCTCGCTTCCGGTCCTTTCTAGAAACAAAATCACATACTTGCGTTGCAACAGGAACAGACGTAGACGTTTCCCCCTGATTTGCCGTCGTTAGTCGTTATTGGATGGATGAAACTTTTGTATGCTCAGAAGTCTCTTAATATTATAAGCAACCCTTAAGTTATTAAATACATATTTTATACAATATTTACATTTTTATGTATATATATATATATATATATATATATACATATATATTATATAAATTTTTTGAATTGTCAAACATTAAGAATATATTCTCAATTAAATGTTTCTAAACTTGTACATACTTTTTATTGTTTGCCCTAAATATCTACGCAACGGTTGATACTTCAAAGTAATTGTGGCAGTTTTCTTTTTTTTTTACAATTCTAAACAGTTTAAATAACGAAATATCTGTATGGTTCAACAAAGCTCCATTATAATTTGCATGAACACAAAAATAGCCTCAAACATAAGTAAATCGTATTCGGAGGTTAATTCCTCTTGGATTTTTCGTACATCTGAAAACCGTTTACCTATTTAAACAAGACATTTGTAACTTTCTTTCTCTCGCGATTCAAATACTCACTCGTCGAGGTTGGACAGCTTAATAACAGATCATGAACATTCGTTGGAAAAAAGGGATCAGCTCGTTCCGAGTTCTGAGCTTCTGAGAAGCTTGCAAAAACCGACAACGTTCGACGTTTACGGCCACGATGTAAACACAACATTGACTTTTGTGTGCGCGCACACGAAGACGGGGCTGAACGGGGTGACACGACTCACACGACTGACACGGACAGACACGGAGTACACATGCACGGACACGGTTAGGGGGGGGAAAAAGTACTAATAATAATCAATAATAATGCTTCAGCCATGACGCGATGAGGTATGTCAATATGTCATGTTATCGAAAAAGCGATAATGGAGAAAGTTGAACTGCATATTTTAACGCGGTTGTTATCCGAAAGATACATTTTGATCTTTAGGAAAAACGCTTCGAACGAATCCTAACCTGGTTAACCAGGGCCGCCAGCATCAGCCAGCATCCGGCGCCAGCGGCCAGCCATGTGAGCCATGCCCTGCCCACAATTGAGGGACTTGAACATCATTATAATCATGGTGTATATTTACATCATGATTATAATTAATTAACTGATTATTTATTGTTCATCTGTTTACTAATTGTAAGATCTTTTTATTACAGTCTCAGAGTAATTTCTCGTATTTCCTGCAGCATTTCGCAAGTCGTTTATCGGAGCAACTATTAGAATTAGAATGGAGAGAATGGAGAAAAACGGCAGTAATGACGACGATAAAACCAAGGAAGAAGAGCTTTCCTTTGGCAACAAAGAGAACACGATTATGGTATTAAACGCTCTCTTCAGACACGGACGTCAGGATCTTCCTTTTAACGTTATCCCGGGCATGTCTATGAAGGAATACCATTCTAAAATGGACTCTGCGCTTGAACTGACACTGACAGAGACTGCTATTAAAAACAAACCCTCGGTAGTCAATTGGCTGCGTAGTGGTTTATTCGAGGAAGATGAGTGCAACGTACCTTTGGCCTTGTTATTCATCGCGTTGTACGAGCAGCGTCCGTCGCCCGATCAGGAAGATATGGAATGCAACTTCAAGTATGACTTACATTACAATTAGAGAGCATCGTCCAAAAGTTCTCTCTTCATAAACCTGTTATATTTAATTCTGTTGTTATTTGATATAACATATACATATACATATTAAATAGCATTTTTATTATTTAATTCTCTTTGCTTCACATGTCGATATGTCAGATACTCGATAGATTTTGAATCCATAAGACTGTTAAATAATCGACTATAATTGATGCATGGTTCACAGAGAATTATACCATTTTCTTCACAAAGTGACAACGAATCAGCCGGTACCCCATCTCTCGCGTAATTCCGCCAACGTCTTACACAAATTATTGTCAGAACTAATAGAGGAGGTATGGCCAAACATGCAACCGGGGCTTCTGAATTTTTTAAGTAAAACACATATCTACAGCAGATCAGCAGTCAGGAGAACGTATTCGGGAAAAGGTTAGAGTTGTCGCTAATTTTATTATATTATTATTATATTATCTTAATCCTTAGATATTTTCTTTATTTTATCATTTCCTTAGACAGTTCATCAAATTTTACAATTTTCTTCATATAGACAATTATTTTATTTTATTTTATTTTATTTAAACATGATAGTGCAAGTTACATCCATTTGTATTTAATAATTATATTATTGCTTGTATTGAATGTGCTTTCGTTATATACATATAATACAGGAAGAATACTTTCGCATTTTTGAAATAAAATTTTATTCGTTTTTTTTTTTGCAACTGTTCTATAATAAACAGTGCTTACTACATTGCCAGTAATGCAATCAATAATGTGGAAATCTTCAAAAGACTTGGCATTTTTACAATGTTACGAGGTTTTTATTTAATTTATTTATTTCAACACCCGAGTATCTAAGGATTAATTTTCGTAGAGTTTATGATATGGCTGTCCAAATAATAGTTTCAATTATTTCAGGGATGACGTTGAATAGAAAAACAACGGAAAACTGTTCCTAGATATCTAAGGATTACATTTATTTTAGGTTTATAATTTCGAATTGATCAAGTTCCTTGATTTTAAGACCTTTTGGAGTTTGAATGTTTTGGAATCAATGGAATCCCAGAAAGGACTATAAAACTCGAAAATAGATAATTATCATTTTTGTTTTATATTGAAAGGATTGTTTATATTTAAATTGAAATTAATATGTTAATAATATCTAATTATAACTCTTGTCACTTACCGCATTACAAATTACTGAAAAAAATTATACTCTATTTTGCGAGGAGAATGGGTTACTTCGTGAGAAACACATCTTGTATAATGTTATCCGTCCTCTCTTTAATTCTCATTAATATTCTTTAAAATTAACATATATCGATATCCTCATTCCTTAATTCGTGCTAATGATACCAGAGTTAATTATTTAGTATTTCCCAGGCGTCGTCTTCCGCTTTCGAGTTCCAATTCTGTTGTGCCTTATTGTCTGTTTCGAAATTGATCAATGATTCCTCCTTCTTCTCCGCCTTCCACTGCCTCTTCGAAGTTATCGTCTTGCCCGTTTGTCTCGCGTCATTGCCCCAATCCCAATCGCAGTTCGAGGTATTAGAGGAATCTCCGGTAGAAATGTTACTTCTGAAATAAGCAAAAAATAAATTTTTCAAAATTAATTGTATTTTATTAGCGCGAATTTATTAATAAAATCTATAATCCGGTGTAGACATATTTATATACATGTATCGTTACAAGTTTAGAAGGAACGTACTTTGAACTCGAGCTCCTTACGAGAGACGATTTTTCGTTGGAGCGATTCGATTGTATTGGATCGTTATTCTGATACGTGTTAGAGGAACACTGGTATCGATCCATGGAATCATATTGCCTTTGTTGTTCCGCTGAATTGGTCCCAGCAATGTCACCCCATCCTCCCCGTCTCGTTATATCCCCAACCTGTGCATTATTCATCCCTAAATTTCTTGACTCTTAATAAGACTTACATCCACTTATAACTTGTGACAATTTGTTGTCTTAATGACAACTAAATAATGCCAGCAATAGAACAGAAAGCAAACGAAAGAATTTATACCTTTGTAACCATATGGTTGACCTGGGCTCCTACTTCCTCTAACAATGTGCCGTCACGAACCTAATAATTGTAATACAAAAAGAAGAGAAAAACAAAATAAAAATATATTTAAAAAAAATTATAATTTTGATAGAAGAGAAATTAAAGTAAATTTACGAAAATGTAATGATAATTGTGACCAATATATCTAGCATTTGTGATTTTAAGTAAATTTATGCATAGTAATTCTAACAACCGAAGATAGATAAATGAGTAAGATAAATGAAATAATAAGCTTTAATCCTATTCTTCAATATTACTTGAGAGAAAAAAAAGTGAATTTTTAATCCCTAATTAGTTTAAAATCTTTTTTTCGAAATCTGCCTTTTGCGAACTTGCCTTTTGCGTCGCGAGTCCTCCGATCTTGATTGCATTCTCGGTAGCTTTGCTCGCTATTTTCGACGCCGAGGAAGAGAATATTGACCAGCCCTGCAACAGTAAGAAATAATATAATAGATTAATTTGTTAATTGTAAATTACAAAAGTTTAACAAACATTAAAAGTCGTACAGTTGCTAATGATGATACTGCAGTATCAAATAATTCCTGGGACGAACTCTTAGGTGGTGGATCCATTTGATAACCAAAGCCACCATATTTACCGCCTTGATTGGGTGGGATATCACTAAAAAGATAATATAATTATACTACTTCTCCCATCTTAACGCTTTCGTTTTTACACACTTTATCACAAATTCTTCCAATATCTGAACTTATTCACTATTTCGTTTGTTCACACCCTTGTACTTTCCTTTTGTTTGCACATATAATTGTGTGTGTGTGTTTAATATTCTATAATAAATCTATATTAAATACCGTGTTATGTGTATATGTATTATATTTGTCATATTATAATATAAATATACAGGGTGTCCCACACCTCTCTTGCATAACACCAGTAAATGGCAAATTCCTGAGATTATTTTGAAATTTAAATCCTAATATTAAAACTCTGTCGAGATTATAATAGTTTTTAAATGAGAAATTTAAGGTTCACCAATCAACCTGTCTGAAATTGGCATGCTTTAGACATATGGTAAAGAAAGTGGAAGTACCCTCGAATATCAATCCAAATATTCTCGATATTGATATAATTCTACATACATATATTGATACTATATTATTTATATTATTATTCTCGATATTGACATAATTCTACATACATATATTGATACTATATTATTTATATTATTATACAAAAAAATTGATATATTAATATTAATTTTACAAGATTCATGTAGTTGATTAACAAATTGCAATGCGCTAATGATTCGAAATGATTCTAGATTCTACATAGATGTCCGATATAGAAAAATAGAAGCTGGAATACAGACTTACTCTGGACGATTGGCATTTTCATTCTGTTTCTTCGCAAAGAAGGATTCCGTCTGTACCTTCAGACTACTCGAGTCCATATTTTGATAAGAAGAGGACAAGTCGCTCTGATACGAGTGCTCTTGCTTACTTTTAATGAACGTCGAAGGCTGGAAATCCTTGGCCGTTGAACTGTTTGGACTCCAAAGCTCTCCTCTTGCCAATGTAGTGATCTAAGGAAAAGAAGTAAATATTTAAATGGCTCTTAACGGACCTAATGATAAAAGTGCACGATAAATACTCTCTCTACCTTATCTCTGTACAATGCAGCCGCTTTTGTATTATAACGCTGTGAGATGGACATGGATTCATCCCAGTCAGGTTGACTCTCAAAGAACTCACGGGCATTTCTATTGCCACCAACCTTCATTTTTTCCAGTTCTATGTCCTTCCACTTGTCCATAGAGACAGAGCGGACGAACGACAAGTGTACACCTAGACCACGATGCTTGCCAGAACACTCGAGGCATATCCAGATGCCATATGTCACGGATACCCATTGTGGATTGTGGCTGCCACATTCGAAGCATTTCTACAAAATGCACAAACATGTAGGTATAATCTCACAATGGTAGAAGAAGTCAATTGCAAGAAGCTATATATATAATTAAGCATTAATTTTATTTTTGTAAGATATATTAAAATGAAAAATCAATATGCTACATATTGCATATGTCAATATTATGCAAAATGCTGAGATAAATGACAGAAATTACGTTAGCTAAAAATAAGAATAAGAATTCAACATTTTATAATTGGCAAATGGCACTTGACTGGAATTTCAACTCAAAGCACCAAACACTTAATTTTTATTCTTGTAAAGAAAAGTGCTTAATACTTTTGTATCTTGTTCTCAATGAACATCAGTAAGCTTACATTATTCTCGTCTCTCGGCTTCAATTCACTCAGCACTCGTCGCGTCCGTGGACTGGCCATGGTCACATTCAGTCACATTGGTCAGTTGTCAAAGGCTGTGTTGTGTCAACGGTTCTGAAGCACGAGGATTTAAGTGTATCAATAAAAGAAATAGAAATTAGAGTTAAGAGCGTTTTCGGCATTTTCCGGCAATTTCTTTGCGCGTCTATAGTCGCAAGCAGTCGTAAGGTGCTTGACATGCGAGAGATAAGGAAGATAAAGGCGTCGCGTCGTGCAGGAAGTCGAAAATTGAAAAGTTGGCTACAGCAGGCTACAGGCTCTGGCACGTCGAGGTCGCGAGTTCGAATTCGATATACCTAGTTTTAACCAGAGGTTTTAACACGTGGCGCATTGACCGCATTGAGTAAAATGAGATATTGTAACCTCGCGGCTGCAACTGTTAGCATTAGCACTTGGAGTACTTGGACGTGCGAGCGTCACAGAAAGTGATCGGGGCCGAGGTTGAATTTAAACACTTGAAACTTGAAACGTGGAAAAGTCATCTCTCGGCATTCCGACGTTTCCGACAGCCAAAATTTCCAACTTCCAAGGTTCCAAGTGCCACGCCACAGCCACACTACGACTGCACACTGCCAGTTGCCACGGGACGGGAATGACGGGATTGCGATCGCGATGTATGCAGATGTATGTAGTACGATCGCGCAATAGTCAGAGTCAGGGAAGAGACAAGACGTTTACCTCGAGAAATTACCAAGTCATTATCATATCGAACAGTTCTCTCTTCCGGGATGGACGGGAAGATCCGGGAAGATCGGCTCCTCTACAGTCTACGTGGACATATTGGACATATTGCAAATTGCAAAAGTCGGACACAATTTTTGCGCCTGCCTGGGAATTGGCGACTGTTGGCAGTGTTGGCCAGTGTTGGCGACTGGGCGGACTGTCGGCGGACTTGCCAGTTGCCACTCAGGCCAGTGGCCGTTGGTGTTGCCGCGATTGACGTCACGCGAGGTAGGTATGTTATGTATGTATGTATATACAATACATACAAGTCCTACAGGTTAGGAGATTGCCCGGGAAAGGACCTCGCACTAATTATATGGGAAATTGGATCTCGGTAAAATCGGCTAATTTTTTAATATGTTGTAACTTATGACCTACTGAACAAAATATGTAATGGGCACAAAGCTAAATAATTGACAGTTTTTGAGCTACAGCCAGTCAAAGTCGAAAAATTCGGGTCTGCGAGTATACACTTATTGTTAGGTGTTTCCTAAGTGATGTCGAAAACTCCAGGAAGTGATTCCTTGGACGATTTTAAAGAAAAAAGTTCCTATAAACATGGGTCCGAAAATGCTTCCTTACAGTACAGTTTTCTACATTACTTAGGAAAAAAAGCCTTTATTTTTCTGGTGCCTTTTCATATGCAGCATGCTGCAGCAGCAAATCAGTCACGTGACCAAAATTTAATAACAATAAATATATTTTTATATCTCACTTAATACCATTTTTTGTTTATGACAGAGCTATGTGTCCAGACAGGAATATTTTTTCATTAGAAATAATTATGACTACTTAATTGGTTGTGAAGTTCAACTGAACGAACAGCAAAGCAGCACAGCTGAAAACGAACACGCAACCTATTGATTTCGGTCACAATAAGTAGTCATAATTATTTCTAATGAAAAAATATTCCTGTCTGGACACATAGCTCTGTCATAAACAAAAAATGGTATTAAGTGAGATATAAAAATATATTTATTGTTATTAAATTTTGGTCACGTGACTGATTTGCTGCTGCAGCCTGCAGCATGCTGCAAATGAAAAGGCACCTTTTCATGCGCATGCTTTCGTTTAAAGTAAGATGACAGAATATATATTTTGCCAGAAAGAGTGTGCTAACTGTCGAATTGGCCAGACTGATTAGAGGGACTCTACTCTCTAGCTCTCACGAATTCACGATCAGCTGATACGCATACGCTGTGATGGTTTGTAACGGTTTGTTTCATCACGTTCTACGATTTATAGGAAATGTCAGCGAATGACGTGTAATGTAACTCACAATCAGTGTAACTGGATCTGGATGTGACTGAGTACTGACCCGGGTGGCCCGTTCAGGTTCTGCTCGATTCATGCCGCGGCGCGGCGTGTTCCTTGTTCCGTAGCGACCGTAGCTCGTATCGTAGTCGTAGGTGGTCGTAGGTGGTCGTAGGTGATAGGTCGGCAGACGGCAACTGCAAAGCTTTACGCTGTCCGGGACTACCGGAAACCGGGAAGACCGGTGTTTCCTACCCAGCCCGTTATTTATTGCTCTACTCCGTACGTTCCTTACTCGTTAGTCGTTGCGCCGCGCGGCGTGTCGCGCGTCGTGGCTCGTGGCTGTTACTGCTGTTAGTGTTGGTGGCTGTGTCGCGCCGCCTGTCTAACTTAACTGCGTCGGTGACTCATTACGTACTCTGACGAAACGAATAACGAAAGGTAAATAAGGTACAATACAATTTAAGGCGTACAATTTAAGGCGCTTCGCCTTGTGATATGATGATCGTGTCATACCCGCTGCTCTTGCTCTTGTGTAAAATGGGCACGATTACAAATTTAGAGAAGAAGAAAAGAACGCGTGCACAGCTTAAAATTTCGACGGGCTGTTCTTTCTCTCTCTGCGAAAAGAGAATCTCAAATCTTGTCAACTGACGCTCGATTTATTTCAACTTCAACGTGGTGTAAAGTACTGCAAAGTGGCAGTACTTACACCCTGAGCACTGAGCCTGAGGTGAGGCGAGGCGAGGCGAGGCAAGGCACCTCGTTCCGAACTCGTTCCCCCTGTACCACCCGGCTGTGCTGCTGATGTAAGAGACGTTCGATCTCTATTCGTGCAACCAATTTATCTGCCAAATTAAGTTATAACACGGCAAATGCAATATAATTATATTATATATTTATTTACTTATGTCAAGATGTTATCTTTGTATCTAATGATAAGATAAATTTAAGTTAACAGTTAACAGGGTATACACACATTGTGCGTCAAGGTGTAAAGCCTGGCATAATTGAGAAATCTGATAAATCCTCGTCCGTTGGAGAACGAGCAAGAACTATAAATTCTTTCAGTTGCTTGCACAATAAAAAAAAAAAAATTTGTTTTGAATTTAATGTGCGTTACCTATAAAAGCATCTGGTGTGCCAATTAGAATACAGTTCTTCTTAACGCACAATCACTCAAGTATTACTGACAGTAATTTCTAATATCAAAAGCATATCGACAAACCTGATAAACCTGATAAACATTTTGGTAACAGGTGTATCCCTGCCTGATATAAAGCATTAAGTGTTGTACAAATAAGTTATTGGTAATGATAAAAATCTCAATAGTCTCGCCAAGTACACACAAAAGTTCTTCTCAATAGTTTAGTTGTACTGTAACTTCTTAGATCTTTTTTTTTTTTTAAGAGTTACTCGAGTGGCACGAGGATCGAAATACGGAAAAGCTACGGAATTTGATTGAGAAAGAACGAGAAGGGAACAGGCAGCAAAATGGTCTTTGAGTCGATCATTGCCGAGCTGCTCAACAAGGTGATCGGCGAGTATATTGAGAACTTGGACTATACGCAGCTTAAAGTTAGCCTCTGGGGAGGTGAGGACGCACTCGGTAACTCTATCGCTCAAAGACAATTGTTATCTTGTGTAATAAACCCTTTGCTTTCAGGTGATCTTGTGTTAAATGACTTGTTAATAAAAGAGTCTGCATTGGATGTGTTGGATCTTCCGGTGAGATTGGAATATGGTCGCTTAGGTATAAAAATTGCGTTATTTATTTAATTATATGCAAATTATACGTAACAGCGCTAAATCAGTGGAATAAGTAATGATAAAATATTGACTGTTTAGATTATTGTACGATACATACAAGATAACTTACATAGAACATACTATTTTGCAATAAAATGTTTTCAGGGAAATTAATATTGAAGATTCCGTTCAAAGATATGTGGAATGGTGGCATTGATGCGATAGTCGAGGAGCTGTATATCCTGGTAGTGCCTACAAGTCAAGTTTCATACAACGAAGAAAAAGAGACGAAAGCTCGATTGGATACTAAACGGGCGGAGCTCGCGAGAGTGGAAAAGAGGAAACAATTAGCGGACATAAAATGTACCTAAACATTTGTGTTTTTTGATAAATTAATATGGAGTACAAGTCTACATTTTTACAATTGTGTAATGATAACGTGTAAAATTATAATTTACATTTAATTTGACATTGCTATTCTTCAAAATTATTTTAAACATTTATAAATAATTTTTATAAAAATTAAGATTACGGACTTATATGCGGAAGTGTCTCTTAATGCTCAGTCATTATTTTTTTTTTTTTTATACATGTGGATTTAAAATCCTTTAACTCTTGTAGCGCAAGAGAAACTGGACGATTCGATGGTTGAGAAACTGATCGCTCGCATGATCAAGAACATTCATGTAGAAATCAAGAGGATTCATGTGCGTTACGAGGATCATGTAACATTCAAAGAGCATCCGTTTTCCGTTGGCTTTACCCTGAATACCTTCGTTCTCGAGAGCTGTACAGACTCCTGGGAAACTACTGGCAATCTGAAGGACATGTATGCCATTCCGCAGATCTTTAAACTCTGCGGTTTGGACGGACTGGCCGTCTACCTCAATACAAGCGTGGAGCAGTATAGCAAGAGCTTGCACTCGCAGTCCTCGTATTCCACTCTTTTTTGTAGTGGCATCGCGACCATGGGCTATACTCCAACAGGTTATCAATATCTACTAGGACCGATCAACGTCAAGTCCAAGCTCAGACTCAATCCCAAACCCGAGTCTGACGGTAGCGACTATACCATCCCCAAGGTGACTTCACTTCACATTCTTTGTTAATCACTTGTTCTCATAGGCTTAGAAGCCTTCAAACTAGGCTCCATGATTTTATTTTATTTTTTCTTGCAGGTATGGCTGGACCTGGAGATGCAGAAATTACGGATTGGCTTAACAAAGCGTCAATATCAGACCTTGGTTTGGTTGGGAGAGGGCCTAGATCATGCGCGGAAAGCCGCGCCGTATCGGAAATACCGACCAAATTTGACATCGTATCGTGGCCACTACAGAGAGTGGTGGCATTTTGCGTACACCTGCGTCCTCGAGGAGACCGTACGACGGTGTCGTCGCAACTGGGACTGGAACCATATGAAGCGGCACCGTGACACTTGCCGCGCTTACGCCGAGGCTTATCAGACAAAGCTAACGACGAAGAGGTTGACAAAGGAGATCGATGAACGACTGACCGACTGTGAAACGAAATTGGACATTTTCAACCTGGTAATTATCCGACAGCAGATCGAGATGGAAGTGGAGAGACTGGCGGAGCGGGAGAAGAGCCTAAAGGCGAAGCGTGGTTGGTTCGGTTTTCTGTGGACTAGTTCGCAGGCCGAGGAGACGAAGGAACTCAATTCGGCTGCGGCCATCATGCGCAGGTTTGTTGTCAAACAACAAATAAGTTTAAACAGCTTTTAGGAGTTTTTAAATACTTTTAGAGGTTTCTTGATACTTGAACCATTTTATAAAATTTACTTTAATGAAGATTCGAGGAGGCAATGACGCCGCAGGAGAAGGAGAAGCTCTATCGGGCAATCGATTATCAAGAGAATAGCGCGCCCGCACATTATCCAGAGATGTACGAGATGATTGACACACGTTTCCTTCTGCATGGTTTGCAAATTTCTCTGCTGGACACGGACAAGGAGCACCCATGCATCTTGGACTTGCAGCTACACGGCGTACGAGCAGGCTTCAAGTCGCGACCGTCCGCGAACGCGATCCTTGTCACTGCCTCTATCAGCGACATGAGATTGTTAGGCGTGACCCAGAATGGTCGCGTGCCTTCGCTGTTTAATCCGAAACACGGCAGCTCTGATAGCGCCCTGCTGTCGGTGTCCTACGAGAAGAATCCAATCGACAGGCTGTGCGGTGACCGTGTTATTGTCAAGTCTCGATCCGTCGACATTATCTACAATGCGCAAACCATTGTAGAACTGGTCGACATGTTTAAGGTACTCTTTTCGTCTTAATCCTTGAATGCGCGATAAATTTGCAGAAATTTCTAAAATGAGGACTGCTTGGATCAACCAGAATTTTCCACGAGATTTTCCATGAATTCTTCAGATTATAATTTATTTCTTTGTATTTTTTGTGAACTGTTTGTTTAATGTAGATGAACATTTTCCAGGTGCAAGACTCTTCGACGCTGAATCAGCTGCAAACAGCCGCGGCGGAACGGCTGGAGGGCTTCAAGGAAATGTCTGCGCTCGGATTGGAATATGCTATACAAAAACATTCGGTGTTGGACATACAAGTGGATATGCAAGCGTCGCAACTTATCATACCGCATGGCGGTCTCTACGATGACTCGAAGGCGTTAATCGTCGTGAATCTAGGTAGTCTAAAGATGCATTCGCTAGAGAAGGACAAGAGTGACATGGCTGGTACTAGCGTTAAACAACTGGTTAGCATGGGCAAGAGTGAAGAGGAAGTACTGCTACATCTGAGGGAGCACAGTTACGACAAATTCGTTTTGAAGATAGTCAACTTTCAAGTAATAATAGTTTTAATTTGCAATTTGTTAAATATTTATGTAAAATAATGTGCCCCCCCCCCCCCACACACACACACACACACACACACACACACACACACACACAAAACTTGTGCGCGCGCGCAAGAAAGATGAAAAATATTGGAAATATAAAGTACTATGTTATAGAAAATTAATTAGATATCTTAAAGAAAAATGTATTTGTGTTATGTAAGATTTATGTATTATATATATCAAAATTAGTTGCGATGAAAATTTATTTCTATGTGAAAATAATTTTCACAAAACAATTATGTTGTTTTATGTATATGTATTTATAACAAACTGCTATATTCTTAAAATTTATTCGTTACCAGGTGCTGGTCTCGCTGCCGAATGAAGAGTGGCGATCAGCCTTGGCAAGTACCGAGAGTTCCCTGACATTGCTCCATCCAACTACGTTGGAAATCCAGTTCCACAAGTGCCTGGTGACGGACGATCCTTTATTGCCAAAGCTACGGCTCCTCGGTCACCTGCCGTCAGTTGCCGTAAACATAACGGATATTCGACTGCTGAAGGCGCTCTCAATCGCGCAGAGCATCCTACCCGAGGAGGAAAAACCCGCGGAATTGCAACGTATCTCCCTCTCCAAATCCGTCTCGCAGCTATCGCTGAAGGAGCTCGGCACCACGATATCGAGCATCGCCGACAAAAGAAAACAGCAACAGCAGGAAACTGCTGCCGCGTCGATGAAGCAGACCACTGACTTGGAGATGAAATTCGAAATGAAAGAGTTCACGCTGTCGATGTGCAGACAACGAGACGACAACGTATCATCGGAATTTATCAGGTTTGTGACGCATGATTAGCTTTTTTGTCTCCATTAAGTCGCTTACAATTTAATAAAATTGTTGATTAGCTCCGACGAGCCTCTCTGAATTTACTCGTTTTTCTCAGATTCCAGGTGCTACAGCTGGAGGCAGAATTGCTGCAACGTACATACGATCAGGAGGTGCAGCTGCGGCTAGGCGGCGTGCAGATCCGGCAGCTGTACGAAAATCAGGAGATCTTCATGGTCAACACGCCGATGTCAGCCGGCAAAGACGAGTATTTGATCGTCGTGCAATATGTGAATGTGAATAAACGTTCGCCGGAGTTCACCACGCGACACGGTTCTGTCGTAAAGCTGCTTCGATTGGAATTCACCTCGCTGGACACGCTGTTACATCAAGAAGCGCTTATCGAGCTGCTACGATTTGGCACGCACATACAGGACCGATTGAATTCGCTCGAAGGTGCTCAGAAGAAGGAAGTCGAGCGTCCTCGACCGATCCGTTTGACCTCGATCCAGGAGGAGACTTCTGGTTTCCTCAAGGAGCAGTTGCAGAAACAAAGATCGAGACCCGCTGGACGACGCAGAAGGCAAACCGTTGAGTGCATTGATCTAAAGGTGAACGCCAAGATTGGTTCGATCAATCTCAAGATTTCCAGCGCCGCCCGAGACATTACCGCGCTCTACATTGAGGGTATCAGCGCCAGTTTTCTCAGCAAGTCCTCGTATTCGCAAGTGAACGCCGATCTGGCCTCCATCAGCATTAAAGATCTCAATCCTTTTTCTATGTACAAGGATATCGTGGCTGTGGAGGGTACCGAGTCTTTACAGATCCAAACGGTGATGTACAATATCGAGCAATGGGAGATGGACAAGAACAATATGTCCGTCAAGGTGACAATGGGTTGCCATCGCATCGTCTTCCTGAATGCATTCGTTACCAGCATTATGAATTTTCTTAACAACTTTCAAGCGGCGCAGAAAGCTATTAAAGACGCATCAGCGGCAGCGGCAGAAGTCGCGAAGACAAATATCAAGGACGTTCAAGAAAGTGCCTCACGCATCGAGCTGAGTGTTAAAATCAAGGCGCCCGTCATATACGTGCCGATGAATTCCAAGAACGAGCATAGCTTGATGCTAGACATGGGCAATCTCATGGTACGTAACGTGTTCAAGAAGCTTGAGGTGAAGAATGAGGAAACCGGTGAGTGTCCTGTGGTAGATGAAATGAAGATTGAGCTGCAAAATTTGAAGCTATCTCGAGTTCGACTGAACATGGAGAAATTCACCAGTGAGAACGAGGTGCTGCTGCTGGAGCCGGTAACGTTTACGCTGCTAATGAAGCGTAATCTATCTACCGCCTGGTTTACTGCCATTCCGGACATCGATATGTTTGGCAGATTGAATAAGATCAATCTACTGTTGAGTAAAGAGGATTACTCTACGATTCTGAAAGTGCTGGAGCAGAATTTGGGCGAGAGATTCGAGGACTCGAAACCTGTGCAAGCCCTGCCATCATCTACCATTAAGCCCGAATGCAGCGGAGAGCTTGAGATCCAACCGGCGTACAAATATGATATTGACGCATCGCGAGAAGCACCATCGGTAGACACACAGGAACGACACGCTCACACATCCGTCAAGTTCGAGTTTATCATGGATAGTCTGGTGATCAGTCTCTTCACCGGCGGCTCCAAGTTGCTACAGTCGCAGACATCGCCGCTGCATCTGCCCGAGCATGGACTGGCGCGCTTCAGTCTCACGCACTTTGCTGTCAAGGGCCGCGTGTTCGCGGACGGTCTACTGGCCACATCGATTCTGCTGATGAACTGTACGTTAGATGACATACGACAGAGCCGAGAGGGCTCGCTGGTGCGAATCATGGAAAGGACCAGCAGTGCGCCATTGTCAGGGCCGAGCGAGGATCATCTCGAGAACAGAGAACATCCCAAGTATAACGCCAGGAGTATGCTGGACGTGACAGTGCGCCAGAGCCTGAACGACACGTTCGCCGACGTGCGAGTGTTTTCTTTCAGCATCATCATATCCCTCGATTACCTTATGAAGATCAAGGATTTCTTCGATGTGGAAGTCGCGAACAAGACAGCCATTACTTCCTCCTCGAGAAACGAATCAGTGATGCCAAAGAAGAAACCAGCGCAACAGCAGTCGACTGCTTCGACGCCTAAGATGTTAACTGTAAATCTGCACGTGGAAAAGCCGGATATTATCCTGCTCGAGGACATGGACGATATCAACTCGAATTGCATAGTACTGAATACAGAATTGTTGCTGAAGGTGCGCATCATGGGGGAGCACCAGGTGATCGCGGGCTCCATTAAAGATCTCTCACTGCTGACGGGGATATACAATCCTGCGAAGAGGGCCGATTGGATTTACCAGGTTTTGAGACCATGCAGCATTAGCGTAGCCGGTTCCACGCCGGAAGGCAAAGGACTTCATTTAGAAGTCTGTTGCACGGACATCCACATCTCTGTATCGCCAGGTGTAATCGAAATATTGAATAAAGTCATTCATACGGTGACGAGGAAGGAGGAAGAGGACAAGGAAATTGTCAAGCCCGAGCCTAATTATGAAGGATTGTGGATCGTCACGCCCTTTGAAGAGAATAATTATTGGTTCTTAAAGACAGAAGTCGCAATGGAAGCACTCGAAGAGTTTACGTATCCGGACGACGAGATTGCGGCAGCGGCGGCGGCCGCTGCCTATAAGCCCGAATTGGCAATCGTCTCGGCGCCGACAATCTTGTTCACCCTAGAGGCGGGTGTCGGCAATAAAACTCTGCCCATGTTGCTGCTTCACGTGGGATTCCAAAGCAATGTTAACGATTGGAGCACAAAATCTATGAGCGTAGACTGCGCAATGTCGGTGATTATGTCGTATTACAACAGTCGCCTCGCGCTGTGGGAACCGCTGATCGAGCCGATAGAAAGCTTCGATAACGGTAAACGCGTCTCGACGCCGTGGGAACTAAAAACCAAGATTCAATTTAACGACATAATGCTAGACTCTAGAGGTGCCAGTGCGATTAGTCCCATATCGGAGAGCGAACCCGAAGAGCTACACCAGTCCACTAAGATGTCCATCGATGTTACGTCCTCTGATAATCTGGAGATAACCGCGACGAAGACGTGTTTGGATGTTCTGAAACAACTCGGCCATTCGTTTTCCTCGGCTATGGAGGCCAGCGGGAAAGGGCCTACCAGGAAAGTGGCGCCGTACGTGCTGAAGAACGAAACCGGCTTGGCGATAATACTTGACCTGGAGCATAGTCTCTTCAAGGTGATTATATAATGAGAAATCTTAAATTTCTATCTGTTTATCTATTTGTTTATCTATTTGTCTAATACGATTTTATAAATTAATTAATATCCGTTGATAAAATGACAGTTTCATTAATATAAAAGACGATGGTTCTTATAGATTTTTGATGATGGATCGAGAATAAGGGACCATAATGACTCGTATATGGAAGTAGTCCTTGAAACCGGTGCGTCGATAGAGCTCGCACCGAAGACATCCAAGCTGGATGACACGCGTCTTCTCGAGCAGTTGAAAGTGGAGACCGTGAAGGACAGAGAAGACAGTAAATTTTCCATATCTGTAAGTTATTACATAAACCTAGCGTGTAGAATTGTAAAGATTCATGGTTTTTTGACGAATCTAGAGTCAATCGTTTCTTGATAAAAAAATATCGAAAATAGTTCTCGACTGAAGCGACTGAAGATAGCTTTCAGATTACAAGGACCACAAAAGTTCATTTAATTATGTATCAAAACTTAAAAATTTTTAATAAGGGAACATTGAATCTAAACCAAGCAATATAAATCTATTCTCAATATACGTCACATATGATACGTTTGTTGAATTTTTAATTAATAGGACAGATAAGTTGACTATTTTATTATTATTGCCATAATTAATATGATATTTTTAATAGTTTAAAGGTATTCAAGGCAAACTAGCAATACCTGTGTTGAGAGCGGATAGGAGATTCTTTTCTTTGAAGCACCGAAAGGAGGGCTCCGAGGAATGGGGTATCGTGTCGGATGTTATTGTGGAGGAAGGTAGCACGATCGTCACTCTTAGAAGCATTCTTCAGGTAAATAGAGAAAAACAAATTATTTTATCCAAAAAATATATTTGTCGCGACTACAATTGGCAAGTAAAATTTCAAAAAGCTGCAAAAAGAACAGAAAGAATTTTTCTGTAGTCAATCTGTTCTTTTTTCTTTATTTTAAGATATTGACGATGTAATAGTGACCCCATGCTTTATTATTTTGTTAGATCACTTGATAAGGACTCAAAACGTGGGTTGAAACGTTGTGAAGCTTTTTGAAATTTTACTTGCCAATTGTAGTCGAGACAAATATATATTTTTTTCGTTAATTATTATTGGCGGAACAAATATTGATTTTTTAGTTAAATTATTTTATCAATAATAATCAGCTTTTTGCGTTTCGTAGGTTTACAATCATTTTGCGCAGCCGATATCTGTTTATTATATGACGAAACGTGGAAATGAAGTGGAATGTGTGGGCACAGTGGCACCGGATGAGAAGCTCAATTTACCTTTAGATGCCGTGTACACCCCGACCAACATTTACTGGCTGTTTTTCAGCGTCGATGGGTACTTTCGCATTTATTGACATTAGTAACATTATTTTACCTTGACTATTGCATAATAAAGCTATTCAATGTAAGTTTGTAAATTTAATATTATCATAAAAAAAGATAAAAAAATTGGAGAATACATAAATATAATATGTAGTCTTATAAGATATTATCGCGATAGAGCTTTGACACAAAGTTTTCAATAACTAGATTTAATTTACTTTAGATATATGGTATCAGTTGAGCCATTCATCTGGAAGGACCTGCAGAAAACCGTTTCCATGACAAAACCATTAAAATGCGAGTCGCGATCCAAGCAGGATGCCACAGAACCATTTTACATTCAGGTCAACATTCTTTTCTTTTATACAACTTTTATATAACATGATAAAATATGTGTACTTGTCGCCTAAGCGCAGAGAGATTCTTGGTTAACGATAAATAATAGTGAAATAAGGAATATCAATTTGTACAGGCTGTAGGAGAGATCGAGCAGGTATATTTCGAAAATACCACTCGTCACACCATGGCTAGTACCGTTTACAACGTACATCTGTACCCATCTGTGTACCTCAAGAATTTCTTGCCAATTGACATCATCATCTGCTTGCCTGGCACTGCTCAGGAGAGCTTACTCGAAGCGAGTGCCTCTCTGCAACTTCCTACGATTGATCCAGCCAAGTCACATATAATAATTAAGGTAGAATACACGTCAATTATTACAAATTTAATAATTATATATTGAACTTTTCTAACTTTTATTACGATTAACATGTGAATTTTAACAGAATGCTCTAGGATTTTAGGATAAGAGAATACAATATAATCTAATATAAAATATGTAAAATGTTTTTGTTTTGTAAATTATATTAAGATATTTGCCATTTATTTAAAATAAATAATGTATTACAGTTGCCCAATTACCTCGAGAAAGATTGGTCGTGTAAAGGAGAGATCGTGACAAACCCACCGGAGTTTGCGGTTTGGTCGTTCGAATCTTTCGACAGCGCGCAGAAGGTGATCCTGGATCTCGGAATGCACACGTCTTACAAGCACAGTTCGATCGTCATGGCGCTGTATTGTCCCTTCTGGATGCTGAACAAGACTGGTTTAATGCTATCCTATAGAGTATGTTTCCAGCAATAACGATTTGCAATTTATTATAAATTTTTGCATCTGCCAAAGAAATCTTTCTCTAAAGTTTTCTAAGATTTTCAACTTTTATTGTCAACCAAATCATGTTCTAGAGAGCCCCTTTCGCTCCACTCAAACATTGTGTAATAAATTCTTTATTGATATGCACTCTTCTTATGTCATGCATACTAACGTTTGCTTCTTCGCCCGGTCTTCAGCCTTTCTCGTGTCTCTGTCTCTCTATCTCTCTCTCACTCTGCCCCCGCCCCGCCCCGCCCCCGTTAGTGTATCGCAATACTAACTAGCACCACATCTTGCCTGATTAGAACCCTGTATTCAACATGCTCCATTATTTTACAGAAATCAAGTAAGGGTGGCAAAGAGCACTCGAGTCCGATCAAGGTAGAGATTTCCTGTTATCGTGTTGCATTATTGTGCTTCTCGTAAATAGGCATTCATATTATTAGCAAAATTGCTATCAGAATTTTGTCTAATTGTATAAAATTATTGGATTATTAATAATAATTATAAAATAATTTTATTATATGAACAATCATCATACACCACTCAATTATCAAATTTTGCTGTCGACTGGACATCGATATTTATCGCTTTATACGTAAAAATGTGTACATGCAAACGTCTTTCAGAAATTCGTTTTCGCTATGAAACCCCATCGCCAACGCCCACAGTACAGGAAGAGGAAAACGCGCGCGGTGACACATCGCTTTATTTCAATATTATCACTGTTCTCGTGCTTGTGTTCGCAAAATTATCAATTATTGTGAAATAACAATCGTCTACTCTAGTCGTGTCGCCGGAATTGAACGCCGCAAATTGTGTTAGATTATCATTGTGTTAGTCGTATTGTTCCAATTTTTAACAATTGCATTTTACCGAACATAACTCATACGTAAACAGCTCCATCAATTGTGCAATTGTGTTTCATCACACACGCTAATTCATTTTCTGTTCCCTTTACTTAGTCCTTTCTCTTTTCATTCAATTTATTTATATTTAGATTTTTTTAAATCACTGCGTTCTTGAATATGGCGAATCCATCGATCCTCGAACGTCTCAGTATTTCTTCGTTTGCGTTTTTTTTTTTTTAGATACTAGACGTAAAACATCCCAATTGCAACGAAAAATCGACAAAGTTTATATAACGAGCTAATATTATGGAGGTGTTTGTTATTTGTTTTCATTAACTGCATGATGTACCGAAGGAATTATTTTTGTCGAGCTGAACGAAATTAACTTATATCGATTGCTCTTTCCAGACAACGGACGATTACTTAAACGTCTTGTACCATCCGGAGCATTTTAAGGGACCTATTCTGTTCTCGTTTCGCTCCAAAGCCTTCTTCGGCAAGAAGAAGGCCATGGTCAGAGTGGAGGACGGAGAGTGGTCCGACAAATTCTCCATTGATGTCGCGGGCAGCGAAGGCGTGGTAGCCTGCAAATACAATGGAATGACATATCAGGTTCTTACATTGACTATTTTTATTGTTTTTTTATATTCTTTGCTATTCATTAGACTGTATTTATTGACAGGTATATTATATACAATGAAGAAGTAAAGAGTAGAATAAAAGGGAAGAGACAGAAGTGAAAAATACAAAGTAAATGATTAAACTCGTTTTTTTGTTACAGATCGGGGTACACAATCAATTGACATACAACTCGTTGACCAAGCAGATTACGTTTACGCCTTACTACATACTTATCAACAACGCAGATTTCCTCATAGAATGCCAGGAGGGCGATCGACCGGCCGATCCGGTGGTCAAAGTACGTTAAATATAAGCAATTCAATTACCGTATCGCTCAAATATTTTATAGTTAGTGAAATATTGCACTACAATGTCACTGCTGCATGTCAAAGGTGCCTCCTGGTGAATGCGCGGCCTTGTGGCCAAGAACCGAGCACGAGAACAAGACTTTGAAGGCCAAAGTCGCTGGTCAACCTGAGAAAACCGCGGCGTTTATTTATACCGATAGCCACACGACTCTGCTGAAATTGGACAATAAGGTAATTAAGCACACTAGCACAGTGACAAAGAATAGCAATTAAACAATTAGCACAAAAAACGAATAAATATTCAAGTATTTGTCTCTCGCGTTTTGTACTTTTAACAAAACCTTTCGCACTACAGTATGGAGGGATCAATGTGGACGTGCAAATCAGCGAGGGCGGCGTTTATATCTCTATGTCGGCCTACAGTCCAGGCAATGCGCCAGCTTTGATCGTTAATCATACGCCACATACCATCAATCTATGGGAAAAAGGTTCAATTAACGTTAGGTACGTTAGGAATGCGTCCAAGTGATCGCTAAACTTGATGCCAGGATGCGGTAAATTAGTAAATTACCTCACACATATATTGATTTATTTATACAAATCGATCGCGTGTTTGTACATTGACAGGTCCGTACAGTCGTACAACAGAATGTTTTATACTTGGGAAAATCCAGCGGGTTCACGAAAACTAGTTTGGGAAGATAACAACGGCAAGGAAATCGAAGACAATCTTCGCAAGGTAAACTGAGAAGATGATGAAAAGCAAGAAAGATTGTTCGTAAAAGTGAAGAATGCGAATGAGAACGCTATCCTCGTTTCTTTTCCAGGATAATCTTGGTACATTCCAATTACCGGATATAGACGAGAAACTGTTCTATGTCTCGTTCCTGGACGGTACTCAGCGAGTGCTGCTCTTTACTACAAATCTAAAGATCGCCGAGGATTGTCAGCTGGCCGGTGACCTGGAAGTAATAGATCAGGAAATCACGTTGAACATTCACGGTATTGGATTCTCTCTTGTGAACAACATCACCAAGTCCGAGTTGTTGTATATGTGCATCGCCAGGTGATAATATTGCGACTTTCAATATTAAATTTTATTTAAATATATCCTGTAATTTTTCAGATTTAAATTATAATAATGTAGTTCTATTCTCTTACACACAATTGTATAATTTATATATAATAATTAATAATTTAAAATTTAATATTACTTAACAAAGTGATAATTGCTGTTTTTATAATATTGTGTTGTAAAATTAATATGATTCTATTATAATTCAGCTCTGGAATTATATGGGAGACGCGTAAATCCCTTGGCGGCCGATGGCGAACGTTAAATGTCAAGGAAGTCAACGCTATCGAGGAGGGATATCAACGGTACATTAGGGAATTGCAAATCGGCAGGGACGCAGACTACCGGATGATTTTGGAGCCGAAACTAATGGTAAAACAAAAAGTTTTTGCTTAATTGAAGCTTTTAAAGCTTGGATCTCATTTAATTTTTGGACCAAAAAGCTAACTCGATCATTATATTTTTTTTTGTAATTGTTTTATATTATCTACCTAGGTGGATTATCTGAATATGGAAATGCTGAGGCCGCATCGTAGATACATGCGACGTACATTTCAGACCGGGCTTTGGCTACAATATCGTACCTCAGCGCATCAAGTACAGCTGCATGCAAAGATCAACAAGCTTCAGATTGACAATCAGTTGTCGGAGTGCGTTTTTCCAGTTATACTAGCTCCAGTGCCACCGCCGAAAAGCGTTACGCAGAGTACAGGTATCAATTATTATTTGTATGGCGTGAGAAACAATTTCTTTTATTGTACGCTTTTGTGATATGCATTTCAATTTTGGCCATATCTACTAATGGGAACAGGCAATCAACAGCCCCGAATTTTTTAAGAATTATACATTTCTTTCTGATTTCTTTTATTCTTTGTTCTCGTTGCTGTAGTCATGAAACCTTTCGCGGAGCTCAGTATGGTCAAGCGCCTGTTGGAGCACAGCACCGTGCAACAATTCCGATATTTTAAGGTTCTCATACAAGAGTTTCACATCAAAGTGGACATCGTATTTATAAATGCGATAATGAGCCTGCTCGAGGCGAACGAGGTCAACGACGCCGAAGAGGTGAGACGCGGGATATTTAGATTGTTTTGGGATATACAGATGATTATCTCGTTCGTTCGTTTCAGAGTGCTTTATTCCGTACAGACATGAAACTCGTTAACGAACCGTTATTGTACCACGTCAGCCTGATCACCACGGCCGAGCAGAAGAACTTCTTTGATCTGCTGCATTTCTCTCCTCTTAAGGTGTGCCTCTCGCGTTTCAATATGTGAATACAAAAATCCTATAAATCGTCATTTTCTTTTTTTCTTCGTTCATACAGATACACATCAGTTTCTCAATGACTGGGAGCGGAGGAGGACCCTCAGCGTTGCCGCAGGTACTTAACGTGCTGTTGCAAGGAATCGGCGTGACGCTGACCGATATTAACGACATTGTGTTTAAGTAAGGTTTTTAATTTATTGTTAGTATAATTAGAGATATTTAAAAAAATTACTAGACTTATGATCTTAAATTTCTAAAGCTTTGTAGTCTTATATTGTATGTACAGATTTTCTAGGATTATAAGATATTAAGATCATAAGATTTTCTAGGATTATAAGATTTCAAGTTCTCCTATTGGCACAGATTGGCGTACTTCGAGAGAAACTATGTATTCATGACGCACAAGCAGCTCGTCTCCGAGGCGAGCACTCATTACGCGGGCCAGGCGATCAAGCAGGTGTATGTACTCGTGCTGGGACTCGATGTGATCGGTAATCCATATGGGCTCGTGGTCGGGACCATGAAGGGCATCGAGGACCTGTTCTACGAACCCTTTCAAGGGGCCATACAGGGTCCGGGGGAGTTCGCGGAGGGCCTGTTCCTCGGGGTGCGCAGTATGTTAGGCCATACCGTCGGTGGAATGGCGGGCGCTGTGTCGAAGATCACGGGAGCGATGGGTATGTGTCTCGATTAATGTGCCCTTTAAATTATGTTCGATTAAACAGTCGTAGGTCTATTTGTGCGCTCGCAAAGACTATCGTAAAAATGTTACACTATATTTAATCGTAGTAACTTTTAGCATTTAAAAGTTTATTATTTTTTTTATTTCAACTATATATGTATAAAGTAAGTATATAAATGTGTGGTGTGTGTGTGTATTTACTTTATTACTCACATGCTTTTGCAGGCAAAGGTATAGCTGCTTTGACCTTCGACAAGGATTACCAGCGAAAGAGGCAAGAACAGATTAATAAACAGCCCGCTAACTTACAAGAAGGTCTCGCACGAAGCGGAAAGGGTTTGGTCATGGTAAGATCGCGGGTTAATTATATTATTGATTAATTAATTGGATACATCCACAAATTATTTATCTCACTTGATAGGGTGTAGTCGATGGTGTAACGGGTGTAGTAATGAAACCCTTATCAGGCGCGAAGGAGGAAGGAGTAGAAGGATTCTTCAAAGGGTTTGGAAAGGGTGTTGTTGGACTCGTTACTAGGCCTACGGCTGGTGTTATCGACTTTGCAAGTGGTTCCTTTGGAGCTGTCAGACGGTATGGCTCGTTAATTATGCAGAAGTAGTCTTAATAACTTAATTAATGCATAAGACAATTGAAATTTAGAATTGTTCATAATTTAACCTAATTAATCTATGCAATATGGAGATTACATTGTAACATTCGTTTCAGAGCTACCGAGCTGAGTGAGGAAGCAAAGAGAGTACGATCGCCCAGATTTCTGCAACCGGACAGTCTTGTTAGACCGTACGTAAAGGATGAAGCCGAAGGCAACAAGATATTGATGGTAATAATTATCTTCTAATTGTAAGAGAATTTCCTACCCCCTTGTGATACTTCTATCTTTAAATTACAGGTAGATATTTCGTTTTTAGTTTTAGGCCTATTTTATTATAATGGTACATTTCTACAAAGGATGTATAATTAATTTATATCTATAGAATTATTATAAATATTATATATAAATAAATAGAAAAAGAAAAATTAATATGCTCTTTAGGAAATATTATTTCATACAGTTTATTATTTATAAAAAATTATACGGAGTTAAATTTTGCAGGAAAGTCTTCCTATATGAAATAAATATGAGATTTCTTTTTCATAGGAATTAGAAAAGGGGAAATATGCGCACACGGACGTTTATGTCTACCATGTGTTCATCAACAAAGACGTGCTGTTACTCACCGACAAAAGATTATCGTATCTAGAACACAGTGATTTGTTTGGTGGTTGGCGGGTTAATATTTATTATAATTTATTACAATTAGTATTTATTACATTGATCAATTACGATCTTGTACTATTGGGATCTGATATAGGGGCGTGGCTTAACTCAATGGCGACGACATGTAGGGAGTTTGACTAAGGTTATTTTTTAACGATTATGTTTATAAGTATAATATCAGTGAAATATACGAATGGGCAGGTACGTACATTATTAACTTTTATATAAATATAATACAACTGACGATTCTATAACGTGCGAACCCGGAAATAGTCTGCCTACATGCTGTAGTTCAATAATTTCCAGCCACCAGAGGTCATGATGCTAAATGTCAGATCCCAATCTTCTCGTTGCTCTTCCCAAAATAAAAGAAATGGCAATATATCCGTGCTTTTGTCATTTTTTCAGGTTGACTGGAGTTACACTTGGAATGAATTCAGCGAACCGGCAAGAATCGTAGAGAAAGGTGTACAAATTTTTATTAAGGACGCGAATAAGAAAAAGAAACTCGGTGGTCTATTTGGCAGTGCGGATCAATCGAAGATACTTTTAATATCGGATCATAATATTAAACAGGTACGTATTACCAGCTAGTTGTATATAGTTTCGTATATAAAAGTATTTTCTATCAAATATTATATTATAAAGTTTTGCGTTATATGTGATATATATTTTATCTCACGATTTATTATCTTTCCCATAGTTGTTGTGTGGTAAAATACAAGAGCAGATTAATCAATCTGGAATATAACACAGCGACGCAAAAACGTAAAAAAAAACGTCTCGAGCGCTTTCAAGCTATAGAAGAAAAGTAAAAAGGCGAAAGAGAGAGCAAGCAAGCAAGTACAAGCAAGCTTCTTCACTTCCTGAATGCTTCGCGAGCGAGTTTGTACAATTTCTATGCACACTTTCTACAGATACTATTTATAAGACTGATACCGCGTAAATCGCAACAATCGGATAAAGGAACGCTGATTAATGTACCGTGAAACCGTGAAAGAATGTACGGAATCTTTCTTACACTTCACCATACAACTGTTCAGAGCTTTTTTTGCTGTCGGTATCATTACCGAACGAAAAATGGCTAGATTGGTGCAAAAGATTTTTCGCATTCGTCATTCAATTAAAATCGAAAATGAAATTACGTAGCTTCGAAGTAATTTTTATTAATCAAGACAGTAAAATGTTAGCATCGATATGTTTTCTCTACAAAGAAATTTTTCAATCTTCTTTAAAACAAATTCGATCAATTTTATATATTAAATGGAATTTCATAGAAAAAGATCTTTTGTATTAAACTATTAATAGTTACAATGTCGGAATATCACAAAAGAGAGAATAATCATTTTTAAATTTAGACTTGGAGGAATACCACGCGCGCGCGCGCGCTCTTCGTTCGATTGAGCGAATTGTTTTAGTCACACAAGAGTTACCATTTCCATCGTATCGTTAAGAGCTAGGTTTTCTACGATCACAAAGTGGAATAGATCGATCGAGCGAGAATCCGAAGATAATTTAAGACATAAGAGTAACCCCTGCGCGTCTTATAAACAAGTGAGGTGAAATAGAATGACAGGAATCTTATTTTGACAAACTAAAAATTAGCAGTACGGTAAAATTGTAATTCCTACGTACTTGTTGAAGTATTATGCAGATTCTTTACGAAAATCCGGTAAACCGGTATTGTTTTATATTTATAGGAAGTTAGTTTTATCACACACCACTAACATGCCGCATTATGTTAATCACATCGAGCGTCATCACTGGAAGTATACGTAACGGTACGATAATTAATGATTAAAGTAATGATACGCTTAATTATCTTCCTGCTGACGGCATCCAGTAAAAATGTTAAAGAGGATTTGCTACGAATGCCATTGACGTATCGATTAGATGCATTGTTGAGACGTAATAAATTTTAATACTGAGCCTTAACGCCTATATGATTATATTGATTATGCATCGGTGATACTTCTACCTCGTTTTATTATTTTTAATACTAGTTAATAATTAATTACAATTACAACAAACTAATAAAGATGAGATACTAGGTGGAATTATTCAAGTTGTATAATAATTAACGTATTCGATTTTCGTAACTAATGGCGTGTTCGATTGGTAATGAACCTGGCTCGGGTTAGCTCATGGACATAGAATACATACCTAATATGTATATGTATTCTATGTCCATGAGCTAACCCGAGCCAGGTTCGTCACCAATCGAACACGCCATAATTCTTTTTTTCACTCGATTCCGTGGAAAGTTTTAATTAAAGCCAAAGTAAAAGCACTCAGAACTAATTTCACTATTGCGACACAATTTGTTACTTATATGTGTATAGTGTACATACACTGTGTGCTTATTATGTGTTTAATTAATTTAACTGTACAGTTCTGTTGCAACAATTAATAAAATTATTACAACTATACTTTCTGTATATATTTTGTCTCTTGCGTATTATAATATTTCTAAAATAATATCTTTAATAGTGATTGCAGCATCCGCTGATATTTAATGCGATTGCTTGATTTGTAGCGTATATTTGTATACCACTTATATACAGACCTTCATTTGTTAATCGCGTAACTGCGATTGATTGACGACAGATTCGGCTATATAATTAGGCATGTTAGGTACTATTAGATATAATAATACAACATAAATCGGAGTAGAGCAAGAGGTTCGATATATGCTAACGAGTAATTCCATTCGGCCTGTCCAATGCGGTCCGACGATACCGATACCGATATCGAAGAACAGCGGATTCCACAGCATATCCCAGGTCCTCCGCAATTACCGCCATTAATCAAAGGCCAGAAACTGAAGAGCGTAAGTGACATTTCAATCATGCAAATAACAGATCTTAATCTTCGTTGAATTTGGCAATTTGTTAAATTTATTTACATATCTCTTCTATTTTCTGCAAAAGAAATATCTTGTATTATATACAAGTATAATATTATATATGTTTCTATAGTCCTCTTCTCTACATCGTTTCGATAAATTGAGATTTCTTTAACGATTGCCTTCTCGCTAATATTTCCTAATAAATAATCTTGATATTAGAATTTTGTCCGTTAGTAGTAAAATCAAAAGGATGCGCGAGCGACACTTTCAGCTTAATAACTATTCGGATTCTAGGGGCCGTACACCATCACGGTGACTGACGAGATGGTAGCGCAGAGGGAAAGAGAGAATCTGGAACTGTACAAGGCCTGGGTGCGGGAACAGCGCAGGAGGAACATGCTGCCGCAGGAGGAGGCCGACGAATTTATAGGCGACTTTAAGGACGTCATCGTCCGAAGGAGCTTTGTCCGCAAAGTCTTCTGCCTCCTCACGCTGCAGCTCATGTTCACCATCCTCGTCATATCCATCTTTATGTTCGTGTGAGTATACACAGAAGAGAAACGTATCTCGACGATCCATTCTTCATTTCTATTGTGTTGCTTTCTGTTGTGCATTACAGTGTGATCTTCGGAATTATTTTTCAGGGATGAAGCGCAGAAATTTATGATGGTGCACTGGTATCTGTGGATTGTTGCCATGTAAGCTAAGGAAGGCTCAAAGATAGACGATTTTTTGTCTTGTCTTGATCTGATTTTAGGACTATATTAAATGGAAAGGAATGAGAGAACGAGCAGATCATACAAATAATATTATGATTAACAATATGATAATATCTATGTATAATAACATATTATATATAATATGTGTTACATAGATATTATATAATAATATTAATATATATATTATGTTTTATATATTTATATATATTACAATACTCTCTATCTCTGTCTCTCTCCCTCCATGCTATCTGTTCGCACTTACCTACTTCTTTTTATTTATATGGCTCTAAAAAATCGTCTATTATTTATAATTAATTGTACCGTTTATTAGTTTTGTAAGCTTTAGTTTAATTAAAACATTCGCTCGTATTTTAGGGTGTTCTTCATCGTCGCGTATTGTGCCATAGCCTGCTCGGTGCATGCCAGGCGAACGCCACCGTTCAATTACATCTGTCTATTTCTGCTGGTACGATCTCTCGACGTTTCCTTTTTCTCCTCGCAACAGGGTGGTCTCTCAGCGTAAATTAAAACTAATCCCTCAAATCTCTTATGAATCGCAGACACTAGCAATGTCGTACCTGGCCGCTTTTGTCTCCGTGTTTTACAGCATCGAGGTGATCCTCATCGTTATGGGCATGACCGCTGTCGTCACGACAATCATAGCTCTTATGGCAACATTCTCCAGGGTAGTCCTCTCTCTGTCCTTTTATTCTATACCTTTATTCTATATTTCCGTCGCAATTTTTACGATATTTTCCGATTCACCATGCGTCACACTGAAACTTGCACTAAAATGTGACGATAATTAATTTTCTCCTGAAAACTTTATATATATATATAATATATATTATATATAATATATAATATATAATATATAATATATAATATATATATCATACAGAAATGGTAAAACGTTACGTTTTATAACACTTTTCAGAAAAAAATTCAGTTTTGTTGCAAATGTGCAACAACTTTGTATTACGTTTCCTTCAATTTATTTCCATTTATATTAAGTATATTAGGCAAAAAAAAAAAAAACAGAGAAAGAGAGAGAATAAATGACAATTAAGAATCGTTATTATGATGAGATTACAGTTTGACTTGACAATGAGGCCGGGCTTGCTGATGGTGATTGGGTTGGTTTCGATCGTAGCCATTTTTACGGTGTTAATAATCTTGCTGTTCACTCACGTAATTGTTTTACGCTTGGTAATCGCTATCATTGGAACGCTCCTGCTGTGCATGGTCAGTGTATTTTGAATTCTTGGAAAATTCTATTCAACATTCACATTTTAATTCGACTTTGCAGTTCCTTAAAAATTCTAACATCTGGGAAGTGGGAGTTAGCTGTATAAGTGTATACCTATACCTATACCTATACGTTATTTTTAATTTAACTGCGCAAATGTTTATTTTAATTTTCTCGATTATAATTAATTCTTAATATTATAATTCAATATTGCAATTAAAATAAATAAAATAAAAATAGATAGGAATACTATGTATTACACATAGGTATATACATATACATATGTATGAATTAGGGCCAGTTTTTCAATAGTCGCTTAACTTTAATCTTAGCTTAACTCACTCTTCGTTTTTTTTCTACCTATCCCTTTTAAGAAAAAGATGAAGAGTGAGTTTAGCTAAACTTCAGTTTAAACAACCATTGAAAAACTGGCCTTTACGCCTGTATCTACCAACGTCGGTTAAATTTAACCTTAGATTAACTCACTCTTCGTCTCTTTCTAACTGATCCCCTTAGAAAGAGACGAAGAGTGAGTTAACCTAAGGTTATAGTTAACCGACGTTGGTAGAAACGGGCATTAGTCGCATTTCTCTGCACACGCCAACTGCAAAGGTCAATCGGGAACTTTGAATAATAATCAATTTCCTGCAGTAATAGATATAATAATTATATAGGCAAGATTGTTTTATTAAAATAATCGTAAGTTTTATGTATTCTCAGTATCTCTACTTCGACGTGCAAACGATCATGGGTGGACGCAGGATAGAATTGAGCCCAGACGAGGTTGTCTTCGCGACTACGCAGATTTACGTCGATATCGTGCTGCTGTATCAGTATTTGCTGATGTTCATGGGATTCTTTCACCGATAAAAGAGAGAAAACAAACGTCCTCGATATATATTATACTTTACATTATATGATGTATATACACTTACATATATTTTTTATATTATATTATGTATAACATATTAAATTATAATATTTATTATATAAAACGTAATAAAATATAAATATATGTATAATACACTTTCTTACTTTTCTCTTTACCTTATAATGTAATTAAATATAATTTTATAATAATCTTATATAAAATATAAATAAAAAATGTAATCTTTTATCCTGCATGCTTATTATACATTTCTCTACAGTTCCCCTCGTTACTGATCGTCGATGATGTCGGCAGCGCAAGAATTTAATTGTAAAACTATATTATATATGTATAATACATATATTATGTATGTATATGCATACAATAATTATAGATAGAAAAAGAGGAAAGACGAAAAAAGTATACGAGTAGTGTCGAGATGAGGTATGAGGTACCCTACATACTATGTAGGGTCGCGGCCAGAGAAGTTGCAACACTTTTTTTAAAAATAAGTTTGAAAAAATAAGTAATAGTCATAGGATGAGTACGTGTGTCGGATGTGTGTCGTGCGTATGTGTGCGTGAAATATAGGTGCTATCTTATCTTTGCTATTACAAGGACAGATATAGGTTGGTAACATAGAAAATGACAGAAAATAATAATTTTTTCGGTAAAACATTTGGCTGCAGGATCCCTTGCCCTTCAAGGGATCCTGGGGCCAATTAAATTCTGTACACGATACCGACAAATATCGGTGTCGTTGCGCAGCTTTTATACAATATGAAAAACCTGCGCAACGACACTGATGGTTGTCGGTATCGTGTACAGAATTTAGGCCCTGCAGTGACAGGCGAACTCCAACGTGACAGCGCCACGATCTAGCACGGAACTAAAAACAATCGATAATTTTGATCGTTTACTATGTTTTCTGTGTTACCGTGCTATACCTGTCTTTGTCTAACGGATACCTATACGATATATCTATCCTTGTCAGATTGCAGCAGCGCCATCTCTGACAAGATCCGGCAACTACTGTTGCACGCAACACTGCTCTTCTTGTCATTCTGCTTGTGTATTTGCATTTGTAAAATTTGGGCGGAAAAATCTTTTTTTCTACGCTTTGAATCTTATTTCTACTTGCATGATATTGTTCCTACATGTTGTGCTTGACACTCGAGGTAGCCTTTCAAAATTGATCGCAATTTAGCTCCAGTACAGTAGGAATCGCATAATTTTTCAAGTCCGCTCGCAAAACTGCGACGAACAAGCCTCCTCTCTGATAGAAGTCTATGACTAATTGACTATTTCGAACATTCGAACATAAATGTAATGAATATAGACTGCGCGGCTATAGTCATTGTCGCATACTTTTCGTCTTTCCTCTTTTTCTGTCTAATGTCTTTAATTATAAATTATAGGGATAGCAAATTAATATCTTTCAAAATTGACGCACACGAATATGCGACGATACAAATCAATGCCGAGTAGTAGTCCTATTTATTATTATTACATATAATATAAATAATAATATGTATAATAAACATTTTAAAAAATTATTGCATTATCGACCCCCCAGCGCGCGCGTGCGCGCAAACCCTGCATTATATCGAAGGTCGATAACAATGAGATCTATAACTGCAGTGCATAGCAATAATTTTATTTATTATTATTATTATGATATACAATTACATTATATTATTGTAAGGTAAAATATATAGCCCATATTCTTTCGATTGTGTGCTATATCTTACTTTTGAAGAGCAAGACGAGCTTTATTTTGGTAAGTGTACATTTCTGTTCAAGCTTTCTTCCTACTCTTTTTAAAGCTATAAAGCAATGACTATAGACCGCGCAGTCTATATTCATTACATTTATGTTCGAATGTTCGAAATAGTCAATTAGTCACAGACTTCTATCAGAGAGGACTAGAGGAGGCTTGTTCGTCGCAGTTTCGCGAGCGGACTTGAAAAATTATGCGATTCCTACTGTACTGGAGCTAAATTGCGATCAATTTTGAAAGGCTACCTCGAGTGTCAAGCACAACCTGCACCTGCACAACGCGGCGGAAGGAGCAGCGATTCCTTCCCATTCCTTCCTGACGAGAGACGAGACTGACGAGCGAGTTCAGCGAGTCCGTCAAGTTATAACCCCCTACTTTTCTCTTGACTGCATCTTTCGCTTGTAATTTTTGGTGATATTAACATTAATAATGCGATCATATTACTAATTTATTTATTTTAACGAGATTGTTATTAATGTTGTACATTATACATTTCGTTGCCTAGTTAAAAAAAAATAAGTTATCATAGGTATTGGACTTTACTTGGAACTCAAGGCTAAATATATATTGACATTTTGCTAATTTAGCAATTTGTAGATTGATTCGATTTCTTGATTCGGTTGCTTTTTGTAGAAAATGGAGAGCGAACGCTTAACTGACAGAGACACCAAGAGACACGACGAGAGTACTGAGGCTAAACCTAAGGAGGCTCTAGGCTTGACCACCACAGTAGCCTTGGATACTCTGCATCGCGATGTTAGACGCGTTCTGCAGGAGTACGAGGAAGATCGCAGAAGAAATAAGTAGTATCTTGTACAGCGCGATTGTGACTATTTCGAGCGTATACGTAAATGTTTATATGACGTTTATACTTGTATATATCGCGACAATCGTTTATATATATTTAGGAAGTATAGAGCTTGGCTGAAGGATGCTCTGCATCATCGGAGCCAATATACGACGCTCTGTTGGACCTCTGCAATTGCGCTGCTGATCAACGCCATTATTCTCATCGTTGCGTTCTTCACGCTCAATGAAACATGGTAAATTAATCAGGACAGCACATTTATGTGAGATAAATGACTTTGACCATTTCTCATCTATCCTATTTATGCTTTTGGGATAACAACTCCGTAAATAAATATTTTTTGCAGGTATTCAACACTGCCGTATGAAGGACTGATAGTCTGTTGTTTAGTAGTATTGAATTTCATCTTAGTGATATCGGATAACAAATTACGACACGAGGAAATTCCTCATAGAGTGAAAACTCTTCTTGATCAACTCAATGGTATGTATTTAAATAGATAGAGACTAAACAAGACGTGCCATATCTGTGACATTTATTTTGTGTTAAAATTAAAATTGCAAGCTGTAGAATATATGTATAGCCTATAGCCTGTATAACAATATCGCGCAGTTCCTATATAAATCTTGTACGACGCTTCTCACAGTGGCAATGCAGTTGAATGCAGTGTACAATTGTTTGTTTCAAAATTGCAGTTGCACGTTCCACATGTCAATGGAAATCCGACAACTATCCGCATCTGTGCAGTCCGCAATCCCCTTGCTTGACCCTGCAGTGGACGTATCGTGATGGTCAAGTAGTCAACTTGCCATGGGCTTTATTAGTGGCCGGTGACATAATCGTGATGAAGCCAGGCCAGCAAGCACCTGGATATTGCGTGCCGTACGACGTACGTGAATTTAATTCTTTCTAGACTTTAGTTTTTCCAGACTCTCTCTCTCTCTCTCTCTCTCTCTCTTTCTCTCTCTCTCTCTCTCTCTCTCGCAGACTTCTAGAAAAATGTTCAGTTTTTTTCCAAGATATCCAGGTTATACAGAGATTTTGTTAAAATCACTGTTCACAAGATCGAGCTTTCTAATTGAACTTTGAATTGAATTGCAGGATCCGGAAGCGCCAGTTTTGCATGCGAGGGAGACTTACAGTGCGCCGGTACACAGCGCGAACGAGATCTTCTCCACGCCGCAAGCCCGCGCGCCTCTCAAGAGCAAAATCTACAAACTCCAGGAAACGCCTTATCTGATGAATCTCCGAATGGCGCTAGATCAAGCTCTCGATCGACCAGTCACATATTACAATCGCAAGCGTCACTTACTGATGATCTGCTGCATTGAGCACTTGACCTACCCGATATTCGTCATTGTTATTTTTGTGGTCAATCTGCTTCGTTATCTGTATTTAACAGACTACTTTGGTACCGGCCACTGGAGCGAGATGTTTCTATTGCAACCGATCGCCGTGAGTCTGCCGTTGCTGCCGTTGGTGTTCCCCGCCTGCTGGATATTCCTCAACTGCTTCGGCATGGCTCGTTTCAAAGCGTTGTTCAAGCTTTATCTGTCTACAAAGAAACTCCAGGTCAGTAATTTAGAAATTAAGTAATTTAGAAAAATTCATTATTTACAAATTAAAATTTGTACTAAATACAAGTATATTACACGTATGTAATATATTAATATAATACACATTCTATAGTGCTATAGAGGTTATTACAATTTTTATAAATTAGGATTAATAAAGAAAGATTGATTTATAATTTCTATAAATTTAGTTTGTAGATCCTTTTGAAGACGCGGATATCAGTGGTCCCGGTCATCCGGATGTAGTGTATAATTGGCTGGAACTCAAAGAGTACTTTTTCAATATTCTTTTTGGCAATGAGCACATGATGTCGCGGTCGGCGAGCATTCTGCACGTATTGGGCTCTGTGACTGTGAGTATCGTAGCACGAATTGTCCGTGAATCTATATCCGAGTACCAATATGGGCAATGATTCTGTCGATTCGCCATATAACATTCTACATATAATTTCTGTGTGTTAGGCACTGTGCTGCGTAGATAAGAAGGGGATTCTCTCATGGCCTAATCCTACGGCGGAGAAAGTATTTTTCCTACGTAATGCCAATATTTTGTCGCCGAGCTCGAGGTAGTCATCTTATAGTCGCGCGGACCCAGTTGGGGATATAAAAATCCGAGTATCTAAAAATCCAAGAATTTGTGAATTTCTCCCCCTGAGATGAAGGAGTTTAACGTAACTTAAATTCACGTGAAATCACGCGGCGGTATCGTATCGACGTGATTACAGTCCCGTTTATTTTTCAGTACCGGCAGCGTGGACAAGACGGCTGATAAGAACCAGGAGTCTGAGGAGACCAAGATCAACTCCAATAGAACGTCTTACGTACAGCACGGTAAGGAAGGATGGGAGACAGCGATAGCCGAGTGCGCGACGTAACGACGTCCGATGCTTCGCAGATATGTCGCACTCCACCGCCGAGGTTTTGGATCTCACCCATGATCACGCCCTACCGTTCCGACTGCAGTTTGACGACCACTCGTGGCGACAACATCTCAACTCCCTGAAGCCGCTAGGCCTGGCGATTCTCCTCAACACCTGCAACATGGACACGCAGGAGCGCTACATGCAATTCTGTTGCCATGTCACTTGCGAGGCTCTCTACAACGAGAACCTGGTTCCAGTGACGAACAGACGGTATGCGCGTCCTTAATCCTTTTTTTTCCCCTCTTGGAATCGGTTGCCATTTTCTTGCAAAATCCAAAAGAATCGAAAAGTAAAATTTATTCAGCAGATGTCTGTGCGAACTGGCGAAACAGATCGGCTTCCAGGACCAAGCGCAAAAGATCTTTCAACTGGAGCAGCAACTGTGTACATTTAGACATGTAGTAAGTATTACTGACAATTGTTTGCATGTAAGAATTTAGGAGAATGCTTTTCCCTTTTTTTAGACTCAATTGATGATCCATAGTGAAATCGCCCTTTGAAAAAATTTTGGAAATTGGTCGCGCGTCCTGGTGATCGCAGAAATTGTTCAACTAAAGTTTGAGCAGCTGCTTAAAAACAGTCTTAATCAAACTGTTTTTTAGAACAGACTTCGCCATTCTAAAGAGATATATCGGATTCAAAGGGGGATGATTTTTGTTAGAAAAGCACATAAAAGTCGTCAATCGGAAAAGCAAACCATAAACGCTTTGTTGGTAGCAACCGGAGATGGTCAGGCGGGATATAAAGTTCGCGCGTTCACTGAGCATTGCGACAAAGTTGAAGTTCCCGTTTCCTCATATGGTCGCCGTGGTCGTGAAAGAGCGCAGCGGTGGCGGTCTACAATTGTTGACGCAAGGAACGGCTGACATAATTTTGGACTCGTGCATCGAGTACTGGGACGGTCATGATCTCTGCCCTTTTTCCGCATCAGACAGGTACATCGTTCACGATTTTGATTGGACATATACATATATATACAGCGTGTATCAGAAATACTTGTACAAACTTTAAGGGTGAGTTCACCACACATAAACAAGAAAAAAAAGGTTATATAAACGTATGTCCGGAAATGCTTGATTTATAAGTTATACCCAAAAAAACTTGTTTACACTTGTGGTTACTTTGCTTTGTACGTTCGACTATATAATCTATGATCCGACGTGTCCATGCGTGCATTGAAGCAAGTGGAGGACATTTTGAGCATGTGTTGAGAATTGTGAGTGGATAAATAATTGGGCTGAAGATGTATTAGACTGGTCATGTGATTGTAGATGTATTCTGTCCATTCTTGTCATTGAATGTAATTTTTTTATTATAACTCGTAAACCAATCATTTCCGGACATATGTTTATATGACCTTTTTTTCTTGTTTATGTGTGGAGAACTCACCCTTAAAGTTTGTACAAGTATTTCTGATACACCCTGTATATATATATACATATATGTATAAATATATACGAGTATATACAGACTCTTAAACAAATTATCCTAGATTATCCTATTATGTAAGGAGAAGGATTATATATGTTTTTAAAATGTTTGGTCCATTGCGCATTGGTAAAGTTTACGTGTTATGTAACAATTCTGGTTTAATAATAGTGTCCCTCTTTTGATAGCGATAATTTGATAATAATAATAATTTCCTCATTTGTCGTCGCAGAAAAAAGGTGCAAGACTTCTACCAGAGGACGAGCTTGACCTCGTACTGCACCGCATTCGCTTACCGACCGCTGACGCGCGCCATCAGTGACAAGATGTCAGAGATATATTTGGAGTTGCCTGCTGATAGCAAACACTTGTACACGCCCCACAGGAGCCCGACCCCCTTGCCATGGGACTTCAGAAATGTTCTCGATCCCAGAGTACGAGGAATACTGGGGCAGTTTCATTCGACAGGTTGATCATCTACTCACTAATTCAACGGATTTTTGTCTGTAACTTTGATCTTTGATTAATTTATCTTTATTTGTGTTTCGCAAATATTTCGACTGCAAAGAAAACGTGGCTTCCTTTTCAGATTCCTTGTTGTGCAACGAAAGTAAGGATGATGTCGTGAGCGACGTCGAAAGCAGCTTCGAGGTGCAGTGCAATCAGGTCTTCATCGGAATGGTAACCATGCAATATCAGGCGCAAACCGATATGGTGCGATACTACTATGGTCGATCGTTAATCTTTTTTTTCCCTTTTTGTTGATTACTGCAAATGCAGTGATATATTATATATATTATGACATACTTGTGTAGGTGCAACTGATCGAGCAACTGGACAGGGCGTGCATAAGATTCGTCCACTTCAGCAAGGAAAACGAGCTGCGTTCGCGCGTTTTTTCAGAGAAAATGGGTCTGGAGAGCGGCTGGAATTGCCACATCTCGTTACTCAGCGAAGGGGCCAGGTATCGTGTGTTGTAGACGCGTGATGTATCGTTTTTCTCTCAGTGTCTCTTGGACTTCTTATGGGTCATATTCGCGACTTTTTCTTACCGTCAGCGTCTCTGATCCGACATTCTCGATCCTTATTACCTCTTAATTTTTAGACAATATGTTTCCTTTTACAAGAAAGGAGACAGAAAAAAATATTTAAAATGAGAAATCTAAAAATATATTTAAGAGAGTTTCCAACTGAAAGGGTTAATTGGAAGATCAGACACGCACGTGGGAAAGCTGCATGCGTATTAACGACGCACTCTTATTCTTGTAAGAGCGAGCTACCATGAGGCTCAAATGTAAAATTGTTATTTGAAATTGTATATTGAATATACATGGACATATTTTACATTTGAGCCTCATGGTAGCTCATCATGTTCATCGTTGTTATGCGGGATGTCTCAAGAAATAATATTACAAGATCCAGTTTGTATACACTCTTGATTTGAATACAAATTAACTTAAATGTATATGTTTTATAGCATATAAAGATCTATTTAAAAAATAAAACGTTCAGAAAGACGTATATAAAAATGCAAAGAAAGGCAATTAGTAATTACCGTATTTTAAAAGGTATGTGTAAATAGATGAAACAGATCCTTAGAAATTCTAAAAATCGAGGATCGAATCTCAGGTTTAAAATTGAATCTCAGATACATGTTTCTCCGAGACATTCTTCAGTGTCACTAATCTTGAAGATGATGTCGCGATCATTTGGCTGCAGTGTCCTAATACCTAACATGTGTACTAATATCTCATTTTTTATTTAGAGCATCGAGTCGCATATTAACGCAGTAATTTTATTTTATTATCACTCGATTGTACCTCTTCCTGATAGATACTATGCAAACTTTGCAAATTTTCAATAATATGTTCCTTAACAAATGTGAAGCAATTTCGTTACTGTGTGTGATTGCGAGTCGACGTCTATCAAGGATTTGATCATGCGAATACACGATTACTCGCGCGAAGAAGATACACGCCCATATGTACTTTACTGTAACTAACACATACATGACAATGTCAGGTCCGAGAGTCCAGTGGGTTGGTGGGTGAGCCAGGCAGCAGCCATGTCCTCACCCACTCCCTCACCCACGGCCCAATCTCATCAGCCTAATTACTCCTGCATGGACGAGGCCAGCCACTTGCTTAATCGTGTCTTACCTCGGTACGTTACGCCGATTACATGCAGAAATATAGCTCACTATACGCTGTACAATATAAAATCTGATAAAATCAGACTTCCGCTTTGCTTCGAAAGAAAAATAAAACAAGTTAAAACGGCAACATAATATGTTATATTAACCATAGAACGTACAATTGCACCTAAAAGAACCTAATGGAAGTTAACAAATTATTCAGACAAGAGATTTGAAAAGAGGGGAAAAAAATTAACTTGAAACAAGTATAAACGATACACACACTAATCAGAATATATCGTGAGAAAAAAACTTAAGTACTTCAAATCCCTTGCGCGTTCTACGGTTGATCCGATCAAGACAAGAAATGTACGGCATGATTAGAGAGAATTCTCTCCTTTATTTGTCATGGAAGCTTTGCCGTGTCCCAAAGGACTTTTTGCGGCAACCTAACGTATACCTACTCTTGGCTTCTTAGCATTAGATGTGTTTCTTATCGTCCACCATTATCACTAGTGAAATATCGAGCGATTGGTAGTATCCACTAAGAAGGAATGTTTCCCCGTTTTAGCACCAACTTGAACAACAGCCGAGCGATGAGCATGTCGGCACCGAGCGCTATCAACACGGACTTCTCGACGGTCAAGTTCGACGATGAAACCACCGAGTGGAACAACACTTCGCAGGTCAAGAGCGCGATGAGCCACAGGTTGTTGTGATATCTAAAGCAGAATAAAAAGATTTCTAAAAAGATACGCGTTAGTATATTTAAGGTTTGATAATGCTACAGAGATAACAAACTGTCGAGCAGGGAGCAGGACACAGTGAGAAGCGAGGACAGCGTTTTGGTGCAGAGCGTCGATCTAGGATCAGGCCAGGAGGCTTGGAGATCCTTGAGCTGCCTCACCGACAGCACCGAGCAAAGCGCGCCTGTCAACTTCGATCTGTCGAACAGGGTAGGACAGATCTCTCCCCTTCTCGATTAAATTAAACTTAATAAACGTTTATGATATACATATACATGAGATACTTATTCTGCGAGCGCAGGCTAAATTGCCGCGGGGCATAGATAAGATACGTCCTCACATCGAACTGATAGACAACGTTCCTTTGCTCGTATCCCTGTTCACCGACTGCAACACCACAGTGACTCGCGAGATGTTGCACATTATGCAGGACTACGGCGAGGTAGTATGCGTGCTTGGATCCTCCGCCAACGCTGAGAACATGCCAATCTTCATGCAGGCTGACGCAGGGTAACTCTAATCCTTGTAATTGATCGACTCGGTGAGATTTTTTAGAAACGTAATTAGAGGCAAAATTTCTCATCCAGGGTACACAGAGAATCAGTGGGTCTATCTGGATTGCAATCGTCTAGTGATCCTACATCCCGGAAGTAAAATGTTTCATAATATTTTCCCTTGAATCGTGAAAATTCTCTGAAAATTCCCTCTAAATCCCCATTTTCATTGTCATTCAAATTTCCAGGCAAAACCTCTCAAAAATGTTCAACAGAAACAAGTACCTCGAGACAGATCCATATAGTTTCTGATCTAACCGATTTAATGCGAAAGTGATCGGCGAGTATCTCTTTGTATCCAAGTTTTCTAAAGACTTGTAAATCGATTGCAGAGTGGCGGTGGAGCCCTTGTACCCCCAGGTGTGTCAAAAAGTGCCCGTGTTGGTACCCACCACGGAGAATCAAGGAATTTCTCCCGTCGATCTGAGTAGAGCGCTCAACTCCGTCGCGTGTTCACTGAGCGTGAAACGCGAAGACCCCGTGGCAATCTTTCATCTCATTATGGAGGTATGGTGTATTTTCCAGGAAATTAAACGGGAAGATAATGAAGCACGATAAACGTTCTTTTCTTTGCGTACCCCCAGGCTCGTCATTATATGAAGAATCTATGGAACTGTATACAATTCTGGCTGTGCTGCTTAGTTACGCTCTCATTTATGCAAATGTTATCGGCGTTTCTACTGCTGCCGCCACTGTTATCCATCGACCAGGTACTCTGGCTGTGCTGCTTGATAATTCCCATACTATCGACATCCATGATCGCCACGCCGATAGAGCCGACGATAATGCAACGCGCGACTGGGAAGAATCAATGCGTAGTTAACGGAGAGGTGAGAAGGGCGTTAAATGTACATAAGGTCATTGGCAATCATTTTGAAACTCGCGTGCTTCATATAGTTCGAACATCGACAATCCCTTGCGCGATTGTAGGTCACGCTATTCGTGCTATGGTGCTATGGCAGCAAGTTCTTACCGACGGTGATCACGGTGATCCTCTCGCAGTGTACCTCGTTCTTGATGCTTTGCCCCGTCTACGTGCCGCAGAACTCCAAGTGCCTGTATATATACCCAGATCCGCGAGACCAGATTTGGGGCGGCTGGGGCAGCAGGCCGATCGTCGTTCTGGTCGTGCAACATTTCGCTCTCACACTCATAGTCCTGCACTTCGGTAATTTGACGATCTAGCGATATCTTTTCTGTCGTATTGTTAATGGCATATCGTGTAAAAAATTTAGTCGTCCAGTTTGTCAAATCCTTTTGTTGAAAACAAAATTACTCAATTTGTTAATTTTTTACTTTATCAATCAAAATAGCTTTTGTTTTGCCTTCAAGTTCATTATTTTATTTTATCTTGTTTTCTTATTTCTTTTTTTTTTAAATTTTCTAATTCTCTTTAAAAAATTGCATTATTAACTTTTTTTCAATCAGTATTTAACAGAGACATGGCAAATTCTTTACACCAACCTAATAATACAACAATACATATTGACACACTAAAATAATAATACATTTGGAAGCTCATTAATATATATATCTTTTAATCTTTTCTTTCAGTTACGATATCCGTCAGCTTTGTGCACAGGGAATACTCGATATGGAAGAAAAATCCTATGAGTAATTGCACCTGGTTTCTTGGCGTATTTATTGTGTAAGTGAAAGATCTAATCGAATAGTCGTGTCTGCCGCAAAAAAATTTGTCCTTTCGAATCCTTAGATTGCAGATTAAATTCTGAAATACATCTGTCGTTGCGTTATTGTCGTAGATTGTGCGTGCAAGCGGTATTCTCCGGTGTGGCATTCCGCAGGTTTTGGCGGGAGGAAGGCAAGAAAATCGAGAATTTCCCGATTCACGTGCCGTTGTTCTTCCTACTCTCTGTTCCGCTGACGTTCGCGGTTAACGAGTTGACCAAGTGGCAAGAGATCAAGTAAGTCCATCTCCTTTTGCATGCCTTTAGTCGTTCATGGCGCGTTTGCTGCAATTTCTGAAATTATAATTAATGTTTCTATTCCCTCTTTCTCAGAGTGAACGTCAGGTACCAGAAAAGAGCACGTTTAGAATTTGGTACGAAGCTGGGAATGAATTCGCCATTTTAATCAAATTAGTAGCACCAATTTGATGTTTTCGAAATATCAAATGTGTTTTAAAAGATATACGGGTATACATCGTTAAGTGTATATATTATTAGTGTATGCTATCGAAAGTACTTACTTTCACGATTCAGTTGCTGCAAACTCGAGAAGTCCAAAAGGCTCAAGGGTTTTTAAGAGTGAGCTTTGTGTACTTATAACGCCGTGTCAAATATTGCCAAACCATTAGACTCGAATGAGGCACCGGTATTTTTCTATAGCGATATGTGCATATTTATATTTTGCAATGTTAACCGACCCACGTCGGACACTGCGGAGCTGTCGATTGTGCGAGCTTAAACAAGCGCCGCGCCGCGCTGCGTATTGCGTGAGCTTTCATACGATACATGGGGCCGAATAGCGGAATATCTATCTTATTTTATCAAACCGCTCTGATTAAGGCGCGCTTTTCTCGTTCTTGATTCTGTCATAATTCAAGATGTCTCACATCATTGGTATATCGCCTTAGATTTCATTAAAGAAAAATAAAAATGATTATTTTAATAGTAAATAATAGTAAATAAATAGTAATTTAAAAATTACAGGAAGATTGTTTTATTTTTTCTAGTATCCATAGTAGTACGAGCGTGCCTTAGAAATCTGAGACATCTTGTATTTGACGACTTTGGTATTATACGTAGAGTATTTGTATGTACACATGTAAAGATGTTCCTATTGATAACTTTGACATCCTCGTTGATGTTCGATTTCGCAAGCTCGTTGTAGAATCGCATAGGTAGTCGAGAAATCGGACATTCTTAGCGTGAACGCAACGTTAATAATTTATTTGTTGTGATCGAGGATTAGCCGAGACTTTAGCGAATTAAATGTACTCTGTGAGAGATTATAGGTAGCCGCATCGAGCTAAATTCGAACTCTAGCAGCAGGAGTCTCGCTGGCACGAAACAGTTCTCTGGTTGTGAGACAGTGCTCGCGTTCGCGGTCATATTTGGAGTTCTTGATTTTCCACCGATAAAATGTAATATGATATCGTCGCGCGATTCTTAGTCCTTGCACTATGCGTAATTAGAAATCGTTACAGATTGCACAGCAAACACGATCAACGCTAATAGCACGCTACAACACATCGTCGCGGAATACATCGCCTCATACAGCAATTTCGGTGAGAACACCGACCACACGAACAGATGGTGACGTTGATTGGTGACAACGATCATGTAGATGGTTATCGTCAGCAGCCTCCACGCGATGTAAGTCCTACTCGTACGCGCGACAACGTCTGTACTGCAGATACAAATCGATTCTCTAATTAATAACGATTGTATCGGTAAGAATTTCAAAATTCGCCAAGTACTCACCTATGGTATGTCTGATATAGCTGCCGATAATAAATGAGTAGAAAGTAAGCCAGGACAGGCGCGGAATAAGTATTGACGATTAAATACACACCGGTGACGAAAGGCATGTAAAAACGCAGACCGACATATCCTGCCGCGACGTCTATACTTGCGAGGCTATTGGAATTTCCCTAAAATGTCAATCGTGCACAGTACGAGATAAATAATCAGCTTATTTCTTAACAATCTCAGTGAATGATATTAAACTAATTAAACTAATCGTAACAAAAAAAGATTTAATATCATTTCTCGCCGAGAAAACTTGGTGAGAACTCAAAGTTCGATTAATTTTTACATGCTATTTATGGTACGTTATCCAAATATCCAAGCAGAAAAATGATTCCGATAAATTTAAGTAATATTGTGAAAAAGCAATTTCCCCTTCCTTTCTCTCAAGTTTCCCTAAAAATTATTTAGAAGAAGGAAAAGATTTGATCATGAAGATATCAAGTTCTTTCTCAGAGCTCCTCTCATTTTAGAGAAGTTTATATAGATTAATAAAAGTTAAGGATTTCTCATATATAAAGTCAGATACTTACCTGATAGAAATAAAATACATTGCCCAGCCAATAATGTACGAGAATCCCGAGATCGAGAAGATCATCGTCTCTTAATATAGAGTCGAGTGTCGAGCTTGTGACGATCTGCATCGGCAATAGGATCACGTTGTACGGTTGGTGCAGCATCGCCGAGATCGCCACCCACGTATTCACGATGAAAAACAGCATCGTGCTCGAGAAACGTCGTTTATCGCGCTTAATTATTAATGTCGCGCGATAGCCGTAGCTTAGCAGAGACAGCGTTATTATTCCCCAAAACATTCGTACCTCGTGTATTCCACTGCAATAAATGAAGAAGCTTGCTTTTTAAATGTACGATTCGTTCGTGTAATCGCTTCGATGAACGGTCGACGTAAATTGACATTTACATGGAATATAAAGAATGCACAATTGTTTACCTTGACGAGGGATACAATGGAATTGTTAAGACGGCACCATTGGACATGTGACGAAAATATATACAAGTCGCGATAGCCATATTAAGGAACAACGATTGCCGCTTGTGTTCTTTATCCTCGCACTCGTACGCGATCCAGATTAGAAGAACGAATGCTGAAAATAAATAGCACAAATTATATATTGGCTCAAATCTTGTGCGGAACATCTCGCGAAGAAACGATTTATTTTCCAATCGCTTATGATTAAGAGATCATCTGTATTTCAGTATTTATGTTGAGAGAAAATTAAAGTTTTCGTCAACAGGTTTAGACATTTTACCAGCTAGAAGCAGAAACGTTGTTCCGACTTTGCTGTCGTCTTCCTTCAACCAGCGAGCTATATCGAGCAGATGGGCCCACTTGTCGCCAGTGCTGTTTAGCTTTCGCAGAACTCTGTGCCCTATCAGTAGCAACAATAGCTTAGCACAAAGTTCTATGTGACGCCTAGTATCGTCGCAATTTGGACCCACCCTTGTTCGCACCTTAACGCTCGAAAGATCGCTATTATATACCGTACTATTAGATGGCGAAGAGATACATCTGCGACGCAACGGTTTATTCAAATCTGACTTGAATTTTATTATTATTCTATTATTTATTTTTTATAAATTTACGTAACAATAAATTAATAAGCACATTATCACACTTTTCATATTTTATCTAAAATAAATAGATAAAAAAGCACAATGTAATCTCTCTCGAGATATATCTAAAAAAAGTATATGTAACTATAATATATCAAATTCTGCTTGTCTCGCACATGTGAAATGTGTGAAGGTATAATATAATCTCTGAAAAATTTATATAAATTAAATTCCGACCCTTTTGTGAACAAATAGTTCAGTGTGTCTGATTTGAATTACCATTAGATCATGAAAAAAGATTATACTCACGATCGATAGTCCGCAAGCAATCTTGTGGAATTACGATAGAGAAGGTATGAGATAGTACTAGCCCAGAGGAAGTACCATGTCTGATGCTCCTCCTCAATGAAACTGCTGCCGGCGAGGCTCGCTATGTGCAATAACGTGCCGACTTGGAACACTCTTCGTATCTTTGGTCCCTTCATGAACTATGTATAATCGGTAATTAAAATATTATAATGGATATATTTATTTCAAAGGAAATCTTATTCTCTCTCTCTCTCTCTCTCTCTCTCAAATTCTAAAATTTCTAAAATATAGTACGAATTTTGTTTATAGGAAATAGGAATAATTATAATAAGAATAATTCCAGGTACTTGTACTAAAACATTTACTAGTATTCTCGTTTTAATTTAAAATAAATAAATACGATCTATAGAGATATAGTTATTTATCGCGCAGGAAATACTTTTAATTTTCTAAACTAATAATAAACTTCTTATTATCTTTCGCTAAAAATTAAATAAATATTGATTCTTACCTCCATCAAAGATAAGTCGCTGTTTATACAAAGATCACAGTTAATATATAAAATGCCGATGACTACGAGGAACAACAGAGCATCAAATATACTCGTCGGGTAGAAAGAGGTCGTGCTTTCAGAATTGTAAAGATAATACATTCCTAGACACAAGAAAAATCGCACCAAGAAAAACGATGCGGTCTTTTTATATGTAGTCCAAACAGTGGTTTGCACGAAAAACAAGACGGTAAGTATCTGAAACAAATGTAGAGTAAAAAATTATCTTCAAAATCCTTAATTTAGAGCAAAGGAGCCTATATTTATCTACAGAGAGTTACATATTATATCCCTGGAATTTACTCAACGGAATTATTTCTTGGACACTTTAATTTAGATTTGAATGCTCTTTGAATATAATTTTTTAAATACTTGGATCTTTTGAGATTATCCATTTAACTCACTTGACACAGAAAAAGCACGGCAACGGCCATCGGACGAAAGTCATACTTGATTATGCTGCTGATTAGAGCGTCCTTCATCTCTTTAAGGATCGCGTTATAAGACAAGACGATATTCTCGACCACCTCACTCTGTGTTTCGCTCACGTTCAACCAAGCGGAGTGTAGATTTACAGCGTCCAAATACTCTCGGTATATATCTGGAAAATATTGAGTTTCCCTTCATATGATTACTAATTCGTGATATTCTAAGATGTATCAAAAACAGACGACGAGAAACGCTACTTGTAAAAGAAAACATATCCTGGCGTATAAATAAGGATAATGGTAAGAGAACAATGTGTGTGTGTAATTTTTTTCAATTTGTCGTTTTAAAGTTTTAGCGAGATATGATGATTTTCTACTATTACAATAATAAAAAGGCAAATATGATAACATTTAGCTATGAGGTCCTCCATTACACCGGCCGATTTTACTTGTTAATGCACCTAGAATATGCGTAGAATAAATAAAATGATTCCATAAACTTCTTGAAGATACATACTAATATATAAAATTGTCACGAGTGTTCCTTTTTATTTCTTTAAATATATTTGCAATTTCTAAGTTTCTGGATTCTTAAAAAGTTGGATTTCTTGCATCATTAAGTTGATTTCTCTTTCCTCGATTTTTAAATTTCTAAAATTCTGAATTTCTCATTTTCTCGCTACCTAGGAGATATCTCAATATCCTTTAATATTCTGCGAATAATTCTTACGTCAAATACTTACACTCAATTTGCGACTCGCGGTGCGCGAGCTTTCGGAAACGGTGAAACACCTGCCTCGAGTTGTAATAAAGGAGGAAGAGCCGTTTAGCGTCGTCGAGATCGTAGATGCTGTCCAGAAACACGGAGCCGAGGTTTGTAGAAGGAATAGGTAAACCGAGAGCGGTAGACAACGTCGCTGCAACATCGAGTTGCTCGATTTCAATCGATTCACCGTCCTCTTGATGCAGACAGCGAGTTCCTCCTATCGTAATAAACGGCACTGTCGTCTCTTGCGGCGTCGAGCCGCCGTGGCCGCCCGAGTCCTTCATCCCATGATCGCCGCAGACGATGAAAAGCGCAGAAACTCCATTGTTGTTCTAAAAATGTGCAAATAAATGGCCATAGAATTTTATTATGCTCTAAATAAAAATGAGATAATTACGATACTTGTTAAATAATAGGCCTATAACTAATATACATATACATATATCAAGTATATAAATATATAAATTATTCTTATTACGTACATTCTGAAAAAGAGAAACAGATTAGAAAAAGCAGGGATGAAGGCAGTTTTTCAAATACTGACCCAATCTTGCACCCGTTGGGCTATTTGGGCGACAATCTCGTCCATTTCTCGTAGTTTGGGTTTAATCGAAGCGCCAAACGGACCTTCAACGTGACCAATGTGATCTAACCCAAGATAATGGAGAATCATCACAGCCCAGTCATTGTAATTCAACTCGTCTTGTATGTGTCGAGTCACATTATTATCAACCTGTTAAAAACTTAATAATCAGTCTCTCAAGAATAATCTTATAAAAATATAGGCTATACAATATATAGCTTGTGTTATATTTTATCATATTATACATTATGTACCTCCGTAAAATCGGTAACAAAAAATGAACTAGTGCCATCGTGACGATCAAATATATGGGGAAACAGAGAAAGCCAAGTGTCGTCTCCATAAAACACTAATCTATACCCATATTTGTTTGCTTGAAGCAATAAACTGTCGCTGTGCAAAGGTTTACTCCCAAAATTCAGTACTATATCTATAAAGTTTGGCACTGTACCAGTCATCATTGCCTGTATTGCCAAGTAAAGCTTAACATAAAAATTGGTTTCCGAGTATAGGGTATCTCTAAATAACGTGCTAGCAAAAATATTACAACTTTACTTTTATTCTAGGCATTGTCACTGTCGGCGACTGCAATTTAGCCCGTAGCAAGCATCCAGAAGAGTTTATCAGTAGACTACTTGTCAATGGCATGGCGGTTTTTCCCATTGGACCCGCGACAAAATCCCATCTTAGCCCGTCGATCACCATGATTATCAATTTCGTTACCATCGGCCTGTATAATGCATGTCTCTTTACACTGGAAAAAGATATAACAGCATACATTATACAACGATAAATATTTGGAATTAAAATATCAATGTATCAATGAATATAAATGCTTTTACATATTTATAATCTAATGAAAAACGGAGTACTGTCTCTAGCAAGTGTCTCTAATATTCAACTTGAATATATTTCTCAATTTTGTCAATACATTAACTAAAATGAAATTATATGACGATTATATCACAAGTTTGTAGATACATTAATTATCAAATAAAATTATACCTTTAATACGTTACAACATTGAAAGTATCGATCATATTAATATATTAAGTAAATTAATTAACTTATTCATTGTTTACTAACAGCGTTGATAAATTAATGCGATAAATAATTAAATGTGTTTAGTGCGGTCTTTACATGTGCAGAGATAAGGTTAATTTACCTCAAGTTACCGACGTATTCCGGGACATCTGATCGCGAGGCGATCGCATCAGTATGATGAGCGATGGGGAAAAAACCGTGCAAGAATAAAGCGATGGAAATCGGTGCGACCAGCAAGACGTAAAATAACAATAAATTATGTTCAGACATTATAATCAGCCGTCCATCAGGCTACTGACGAACTCCGACGAGTCCGACGTCCGACGTCCGAACTCCGAAGTGCCTGGAACTGGAAGTGGAAAGTGGAAGTACCAAGACTACCGAGCGGAGTGCGGACTGCGGAGTGCCGTGCCGCTGTGCGGTGTGCCGCCGGGCGTGCCGCTATGGGTGCATTCGGGGAGCACGCTATTAGCACAATTATCGTCCAAAACCGTTCGAGGAGACGCTTTGTGGCGCTATAATATACGATGATGACGTCACTCTAAAGGCAGCGTGACGTCATCACTCGCGCTATTTTCGCTATTATTTTCGAGGTGAGGCACGAAATGCTATTGCCGCTTATTCTCTCCTCGAACACTTGATTGCGTATAGGGGCTGCTTTCAGAATACTGCAGATAACGAAACGTAACCAATGTCAATTCCAACAATGGACCAAGGACCAAGTGAAGTTGAAATTAATCTGTTTGATGAAGAAAATGGAATAAATTATTCTATCAAATTGTCTCCAGAAGATGCTGCGCGTGCAAAGAATGGTAAATAATTGATGATACAGGTTATGTAGATAGTATTCTATTTGCTGTGTAATTATGATCAAATAAAAGTTGTAGGTAAAATAATAGCATAAAACTCAATAAATAAAGTTAAAATAAAAAACTCGTTTGTTATTCACACTTGGCACTAGCACAACTCGCATCATTGGCCATATTGCAATTTTATTCTAAAGTTGCGTTCGGGGAGCTTGCTATCGCTATCGCGCTATTGGCTCCCCGAACGTAGTTTATAGCGTTTGCATTTATAGCGTTAATAGCGTCTCCCCGCCTGCACGCTATAACTGATAACTCTCGAAAATTCGTAACTGGTAATCGCGCATCGCAATCGATCGACACGATACTCGATACTCGAGCTCTCGACTCTCGTTCTCTCTGCCGCGAGAGATTTCAAAAATTTCTGTCGTCTTCCGTCCTCTTTAAATTCGATTAATGTCAAGTAAATTAGAAAAATTTACTGGACATTGTCCATTGTCTGATGGTGCTTTTTTCCTGAATTAGTTAAATTAAAAAATTGTTAGCATTTTGTATCATGTGCAAAATTTCCGTATAATATTTCTTCCACAAAGTAATTCAGGAAAAAGCTTAGCACGTGTACGCGCGTAGGTACACATAAAACAAACGTGACAAATAAGGTGTAAATATAATATATAATATTTTGTTTAAATACAATGTAAATGGGCAGTTAAGGTGGTTCTTGCAGTCACAAAGGCAACTATTGTTACTAGTGACAAATATGAATGATTTAGTACCTATGTAAAAATCAGCATACATTTAAATTAATTATTCCGTAAGGTTTTTTCTCATTAAACCGTCTCTATATAAACTGAAAATAGCAGAGCAAAGTCACAAAGGAGGGAGTGTAAAAGTGGCCGTTTTTTGCCCCGATGAGGAACCTGTGAAACATTTTTTTCCATTTTATTTGAGGTTAAAATAAGAAGGAAATAATGGTCATTTACCCAGGAAACCGCGGAAAATATTTTGAAATCTATAATGAATGTGTTTAAAACGTTTGTTAAAATAGCTGTGTTTGAGCGGTTGGTAATTATTTAGATTAACTTATCCTTCTTCAATGACTTTGGCCTTGACATATGTCATCAAGGTCACCCTCCTGAGTGACCTACAGAAGGTTTTAGCCGTGCTCATTTTTTATTAAAAAGTTATTAACAAAAAAAGTTTGAAAAATATATATTGCAGTTATTTTGAGTATTAAAAGATATAAACGACTAATATATCAAAGTACATGAGTGTGCGCGGGGGGGGGGGGGCCTCCTCGGACCCCCCCGCAGACGTCAGTATTGGGTGGACCTCGCTTCAATTTGCAAAGTACATGCGTGTGCGGAAGGCTCCACCCCCCTCCCAGACCTCCATACAGGGGTCGGTGTGGAGTGGACCTCGCTTTAACTTACAAAGTAAATGCATGGGATGGGGGGTGCAAGGGGGAGACGAAGCCGACCACGCATGTATTTTGGTCTCGCTTTATCTTGCAAAATACATGCGCAGCTTTGCCTTTCCCTTGCATCTCCCATCCCATGCATTTACTTTGCAAATTAAAGCGAGGTCCACCCCATACCGACCTCTGCAGGGGGGTCCGAGGGGGCGACCCCCCCTCCTCCCGCACACGCATGTACTTTGGTATATTAGTCGCTTATGTCTTTTAATACTCAAAATAACTGCAATATGTATTTTTCAAACTTTTTTTGTTAATAACTTTTTAATAAAAAACGAGTGACTGCTAAAATCTTCTGTAGGTCACTCAGGAGGGTGACATTTATAACATATGTCAAGGCCAAGGTCATTGGAGGAGGATAAGTTAATTTAAATAATTACCAACCGCTCAAACACGCTATTTTAACAGACGTTTTGAACACATTTATTATAGATTTTAAAATATTTCCCGCGGTTTCCTGGTTAAATGACCATTATTTCCTTCTTATTTCAACCTCAAATAAGGTAGAAAAAAATGTTTCACAGGTTCCCCATCGGAACAAAAACGGCCACTTTTACACTCCCTCCTTTGACTAGAGAATGGTAGGACACGTGTGTCAGCTGACGCGTGCGCGTTGCTAAGCAGCCACTCAAGACGGCCGCCATGACTCTCGTGTCGTGTCGAAAGTTGCCGAAAGTTTGTCGAAATTTTCGCTTCATTTATATACGGTACGGTCAATCAGTTTGGTGTCGCGTCAGTATCTTTAGAAATGTTTATTGCATCGATTAAACAGTTTTTTTTTGTTCATCTAGTCGAGAAGTATGAACGTATTCCATGAATGTGCGATTACATGGTGATAATAGCTGGGAACGGGGGGTCAAAATTGGCAAAGTTTACGGACATATCTCCGAAATCAAGCAGTAAAAAAATCCGAAATTTTTTAGACACACTCTAGGAACGTTGACCTTTCATTTGATATCATATTTTCCGGGCTATCTACATTTGACCTAAATGCAAGAACCACCTTAAGTGTGCATTCGTGTAGATTCAATTAATAATTACGCGACAATAGAACTGTGCCTCTCGCATAATCTCGTTAAAGTTAAAATTAAGTGGAACAAAAGAAAATTTACTTTGCGCGAGATGAAGAGAAAATCTTGTCTCGTCTCGCACAGAAATCGCACGAGATAGGCAGACAGGCGTGATTCTGATTTTTACGATTTCTATGAACGTGCGCGCGCGCCTGAGGCCAAGAAACCGTTCGAACGGTTGCGGCCACCCTCTATGTATTGTAGAAAAGCTCGAACAAGTTGTCACCGATCAATAAGTGGAGGCGGCCTGTTTTGTCAGCCAACGCGGCGCAACGTAACGCTCCGCGTAGCAGGGCTCATCCGCGAGGCGTTGCATACGCGCGTGGATCATGCTTCGGTAATTCCCGAAACCGTGTCCGCGGCTTCTCGCGACTTGCATCCGAAATTAAGTGAGTGCCACGACTCAACGTACCCGCGCTTACGGGGGTTTCGCGCGTACGATCTCTTTTCACGAGCTTTTCGAATATATGTTTCCGGGTGCCTCTGAGTTCTGCGTTCTCCGTTCTGCGTTCATCTCGGCTCCGTGAACTTTACCTCAGAGTCATTAGATACCGAACGAATTCGTTTTGCGTTACCTCTTCTACATTATAATCTCCGCACATCTGTAAATATAGATACCTAAATGTTTGAGCGTCATCTTCAAATTTTCACGTATCTAATTCTTGAAATTATTACCTATAATTCTTCATTAAATTATTAGGTATAAAAGTGATTGTAAAATCGTATTTTTTTAATTCGCAAGTCAGTTTCAAGCGAATTTTATTAAATCCATTAATAACTAACATTCTAATTCTTGAGAATGTAATAATTAATATTCCTTAAAATTTTTCGCAAATCTCATTTTTTTATATTAAATTACTATCTATGTTTATTGCATCGATTAAACAGTTTTTTATTTGCTCATCTAGTCGAGAAGTATGAACGTATTTCATCGTTTCAACATTAATCCAGAAAAATGCAAGTCGTATTGGGGAAGGGGGGGGGGGCAATTAGAATTCTTTATATGCTATTAATATTGTGGTGTTTGATAAGGCATCAATACACACACACACACACACAATATATGTGCGCGCGCGCGTGTGTCATTCCATATGCGGTGAGAACGCTGCTAATTAATCAATAAATTATTTACGATTATTACGAATTTGTGTTTTTTTTTCATGCTTGTGAAGAATTGGAGGATTAAGGGGATCCTAAACCCGTATGATTTACCGACGGAAATGTGATTTTCGCACAGCTGCCATTTTTTATTGGATTTATAGAATTAAAAATCCTTGTCCAGGATTAAAGTGTACACGCAAACAAACACGGGACTTGTCAACTTTACGTTGACAAAGAAAAAAATTTTTTATATAATAAATTTTTTTTCTTTCTCAACGTAAAGTTGAACAGTGCCGTGTCCGTTTGCGTGTATACTTTAATCCTGGAAAAGGATTTTTAATTCTATAAATCCAATAAAAAATGGCAGCTGTGCGAAAATCACATTTCCGTCGGTAAATCGTACGGGTTTAGAATCCCCTTAAATGGAATAAAAATGAACAATTTCAGCGGCAATGGCATCGCTGGAGGACAGTTGGAAAGAAGCTACGGAGGGCCTGGACGCCGCGGTCTGCGACTCCTGGTTCACGCGGCTGCAGGAGCTCTATTCGGAGGAGAAACGCACGTACCATAATCTAGACTCGCTCAGGGAGAAGCTGAATCACTATTACGAAATCAAAAGCAATCTCAAAAATCCGCGAGCCGTCCTGCTTGCCATATTCTTTCAAAAGTGAGTGCCCCATATTCCATTCTTTCAATAATACAAGATGTTACGAGAACACAGAGTATTATTTGTCGTATTCATGTCTTTTGCTATATTGAATTGAATCACTGACTCGAAGATATCTTGTTGCAGCTTCGAGTACGATCCTAAAGCCTTGGTCTTTAGCGAGGACAAAAATCTCGAGCATTTCAACGCTTTCGCCGATGAGGCCGAAATCCCGTCGGTGAGTAAACAGTTCGGGTAAACAATTTTTGTCAATTGTTTCATTAACTTCTTACAGGTTTTAATCTTTTAATCCTCAGCGGGTATATCTACTATATATCTTTTATTAAATTGTTCCACATAACGCAATTTAGATATACAAAGCGAATATACAAAAAGGAATATGTTAAAAATAGAATGCTGAGAAAAATAGAACAAAAAAAAAAAGACAATTTTAATCGTACCGTTTTAAGATCTGCCAACGCTTTAGAGTCGAGTAAAAACGCGATGAAAAAGACATATATAAATAAAATACACTCAATTTCTGTTAATCATATTTACAAAAGTGATCCGAGTAATTTAATCTTGCAGGACGCGGAGCTCAGAGAAGAGACTTGTGCTCTGCTCAAAGTAGCGGCGACTCATAGTACCGAGGCGCACAAGGTGGGCGGTGCGTTTGGCAGCGAGGACGCTCACTACTTCCTGGACCTGGATATGGCAGTACTCGGTTCCCCTCCGGATAGTTATGCCGAGTACAGAGACCGAATACGCGGGGAATACTCTTTCCTCAGCGAGCCCATGTACACGGCGCTGCGGCTCAAGGTAAGCCATTCAACATCGCTCGTTCAACATTTAAGTGTAAACAGCAGAAGAGAGGACCGTCTTATCAGATACCATCAGGTATAAAATAAGATATTACGAAAGCTTCGCGTAAAGTTTCGCGAAATCACCGTTGGATCGCTAACATTCCGTAAAAAAGGACTACAGTGTTTTCTAAAATCATCTACAAGACATTATCTAGAATCTAGAGTTGGTTAAGGAAGAGTTAAGCCACCTAGTATTCCTTTCACTGATTGACTCCGCCATTACCCGATCAGCGCTTCCGGTTCTTTCAAAACATTTGACAGGTTGTTGTCATATATATCAATAATATATAAAGTATTCAGCAACTATAAAATATTGAAAGTGATAATATATTTTATGATAATTTTTAAAATATATACAAACTGAAATCTAAGCAATTAAAAAATTTCGCGTATCGATGAGTTGGTTCACGTGGTTTTGATCGGGAAATGTTGTCTTCAAGATTTCCAGCCGGCTAGGCTATACTCTACAGCCATGCAGCATTGGCTCTTCCTTGACCAACTGTTGATCAACTCTACTACTAGAATCTAGATAATCTTTGAAGAGCGTTGAGAATGTTGAGCAAGGACAGAGTAAGATAATAATATATAACATATACATATGTTAAATCTTCCTTTTCTTCGAGATATTTAAAAATTATCTGGAAATAGAAAAGAATCTAAAAATGTCAAGTAGAGACAGGGAGGGATTACGATTTCGTCTCGTCCTCGCGTCAACGTTTCTCTCATCTATGTCCGTACGTCTCAGGTGTTACAGAATTTCCTGCAGATCCCGAACATCTTTGCCACCGTAGAGTTTCGCGACAAGCTGGAGGAGCAGGCGCGCCAGAACATCCAAGCGGAGGTGGAGATGCTGTCTTAGAAATGCTCTTTCGCCGCTTTGCTTTCGTTGAACTGCGTTGCGGTTCGCGACGCACGCACTCGTCATCGGTTCTGTAGAAACGTAAAATTATTGAATGCGAATCTCTTGGAACCTTGGAAGGGAAAGATATTAAAATATCGCGTTCGCTTCGCAGTTTTCTTATAAACATAAAAGTTTATGTAATTGTTTATACGCACAACGTTCTGCGTAAACATTCCCAGCTGATTTGCTGCAAATTTTAGTTAAATGTAATAAGTATAATAATTTACTTCAAGTTCAATTCAATTAACGACGTTTTAATTAATAAGTAACTTGTAATATTACTTGTAATTATAAGTATTTATGTAATGTAGACGAGAGAGAAAGAGGATTGTAAGAGTTATAGATATTATAATTATAAATAATGAATATATGTACATATGTGTATTACTTCTAAAACTATAGTGATACTTTATAGTTTAATAATTGTTCGATTGTCGAAACTTTCTCTTTCTCTTGTGATCTTGCACGTTAAAATTTGGAAAATAATGAGACCGATTTATCGTGTCACCTTAGGATTTGTGAATGGAATTGACGTATCGATATATGTAATATCAGTATATTTTAGAATACAGTGCGTATTTTCACTGCACTATTGTGAAAGCAGATGAAAAAGTGGCTCGACTCAAAATCAAAACGTACGCCTTGTGTGCGCTCACGCCTCAGAACATGGTTTCATGTTTGCGACGGATGTTTGCGTCCTTCAAAACAGTAGAACATTGTCAGAATGTGTGTGTGTGTGTGTTTCTCGGGTTCCAAATACCTGTAAATTTTCAGAGGTTTCAAAAGAATCCGAGAAGCTTTCTGCATCGCGTCCACAAAACTTTTTCGAAGCGAGCTTGCTGGCATACACTTTACGCGAATTAAAAATTGATTATTGCTGCAACACACGCAAAGAGCATGTCTTAAGATCCGTACTCAAGATGTTAACAGAAAGAGGAAGTTGTTAAACGATAAGTTACTAAGATGCGGCGTTTTCCAATATTTGTGATCGAGAAAATTGCTGGTGGAAATATTACAAATATTGAATATAATGTACAATGAAATAAAGATGATTATTAAGTATATCTGTCTGTGTAATATATGTATAACACTGTAACCTTATATAATAAAATATAAATTTGTTCTCGAAATTATGAGTAATAAAATGTTTTAAAAGTTCTATGAAAGTGTTGAATATAATGAGAAAAAAGACCGGTCGTGTAAAAATAATTTTCAAAGGTTCTATATTTTTTAGAGAAAATATTCTTCAAAAATAATAAATTTTCATCAAGTAAGTTTTTAAATAAATTTTAAACTTTTTGTAACGCGCTTGACTAATTTCGTGAGTTATTATGTATATCTATATATTTTTGTGTTTTCCTGCATATTTTTTCCCTGCATTCCTATAGAAGATTCACAGATCTGATCTAATTTTAATCTTCTCAATCTGTGTTTAGCTCTTTTCTTCAATTTCTCTTATAGCATTTATTTATTACGCAAGTATACTTATCATTGCTCCCGTCGCGTCGATCGATCTTCGCAGCGTTTCTAAGTAACCGATTGTCGTTTACCTTTAGATACGTGCGCCAGCTTGCAAGAATTAGTCAACTGGCCAGTTGTTATACAGAAGAGTAGGAGAATCAGCTAGAGTACTAAATGGGCCCATTCTGATCGGTCCTTCATCAAATCGATATTATGCCGCTCCAACTCGAAGCGAGTGAAAGAGCTTGCGATGATAATGAGGTAAAAACACCGGTGATAAAAACCGAGTGTTCTGTCGAATCACGTTGGCATCATCGGAAATCACATTGATGTATAAAGAATGCCAAAATCTTAATTTGATAACAGTTCTCTAATAGATTTGTAATCTGCAATCGTTTATTTTTAAGCCTCGAATTATGTCGCGACAATCTAGACATAGAAAATTTAAAAATATAACATACATAATAAAAAATCCATGTATATACATAGATATATATATTGTATATACCTATATATGTATACCTACAATATATAATATAATAATACCTAAAATGTGTCATAAATATATTTAACATCTATAACATAAAATATCTTTTTAATACAAAGTATATATAATAGCAATATACATATCCATGTATATACAATATATATATTGTACATATATAATCAAATCAAGGAAAGATTAGGCTAAAATTACAGAAAGGAGGGCTTTTAAAGTTGTTGCGAATACAGCGATTTATCGCAGGTGCCGAAATATCAAAACACTTATCGTATGGAGCCGCAGAATTCGTTCAAGACCGATCTGGTGGACAGGATTGTAAGATCGGTGATGAATAATCGTTTGGATGAGATCGCGTACGACGATGCGGAAGCCACAAAATTATGCGGCGACATCGCGACGGAAATACGGCGGCGCGTGAAGAAGCTTAACTTCGATAGGTGCGTGATGAATATATTTGCATCCATAGGCGAGATGGGGAATTCCTCTCACACAACAAACGTTTAATTTTTAATATAATTATAGGTACATTAATGAGTATTATTGAAAGAGTTAACTTGAGAAATGAAACTCACGAGAGATACATAATGGAATATTATAATAACATCAATTTTTTATTTAAATTAACATAATCGTTGTGTAACGGAATAATTAAAATAAATTTTAATGTTGAGAAACTGATGCTGGGAATCTTTTGTGCAAATAACGTAAAACACAGACGTTGTTCATACCTACATTACGATTATTCGTCTTTTTTATTCAAAACAAAGAGTCAAACAGACTTCTCACAAAGAACAAAGATCTCAAAAAAACATTACAAAATACGATATATATGCTTGTTACTTAAACGTTACAAAGAAATAAGACGTAAGAGCGTATAATAAGAATGAAAATAGTTTCAAGAGAATAAACTTGAGATGTTATAAGGAAATGATGTAGGTATATAGAAATAAATAAAAAAAAAACGCGCGGTTAAAGTTTTAATAATATTATATTTTGTACCTTCTTTTGAAATCTTTGTTTTTCATGAGAAGTCTGTTGATTAAAAAAGACGAATAATCGTAATGTATAAACGACGTCTGTGTTTTATGTTATTTCCACAAAAGGTATAGATTATATATAGAATGTCCTCCAAATGTATTTGTCGTCTTTTATTACGGAAAGACGCGAAGAGAACGTGAATAGTTGCGTAGAATAGTCGAGCGCATAGACGGACACGGATAGTCTGTGTACACAGGGGTTTGTAATTAATTTTCAAAAATAATTTTTCGAAACATAACTTTATTATGTTATATGGTTAAATTCGCAATAAATAACCTGTCATTTGGATATAAAAAAATTTTTAAGTGGACGAAATATTTCAAAATTTTGGAAAATAAAAAATTTTTGTGTGTGCTTTTAAGTACTCTTTAAACCATTCAACTTTTATTGTAACAATTTCTTTTCTATCTTATAATTTCGTTGATGTTTGAAAGAGAAAAACCGACTTTTTTCAAAGGAATGTTTCACCCTCTAAACATGCGATTGGGCACGTATAGAAAAATACGTGTCTTTTAGATTTCAAGAGAAATCAAATCGGTTCCGGACAGTTGTGACATTCCCCTGTTAGAGACTTATCACCGACCGACTTATAATAAAACAACTAATCGTTGTTATTAATTATTAAAATAATAATTAATTATACCGGTTGTTTATATTAGATAATAATTTTATCTAGTTATCCTAAATGCACGAGATTGACATTTGTAAGATTCCGGACATAATAAAAAATTCATTAATATTTTATTGTAAGTGTCGATAAAAGAGTGTCTAGCTGATATACACACATATGTATAATACTCTGATATATTAGCTGACACAGCTCTACTCAAATTTCTCAAATGTTATACATAAAAAAAAATTTTTTCCCTTCCAGACACAAGATTATCGTCACGGTCACGATAATCGAGAAGGCCAGTCAGTCCGTGGAAAGGACCCTCGGCTTCCTGTGGGACAGCGAAAGAGATAAATACTCCGCCTTCTCTTTCGAGGGTCATACTTTTCACGCACAATGCAGCGTGTTCGGTGTTTACTACGAGTAACGTACACCGCCTAGCCTGTTTCGGAATTCCTTAATTATAAACGAATTCTCGATTACGGAAGAAAAATCCGTTACGTTGAATAGATATAATTCATAGTCAAGTGTCGCCTCGTTAGAATTTTTCGCTTCGCGATTACGCGGAATAATCATCGCGCGTGACTACGCGCCCGGAATAATCATTCGTTATACATAGAAAAACTGGTTGCGCTTATGCGAAGTCTCATGGAGACGGTTCGCCAGCAATAATATCGACTGGAAAGATATCTCTGCCTATCAGTTTGTTTTTTCTTCATGCAAGTATAGTCACGTTCTTCTCTCTCACGTGAAGGAAAATATTATAGGATTATCTCAAACGTGCGCGCGCCGTGATCTAAGTAAGTGATATTTTTAAGATATATCAATTTAAAAACGTTAATTACTGTAGCAGAGTATATATACATATACATATATCTTCCTAATACTTAAGATAATTTTTTTAAATAATTATCTAGTATCGTCTTATTTATAATTATTATTTATTAGTTTCCGACCTATATTACAATATGACATTCCTTTTTCGTAATAGACTTATTTGTTTGAAAAATTGGCCCTGTATATATTGGCTTTATTATTTCAAGAAAATGTGATTTCTGTCATTCAACCGTCAATCGTCGACCATCCCTCTCTTTCTCATTAAAAATAGCGAGATTTGCACGATGTGTGAGAAACTCTGTTTCTTCATTTTTGTGATGTGTCTGAAAAATGCACTATTTCGCTGAATACTTTAACATGAAATAGTGACAGTTGACGTAGTTGGAAACAAGGAAGTATACATGTTTATTAGTGGTTTATTAAGCGACGAAAGTCTTGGCCGATGTCAGTCGGCGTTTAGGTCTCCCGTATAACATCAGCAAAGGCGAGTATTATACGAGTACTTATTCACCGATCACGATATCTGCAGTTTTCATTGTTTAAATTAAACGTTCAATCATCCGTTATCAGCAATCAATCATCATGAATTACCAATACAATAAATTATCAATAGCAAATTTCTTATTATATAGTTATTATAGTTTAATAATTTCAGAGGATGCGGTTCTATTTTACGACGCGTGTCGCTTCGAGAGAGCCTCTCGCACCTCGTACCTGAACGAACCGTCGCGGTCGCTGTGGTACGACGAGAATCCCTTGACCCTCGAAAGTTACGAGAATGGAATCTGTGATTGGGCGCGGCTGAAGAAGTTTGATGCTATCGCAGCCACGTGCAGCGCGAAAGTTTGTCAAAAAATTGTAATTAACGTGACATTCTTTCCATTTAAAAAAAATCTTTTTAAAGCATGCAAAAGACATTTGCTTTATAGCAAAACTGGAACGCAATTAGAAAGTTGCGAAATACGATACAAAAACAGTGCGATTGTATATAGCTGTGATATAATTTCAAATTCTCAGCTTTATTTAAATCGCTTTAATACAGGTAGTAAAACAATTTAAGGTAATAAAAAAACCCTAAATTTAAAAAAGGATTAAAATAAAACTTGTGTTTTAACTCACGTATCGCGGTACAATAAACACTTTTATGATCAATAAAGAAAATATACCTAAGAATTAGAAAGATCTGATGCGTTCTAGTTTCTATATCTATAGTTAATACTTAATCATCAATCTTTCCAGCTAATTGTAAGCTCTTTCCGCGCTGTGACATGTGATATGTGACATGACACTTTTGCGCAATCATTACATATGCATATTCCTTTACGCGATTTTTAGAGCTCTCTCGAAATGTCCTTAATTACTAATTGTTCATTTTGCAAAAGCCTAAATGGTTAAATTGAAACAGGAGCGACGATGCACTATAATAATAACCGCGTCCTTAATCGGGTTGCGCTAACTGACGGGTCGAAAAGATCGCATGACGCATGTTTGAATGAACATGAGACACCATGCAGGCATCGGCCTAGGTGCTGTTGGTTACCTAGGAGGCAACGAGGCTCGACGACCTCGCGCGGTACTCGGCACTCTCGGCAGTGCCACACAGTGCCACACGAACCGCCGTGGCGAATGGCGGCTTAAAGGCTTGAACGCTACCTCACGATCTCGCGAAGGTGTGCGCAAGTTTACATTAATTGTTTATACATCGGAGGCAGTCTGGCAGCCATTCCGCCGCGCCGTGGCGGTCGATATACGTCGTATCGCAATTCGCAATTCCTTTCCGGTCTTTTGTCGAACAGCCCGAACAGACTTCGTCAAGTTCCACCGACCCTTCAGCGAACTTTCGAGTTTTCTTTCTCTCCCGAGTGTCTATCTTCTAAAAATCTGAGAGATCTTCTATCTCTTCAGCGTCTCGGATACTCTTCTTGGATACTTCTCTGCGGTCATAAGTACTCCTAGATCTCGTACGTATGCGATCAATCTGAATTCTCAACTTGATTGCTAATTCGTTTGTTAATAATATCTTAATTGTGCTTTAATAACGGATATTAATATTGTATTAATAAATTTAAAATATTCTTAATATACTGTTTTATAATAGATATTTAAACAGTCCAATGGCTACCAATGATCGAGTTTGACAGGTAGGTATTTAATATTCAAAGATAGAAGAGCCGTGTTGTGAGAAATGGGTCGAAGAATTTAGGGGCGTATAGAGGAATACATTAACAAAGATAAACAAGATATATCCGGTTAAGGTAGGTCCGCGTATCAATCTTGATGGAAATGAGATGAAATGAAGATTGTACCTATATTTAATCTTTATTCCGAGTCACGCTTCCATGTTTCTCGTAAGTAGGTATGTGCCGCAAAGATCTCAAATTTTAAATTTATATACTGAAAGGAAAGTAGACATATACAATTTTTTTTATTGGAATTAGAAAAAAATTAAAGAAAGGGGAGTCATTAAGATATCCATTCTCGTATTTAAGTTAGAATTTTTTAAACTTTTCTCTCATATAAACCATATTAATTTTAGATGTGTTAAATATTTACAAAATAAAATTATTAATCCTAATTTTAAGACTTGAAATTGACATTTCTGTGTGTGTTGAAGTCTCGCAGTTAAAATTCTCATTCATTAAAAAACCTTACATATACTTGAATTTTAAAACTTTGGTAAGCCCCAGAGAGATCATAATGCTAGAAACAAGTGTTTGAACAGTTAGACTTTGAAGATTTTGAATACTTTAGTTAGATCTTCAGAGTTTTTCACTTCTTTTATTTTTTTAATATCAGCTATCGAAAATTCTTATAAACTTCTCGCAACATCTCTCCGTATTCCAAATTAATGTTCTGTGTATAAAATTGAGATCAGAATCTGAAATTCAGTATTCTCCGAATGTGCTACGATTCTTAGATCCGCAGATAAGACGCGATGAATTAATCCGGAAACGCTCAATTCGCGACCTTAGAGTTAACGTATAAAATTACCATATCACGCTTCAACGCATGTCAGAGATGATGATTTAATTCGCACTTCGGATTAAATATTGCGCGGTAAATCGCGCATCTCTCTCTCTCTCTCTCTCTCTCTCTCTCGTGCGCGCGTGATCAAGATCTCGCGATCCTCACAACTTGGCGCGCGAAAGTGCGCCGCGAGTTTGCTTTCGACGTCGCGCAATTCAAGGATCGCCGATCACTGCTGCTTCGATATCGAGCGGTTTTCACTGGAAGCAAATAAACACGCGCGCAAAATGCGAATAATTACCGCTGCTCTCCTGCTCCAAGAACCGTCGAGCGTGACCGACGTCGTCGTCCTACTTGCGTGAACAATTGTCGCGAGCGCGCGCAGTCTATATCGTTCTGTTATTTATTACCGTACGTGATGTCCCGCAATCGGCAGAGAATCCCTACTGGAAAAACATTCAGTTTAATCGGGGGGGGGGGGGGGGGGGATTAAAAAATCAATAAATAAACCAGATACTCGAGGGTCGGAGAATAAAATTCCGCGAAGAGAGTGCAGGAAGTCTCAAGACAGAGATTTAAGACAATTCGTAAATGATTCTAAAGGAATGATGTAAGAAGATTCAAAAAATAACACAATAAAATAATAATAATTTCCTGGAATCTAAAAAGAGATTCAACGATTTAGAAATCGTAATAAATACATCTAACAATGAGAGGTAACCAAAGAAATTTTTGACGATCCTTTGCAGAGTAGATATCTATATAAAATAATAAAGTCAATCGATAAAAAATTTATAAAGGCGCTTTGGAACGCATGTATTATAAATGTTTATGTACATTTGTATATTCTTATGCTGCACTTTTTTGTCTGCGTATAAGACGCGACAATTTCGATAATCTCGTAATGATTTTTATTTTACGCAGGCGAGAGACGACCGTTTGCAATTTGCTGTTTGTTCATAAAACGACAATGATAATCGCGCCGCGTAGTTGACGATTCTTTCCTGTCATTGCGGCAAATGTCCTCTCTCTCTCTCTCTCACGCGCGCGAGCACGCGTCAGCTAGGTCAGCTGTATCTGCAATGCACATTCCTGTCGTCATCTGTCCGCTGCGACAGCATTTTCTTCAATATGAATATTCATATTTCTTCGATCTGACAATGAGCTACATGCCTTTCTTAAGTAGGTACAATGTCATCGATAATATATTTCAACATATAAAGCTACTGATTGTGAGACATGCGCGCGTCACGGTTTAAAAACATTTAGATTTGCCATTAAAAGGTTTTATCTTCCATATTTAATATCCAAACGTTCCTTGATTCGATTATCTTTTCTTATTGTTAGTTTTTCTAAGCAATAGTCTAATTCTTCTTGGTTTTTTCTTGATAAGTATTCCCCGATCCCTTTGATTCCTAATATTTTCTTCGTCTTAAGAAATTAAACCTATCCCAGGGTCGATGAGCGAATCGTTCAATTCTGAACTTATGCCCGGTGTCTTCACCGTCGGATAACTTTATCCTTAGGATAAACTCACTCTTCGTCTTTTTCTAACCTAACTCTTAGAAAGAGATGAAGAGTGAATTTAACCTAAGGATAAAGTTATCCAACGGTGAAGAAACCGGGCATTAATCTAGATTACTGGTTAAATATCCCCCGATCAATCGGGCATTAATCTGTAGCAATTTTTCTCTCGTTATAAATAAGGTTTAAAGTCAAAGCTTGAACTGTTCGAATCGCCGGATTAATTAATTATTGGAGAATTCCGAGGACCAGGCAGAAAAGATATAATATTTTGCGATAGTACTTATGTACGATATATCTTACAATTCCTTCCATAATGATAAAACATTTTATAATATAACACATCTAATTATATAATTTTCTCTAATTATGACAACGAACTTGTTCATAATAAATGGCAGCAGGCATGTATAATGGATTTCGCATTGAAACGAGATTGCAGCCGAGACCGAGAGACGTTTTAGAGCTAGCCTAGCCGACGGGCACTTGCGTGGTACTCGCGAACGACGAAGAAATTAAGCATAAGTAGGCCAAGTATGCGGCATGGCGCATAGCAGTCGCGTAAGACGCGAAAGAACAAGTCTTCGCTAATCGCGCCGTTGCCAATTACATTATCGTCAACTATTACGTCCAGTCTATTTCTGGACAGCGAGTGGCGTTTGTCGCTCACAAGATCCCGAAGACGGTCGTACGTATCGACAAGTTCCTTCTCTCGTCGGGGCCATAAAACCCGAAACCGGTTTCTCTCTCGTTATACATCATTGTGTGACGCGCACGACTGACGACGCAATTTTACTATCGCGCGCCTCTCTTTCACGGCGCGGCGGCCTTGGCCTTCGGGTGCGCGCGTTTATCTTTTTCTCGCATACATATATTATAATATTATATGATACATCGTCCTCTCAGGTCACGGAAATTAGATCCTCGGAGAGATTCCGAGAACCTTTTAAATCTCGGTCTCTTTCCCTTTTCGAAATCGCAAACAAAGGAAACTTGGGAAACGTCAGACTCCGCCGATCTTCTCGTGATAAAAGAATTCGCCACGCGTTTAAAAGCGATATAAAAGAGAGTCAAGATCAAAGAGATAAAAGAATTAAGTTTGGACCACCGTGCCGCGAGAGTGACATACATAAAACATGCACACACCGTGTCACGATGATTCTCGCGGGTCCGTTTCACCCGTTATCGTCTTCCCGCTAATTTATCGCGTTAATACTCACCGCGGCGGCATGAGTTATATTGTTATAGAATAATCCAGTCTCGGCGCGAACGAGCGGGAATACGCGCAAACGCTTCCGGTTATGTAATCACCAGAGTTACACGTTACGCTAGCTCTCCTCGAGTTGGTAATAAATTACATTCCGTGATGTCGTCAGCCGGCGGCAAAATGTAGGTTTACGACGCGCCCGCGGAACGCGTGAAGAAAAAAAATCGCTTTTCCGCGAAAAGACCCTCGGCCTACGACACTCCGCGCTAGGATCAGCGAGAATACTTGACGCGTGAAAATTTTCAGGGAAACCGCTCGGTGGCGCGGAGCTTGCACTGCTTGCAGCATTATCTAAAATTCTAAATACCTCGTCAAAGCGGTACGTATTATCTATAACAATAAATTATAGGTACTGCGCGCGAAACTCTTGCAGCGTTATTTAAATACACTGCAAAATTTTGCCGTGTCAATTACTGCGAGAACGAAAATATTGTAAATTAACTATACGTACAGTAGCGTGCGAAAGTTTACGTACTTTTGATTTTTTTGACTTAACTTGGTTTTACGCCATCTAATTTATCTTTATGTGAAAAATGATCGCAGCGCGATGTTTAAAAAAGCGTTTTAAAGCTTGAACCTTTAGCTTTCAAATGCTTCGAGGCTCGTTTCTCTGTGACGATTTTACTACAAACGGTGCTAATTTAAAATAGACCTTGAAAAATTGAAAAATAAATTTCAACTTTGATGGCCTGCAAAATGAGAACGAAATTTATTCTCTAAATTTTATTTATTGCATCGTAAAGTTTGAAATTTCCTCTTTAAAATGCTTTTTTAAAGATTACGCTATCATTTTTTTCACGGAGTTATGACAATTTGAAGTAAGTAGTGCATTTTAAGGTGTTTTTTCTAAATTCTAAAAGAAACCTGTATTCTGCCACTGGTATTAGCATTACCGTTTGTACTTTTGGTTTTTTGAAATAACTTTTTCTATAAAAATACTTTTTCTCAAATTTTTGTTTAACAATTTAGACGTGTTAAGAAACATGGTGGAAATTATTTATTGCTTTAAATTAAATCAATACAGGAATACTTCAAAAAACAAATTTGTTTTACTTTATTTATTTTTTCAATTCTAATCGATAAAATAACGATATTTTTAGTTTTTATAAAGTATTCCTGATATTTCAATTTTTCAAGGTCTATTTTAAATTAGCGCCGTTTGTAGTAAAATCGTCGCAGAAAAACGAGCCTTGAAGCATTCGAAAGCTAAAGGTTCAAGCTTTAAAACGCTTTTTTAAACATCGCGCTGCGATCATTTTTCACAAAGATACATCAGATGGCGTAGAACCAAGTTAAGTCAAAAAAATCAAAAGTACGCAAACTTTTGCACGCTACTGTATATACATATTACCTTATACTACTTTTTCAAGTATTACCTGCTACTATCAAAGGCCGAATGGAAAAGTGGCGCGCCGGAAATCTGTTTCTAAATGTTATTAATATGTATATTATTATTATTTATATCTCATTATATAATTTATTTATGCATATATTACTACATTACTAATTTTTGTAATAGTTAACAGTTTGCTATAGAGTAACTCCGGTATATACACCGCACCTAAGGAAAACTTAATTTATCAAGTACTATTTACTTACTACTTACTATATGTTTAAGGCAAATGAATTATACCAATAAAAACTTTATACTGTCTAGTGTCTACTACTATAAAAAAATTAGAAATATGAAATATTTATTCTTTGTATTTAACAAAAAAAGAAAAAACTTTTAGAAACCCTTGCATTTTTGCCATATATCTCATAGAGGTGGAATATATGACATTCATAGGTAAAATCTACTCCTTATAAAAAATTACAAATAATGTTTATAATAAATAAGGCAATAAGATGTTATAATAACTTATAAAATGTGTGTAAAAAATTTATTAAGATATAAGAATGATAAACAAATTATAAAACTGAAAAATTTTAAAAAGAACATAGACGAACGATAGATGCATTAAAGGTTATTGTTATACGATCCAAAAAAAGAGAAGGAAAAAGGACACCTGCTGCCTTCCGATTACAGTGTCTGTACTACGGCATAAATCCCGCACGCTAAAAATGCCGTATATCCCAAACAGGTGGGATATACAAGATATCAAGCTAAACAAACAATACAAGAGCTATGCACTTGTATTTTGCTGTATTCCATCCTTTACTATCCCTCTATACTTATGTATCATGAAATAACCATTAAACCTTCTACATTCCCTACAGTAATCATTTTACGTAGGTCGTAATATGTATATAATCGCGCTACTTACTACATTGAGAAATCGATTCAACTTACAACAGTTTCGTTAATATTAACACTATAAAAGGACTGAAATTACAACACAATATTAATATGGCATAAAGGCACACAACAGAGAGTGATTGCGCGCAAATTATCTTTATTCCATCTATTTTTTCTGACTTCTGCGACGTAAATCCCCGCGCGGCGTAAATACCGAAGTTATCCTATATTAAGTGCTTTATCGTTCGCCATGAAAGCATCGTCTTATACCATCCTGCCATTTAATGCCTCGTACGTAAGTAAAGTAAAGTGTGTGTATTGACTCCCCTCAGGGTTGCAAGGTGTTTTGTAGGGACGTTCCCAAACCTTTCCATTATCTCCTTTTCCCATATCAATCCTTCCACCTTCACCCTTTATCCTTTATCCTTTATCCTTTAGACCAACGGCTTAACGTCTCTTCCGAAAGACGGAGCCCAGTTTTTCCCCGTTTGAGAACCTCTTTCTCGCGTGGGGGGTGGCGCAGCTTCGGAAATAAATTCCATGTTTACGTGCTCAAGTGGCCACGAACCTGGATCTCCAGATTGCGAGTCTGGCGCTCTACCACTAGACCACACTGCCGCCCTTAATGCCTCGTACGTATTGAGACCTTTAACAATTAATATAATAATCGGACAGAGATTATTATATTTAGAAAGAAATGTTGCACTTTCGGTTTAGGCAATTCGCGGCGCGGCGCGGCGATCTTTTACACATTCTCTTAATTTCTACATCGGACGTGGCTATTTTCATTTATTTTGTTATTCGTTGCATATCTAACAGAGTTTATCATCCTTATTGTTATTCTTATCGCAGAAGCGGCGACTTTCACTGCATAATGTCCGCATTGTTGCTGTTGTTGGTCGCGTCGCTCCTGACCCCCCCGAGCGTCCATGTGTTCGCACGCGATGTCGATTTCTGCTTCGCGGATGAAGATGACCCGTACCTGTACATGGGTACGAAAACCGCGTATCACTTCGTTCACGGTGGCAAGACCCGGTTCCAGACAGTGCCGAGTAAGTACCGAGTAGAATTTCTGTCAAAAACCGAAAGTCGAAGGTCGAAATTCGGACACCGTATAATATGACGGTTTTATTATTTTATAAGTAGGTACTAATAACACTAAGAACATTATATAAGAATCATCGATAAAGAATTTATATTGCTATATATTTTGGCTTGTAGTTTCGAACAATGGAACACGATGTTCTGTTTACATCAAGTATATGTATATCGACGCGCGATGGAAGATCAGAGTGTAACTATATAAATATTTCCGTTTGACAGATTGCCGACCGGTGCAAATCTGGATGTTTGCGGCACACGGCACCCGTTGCCCGACCATGCACGAGATCGACAAGATCGTCTCTTTAACCAATCTCAAAGAACAGATACTCCAGAATCATGAAGAGCGCAGAGGTAAATCAACGTACCTTTTCCTCTTTATTCCTATTCTTTATTCTTTACTTTTCATACTCTTATTCTTACGACTTACTTATTGTTAGTACAGTTAACTTTCTCTTTTTCTTCTTGTATCGTCTGTACAAATTAATTCTTTTTAGTCCCGTCGCGTCGTCGTATTTAATATTTATTATTTAATATATTATATTAGTATTTTTATATATTGATTAGTATTTTATATTGATATATGTATATAATTTATATAAGTTCAAAAATTTTATATATTAATATACCTATTTTTTTACGTTTATATATGAATTTTTCTAATCATGAAACTTATGCTGCAAACTGTAAGTATATCTCTCATATATCTTGAATTATGGATTAATGTTATAAGAATTTCGTAATTTTCTTTACGTTTCTCTAAATCAGTAAATCACTGCAACTTATTGTATATATAGAAACACGTAGATATTTCTTAAAATTTAAAGTGCATCTTGGTGTAAAAATGTCGTTTTAACGTGATATCTAATCCTCGATTATCACAAAAGACATTCACATATACTACGTTTACGCGAGCGTTACTTCTGTAGTAACTTACTCACAAGGGAATGACCAACACTTGACCTCTCGAATTTTGCTGAAATTTTTAATATGTTATAGTGCACCCCATTCACAAATACAAGGTACAGTAACTCTGTCCAATACTCTGCGCAATAGTTTATAAAATATTAATTTTTAAAAATTTTGTGTGTATAATTTATCTATTTTTTTTTCTATTTTGCTATTAAAGTGTACATTAAAATTAATAAGTAATACATCACACATACCAAAAAGTTATTATTTTAAAGTTATTCGCAGATTTTCTAACTAGCAACTTATTAAGAAAAAATAACGATTATTTAATAAAATAATAATAAATTGTTTTAAAATTCTGCAAAATATAAGGTTTATTTTTATATTATAATTATGTATCATAAATAATAAATCTAGAATTATAATGACACACACACACACATTACAAAGAAAAGTATTTAGATCACAATTAACAAAACTATATTACATGAAAATTAATTTTTGGTGTCGAAAGTTCCAATTTGTGCACTATCAATATTATATATGGTTACAATGTGTCTACACGTTTCTGGATGGTTCTATCACAGAAACATTTAAAACATATTATGTTGACAATGTAGGGTAAGGTGCCCAAATTTCGCCCTCCTTAAGTTTTTTGGCTCGTATGTAAAAACTAATCAATACAAAAATCTGAAAAAAATTATATAATTACCTTGAAACCTTAGCAATGAAGCCCTGTAATTCATATTTCATAAAAGTTCATACACACAGAATAAAAAATAAAAATGTGAAAACATGCATTTTTCAATTTTCAAAAAAAGTGGTCCTAATTTCACCCCCTTAATTTTAATGGGAAATGAGTTGAAATAAACTTTGTAATCAATTGTTATGTGTTAAGAAAATGTTTTACTTATCAAAATACAAAATAATCATGTCAATAATTGAGGAAAAATGCAGAATATCAAGAAAACAAAATGCAGCATATCAAATTATGAATGTATGCAAAAATCGCATAAAAACTTTTGTTTTGAGGTATGGATGCACACAACATGGCACCATTTGAAGTACCCAGTGCATCTAACCCTCTTTTCTCCTTTAGCGTCTGCATATCACACAGAAAACCGGGGGGCGAAATTTGGAGCTATGTAAGGGGGCGAAATTTGGCACAGAGTCATTTTCAATTTCATGCTTGCTGGTTCTAACCTGTAGTGGCAGAATAAGATATAGTCACTTCGGCATATCAAAATAGAGATAATACACTATATCTAAGCAAGAATAAATGATAGAAGCACATACCTTAGATGCCTGAAATATAACTTTGAAAGTTACCAAATAATATAGTGCGCTACGCGTGAACAAACAAAATGCTTTTAATTGCTCGATAACGGGCGAGTTGCACGCGTGTATGCGCCAGCTCACTAATGTCATCTCTAATCTCTACTATAAGATTTTAAGGTCAAAAGCGGACAGCAGTAGTTAACAGCGAAGATCGGCCGGGGGGCGAAATTAGGCCCGGGGGCGGCATTTTGGCACCTTACTTCATGCTTTTCGATATTAATGATAAAAACAAACCATGCTTATGCAAAGAAATTGCGTTCATAAAATGCACTTGGTGCAAATTAGCAATATATGTTTTAAATGTTTCTATGATAAATACCATCCAAAAACGTGCAGACATTGTGACCATAATATTGATAGTGCATAAATTGGAACTTTCTGACACCGAAAATTAATTTTCATCTAATATAGTTTTGTTAATTGTGATCTACTTTTCTTTGTAATGTGTGTGTGTGTGTCGCTATAATTCTAGTTTCCTTATTTATAATACATGGTTATAATATAAAAATAAACCTTATTTTGCAGAATTTTAAAACAATTTATTATTTTTTTATTAAATAGTCGTTATTTTTTTTTAATTTGCTAGTTAGAAAATCTGCAAATAACTTTAAAATAATAACTTTTTAGTGTGTGTGATGTATTACTTAATAATTAATTTTAATGTACAGTGTACACTTTAAAATAGCAAAATAGAAGAAGGAAAAATAATAGATAAATTATACACACACAAACTTTTAAAAATTAATATTTCATAAACTATTGCGCATTGCACAAAGTTACTGTACCTTGTATTTGTGAATGGGGTGTACTATAACATATTAAAAATTCAGCAAAATCTGAGAGGTCAAGGGTTGGTTCAAATTATCGTAAATTACGATAATTCACTCCGCGTAAACGGAGGTCTCTGAATAATTCACTCCACGTAAACGGGAATCTCTAGCAGAATTATCGTAAGTTACTATAACAGAAGTAACGCTCGTGTAAACGTATAAGTACTAGTTCATAAGACTTACTTATGATTAAATTGAAACATTCGGAATTCCGTACACGTCGCGCGTAACGCGACCCAATGTTTTGTTTTCGCAGAAACTTGCGAAAATTATATCAACGGGCATTTCACGTCGCGACACGTTTAAACTATCGATCAATTTGCATACAATTTTCTTCGCCCGATTCTGGAAACGTGTCTTTTCTCGCGCAGAGGGTCACATGTGCAATCGAGATCTGGAGAACCTGCGAAGATGGAAGCCGGACGAATATTTGTCCTCACAACGGGCGGAGGTCCTGACGCCACAAGGGGTGGAGGACATGAAGCTGCTGGCGAGAAGGTTGCAGAGCAATTTCCCGGAGCTGTTGCAGCCCAACATCCGCAACATTACATCCGCCAATTACAAGGTATCTTCATAATTATAATACTTTTGTAATGTCGATCACTATGTATTATGTATAAACGTGTCGAAATAACGTATCAACTCAAATCCACTTTGAACAATCTACAATTCGCGTCAGATTTCGATTTCAGGATAAAACTCCATTTATAATTAATTCATATAATTTCATCAAAATATACGCCGTATATTTTGATATATGCGTGCATTTCATTATTTATTCATTTTGCGTGCGTGCGTGCGTGCGCGTATTTCTGATTCTTCATATAGGTATGTGTTTCGCATTACCTACGTGGCGTATTTAATTATAAATAGAAATTTATCTTAAATTCCAACGCGAATTACAGATCATTTAAAGTAGGGTGTTAATTAACTAGATTCGATTAAACAAATGTCGATAAATATCGAGTAAATCACGAAGCGGTCGTGGCGATATACGACGCGATTGATTTTCAGTTCCGTGCTACCGAAGCTCGCGATAGTATGACATCCTTTATGGAAGGACTGTTCGGAAGTAGGTCCGCCGTACTTCCGGAAGAAAGTTCTCTCAACGACACTTTACTTACCGTAAGTATGTTTTAATTATATAAGTAAGCTGTAAAAGATTCCAGATTTACAAGTAGTATATTGGCCAATCTCATATCAATAAATCTAAAAAAATGCATTTATATTCCAATATACCTATCACGAATCGAATTGTTTGACATTGTTCTTAAAGTGTATTTGTATATCTCCTACATTAAAGATAAAAATAATGTAAGACAAGAAGATGAGTTATTTGAGGATATTGGTAAATATCCTCTGTATAATCAACTTTTTAATATAAATAGGCTTCTTTGAATGTGTACAAAGTCTCATAGTTTCTTTTCAAGAGAGAGAGAGAGAGAGAGAGAGAGAAAGAGAGAGAGAGAGAAAAGGCAAGAGAAAAGAATAAACTCGCTCAAATAAAAAAAAAATATAACAAACCTAAAAACCAGTTTTGTTCGATAAATTAAAAATTTAAACGTAAATTCGAGAAAAGCTTTCGAGTTTCAGATACTTCTAGAAATTGAATAATTTTAAATATCAAAAGATTATTTAATTTCTTTATATTTTATTTAGAATCGATCCAAGTCGGTTTGAATTTACATGCACAATCAGTCTACCTGACTTGATTTAACCTTGCAGGCGTACAAAACGTGCGGCGTGTGGAAAAACGAGGAGAATAACGAGGGATCGTTCGAGAATATGGAACGCAACAAATTCGACGCTGGACCGGAATTCCAGAATCTCTTGAAGAACGTCAGCAGACGACTCGGTTTTCTGTACAATATTTCCGCTGGTACGTACATAATTATTGTAAGCGCATAAATTATATTTATCGTTAATCTACATTCAATATAAATATCTTGAATAAAAAATTAAATTCATGAAAAAAGAGAGCAGATCGACTAAAGAAATATAATATAATTTTTTGTTTAATAATAATTCTACACGTAATGTTAATGTATATCTAATTGTAGGGAACTTATCCTTCGAGAGATAAAAAAAATTTGCGTGTGGCCTCCACGCGCGGCAGAAGTGAAACTTTCTAGCTGTGAGGAATAGGATAGTATCTCCTTTAGAGAATCTGAATTAAAGCCTGTGTATAATTCACAAATCAAATTTTAATTGTAAATTAAAGCCAATGCAATTTACAAATAAAAATTGATTTGTGAATTAAAGCCTGTGTAATTCACAAATTAATTATAAATTAGCCGATGCATATCTCAAATCAATTTTGATTTGTAAATTGCGCCGGCTTTAATTCACAAATCAATTTTTATTTGTAAATTACACAGTAGGCTTTAATTCACAAATCAATTTTTATTTGTAAATTACACATCAGTAGGCTTTAATTCACAAATCAATTTTTATTTGTGAATTGTATCGGCTTTAATTTATGATCAAAATTTGATTTGTGAATTACACAGGCTTTAATTCACAAATCAATTTTTATTTGTAAATTGCATCGGCTTTAATTTATAATTAAAATTTGATTTCTGAATTACACAGGTTTTAATTCACAAATCAATTTTTATTTGTAAAATGCATCGGCTTTTATTTATAATTAAAATTTGATTTCTTAATTACACAGGCTTTAATTCAGATACTATAAACGAGATACTATTCTATTCCTAACAGCTGGAAAGTTTAACTTCTGCTACACGCAAATTTTTTTATTGTAGAAAACCTCCAAGAAACCTTTACGATATTATCTTTTAGATATCATAAATAAGAAAATATATATGTTAACATATATCAGATCTTTTTTAGATATCGCATAAATATTAAGAACTCTATATGTTAACATATTTTAAATATCTAAGGGCCAGTTTTTCAATAGTCGCTTAACTATAATCTTAGCTTAACTCTCTCTTCGTCTCTTTCTAACTATCCCTTTTAGAAAAAGATAAAAAGTGAGTTTAGCTAAACTTCAGTTTAAACGACTCAAAAAACTCAATGATTCCCGATTTGAGAAATCTTTTAGACATTATTTTCGTGATATCTTTCTGCTCTCAGAAAACGGCGCATTGGATAACATTATGATATCTTTATGTAATCTTTTAGAAGTGTCTCTAAGTGATCAGGTTCAGAAATGAGGTCTTTTAGATCTTTTTGATAACATATTGCTCACTGAGTTCCTAGCTGTGAGGAATAGGATAGAGTTTTCACTAATTTTTGCATGCTATAATTAAACTAGCTGTGAGAAATAGAATAGTTTTCACTAATTTTTGCATGTTATAATTAATAGAACACATTTTCGTGATGCTAGGATCTGACGGTCGGCCGTAACGCTCCCGCGCCGAATCGCGCCCATAGAAGTTTCACTTTTCGTGACGGACTTCCGTAACGCGTCCGCACCGAATCACGACCATTAGAATTTCAACTTTTCGTGATGGACTTCCGTAACGCGGATCTGACGGACTTCCGTGACACTTCCGTCCCGAATCATGCCCATTAGAAGTTTCAACTTTTCGTGACGGACTTCCGTAACACGCGGATCTGACGGACTTCCGTGACATTTCCGTTCCGAATCATTGCGCCCATAGAAGTTTTACTTCAAAAATTTGAATATTTATTGAATACATGTAGAGGGGGAAGGGAGGGAAGGAGGGGGGGGGGGGGGAGAGAGAGAGAACCGGCAATGATGTTGGAATTACACTTTTAGATATGATCAACGCTATGTATGACGCGTGTCGATACCAGAAGGCCTGGTCTGTCACCGAACTTTCACCTTGGTGTGCCGTTTTCAGCAAGGAGGAACTCCGCATTTTGGAATACAGGGAGGACCTCGATTACTATTACAAAGCGGGTTACGGACGAGATATCAACACTCGTTTGGGATGTCCTTTATTGCACGACATGATGCGACACTTTTGGTATTATAACGCAGCGAGTTCTGTTACGAACGTCTCGTTTCTCGTTCTCGAAATTCCACGAATTACCGAGAATCCTAATTAAAGCAAATTTTCTATTTTAAGTTACCGGATATTTTAGCCTATTAAGGAGGTTCGCCTATTACTTGTGAGTCAAAAATGCGATTGAAATAAATGTCATTACAGCGATCCCGAAATATATGCAATATTAGTATAATGAATTGTGGATGCTACTTACGTGCTATATTCTTCGTCAATTATTAGTGTATAGAATATTAACAAGCATATGCCGGGGTCTGAGGGCGTCAACGACTCGGGAATCGCTTATTTGGCCAACATTATAGGTTAGGACCTGTCACTTTGTGACAATAAGCTTTCTATACTCGAAAGCCATCGTGGAGTCTTAATTTTTTTATATGATTTACATAAACACTTTACACAAATAATCCCAAAACTTGAGCAATATTGACCATATAGTTTTTTTTGTAATATTATTCAGAAGTTGACCACTTTTAGTGTACCCTTATGGAGAAAGTCGCTCCGAGGTAGATTATCACTGGTTTAGTACACACTTAGCCACCTTAGGACTTAGAAAAACTAGTATTTGATAGATGAAACATCAAGGATTGTGTAAAGACTTTAAAAATCGGACTTTACCGTGTGGATTGAAGGCTTTATCGTCACAAAGTTCAGGTCCTAGCGTAGAATGTTGGATAATAAGCGATTCCCGAGTCGTTGACGCTCTTATATAATAGTTAATATTCTATACACTAATAATTGACGAAGAATATAGCACGTAAGTAGCATCCACAATTCATTATACTAATATATTGCATATATTTCGGGATCGCTGTAATGACATTTATTTCAATCGCATTTTTGACTCACAAGTAGTAGGCAAACCTCCTTAAATCGCGTTTTTTTTCTTTCAAACCATTTACAATTAGAAGAAAAAATTGCAGTTAAAAACGCTAAAAGAGTTACAGCGCTTGCAGTTTGAATACTGGTACTATGTTTCGTACGATCTAAAAAAAACAAAAAAAAAACAAAAAATTTGTGAAAAAATTTAAAAGTGTATATTTTAATCAGGAATATAGCACGCGACGAGATGTCGGGCGAGCCCACGGGCATCTTCTACTTCAGTGATATCGTCAGCCTGCAAAATCTTCTGACGACGATGGGCATAAATGAAGACCAGACGCGGCTAACCGCTTATAATTACAACGAAGTGGCTAGACGTCAATGGCGCACGTCACTGATATCGTCCTTCGCCGCGAATCTCATCGCAGTATTTTACAAGTGAATACATGTGTCCCTTATCCTCTATCTTCATTACCTATCTTTTACTTCAATTCTTTGTTCGGAAATTATTTATTATTATTTATCTCAATTCGATCGATTTTAATCTAGAACCGATTATACATATAATTAAGCCTGCAGTTGTTTAATCGCTTTAAATTGGAGTTTCTTGTAGTATTTCTCTCTCAACACTTTAATAATTACAAATTTTCTCAAATTTGTAAATTTTAAATGTTTTTAGACATAGATTTTCCTGGTTTTATTATTTTCACTATGGTTTCAAATTGTATTCGTCTTTTCTTTTTAATGATATCTAAGGTTTTTAATTGCGTTTCTTCAAAAAATACTACTAACAAGTTAAGATATCTTACAATAGTTTTTTAGACATTACGTTAATTTTTAAATTAAATGAAGCAAAATTAAATAAGTTAAATTAGTTTAATTAGTATCTAATTAAAATTTGCTTTAGTCACGTTATAATATAAACTTTATGCGTTAATATACATAAATATACAGATAAATCGTGCTGTTATCTTCGATAAAATAAACCAAAGTCAGTCAATCAGTCATTGCTACACAACAGAAATCATGTTATGTAAAATATATTGTATTAATATTAATAAATTCTAATTGTTGTAAAAAATATATTGCAGATGCAACGACAGTAATAACCGCAATAAAGTGATGTTTTATCTGGCGGAGAAACCAATACGGTACGATGGCTGTCAAGTGGGCCTTTGCGATTGGGAGTTCCTGAAGAGCAAGTTCGGCCAGCTGACGTCCAACTGCAAGTTGGACGTCTGCTGGAAGGCAAGTGGAGCAACCTCCAGCTTTTCAAATTCTATAGCCATATTATTAGTGTACTTTGTTCTAGTCTGCCTTGGTTACCTGACAATTGTAAATATCAGCTGTTAGATTAGTATTTCGTATTATCGAGCGTTAAATATTAAATCGTAAAATATTATAAATACAAATGAGACAGATCTTCTGTAGTTTTAAGTTAATATTTATAGGAAAACTCTTCTCTTTTAAGTTAATATTTATATGAAAACTCCTCTTTTTTGCTTTAACAAAGAAAAAAACGCACGAAAAATTAAAGCGTTAAATTATATAGATGATTGTATCGCTTTTAATAGATCTGTGTTAATTTTGCAACTTGAAAAATATATTAAATGCATTATAAAATATGCGAGTAGTATAACACGCAATAAGTAACAATATTTAATTTATCTTTACATATTGTATGTCTGAGAATTAATAGAGTTAATGTTATATTTTCTGTATAATTTACGATAATATCCTAATGTGTATTTTAAAATATATATTTATAATATTTATATTTTATTTATGTACGCCTGTTACTGCAGTATTTTAATTTTATAACGCAATAATAACCACAAATATAGTCACTCGCATATCAAGATATACTTTATACCTACATCTCATTCTCTTTTTAAAATCTCACTTCTCCATTATTCACAGAGTGCGCCTACTGTCTTTGAAATTAAGCTATATGTCTACAAACATGAAAACTCTGTAACTTGTCTGCATACAACCAAATACCTACCTTATACTTTCTTCAACATTCCCGATAATGCTTAATTATCTTCGTTATTTACATATTTATTCACAATAATTCAGTTATGATTCGAGACACAACGAGACGATTCGAGCGCTTTAAGAATATAGCGATCGGCCCAGCATCAATTACAATATATGTATACCATGTATATAAATATGAAACATGCAACTATACATATGTATATGATATTAAGCAATAAATAATCTCAGAGTGAATGTAGGAAATACGTAGTTAGGACTAGTATCCAAGTCATTATAGGGTGTATCCGTGTATCCCGCGTATCTACTGCCTGCATAATCAATTCATGAAAAATCCGACATGCGATTAATACGATCGCACGGAGTTTGCTTGACGGACCTGTTACACGCGTTCTGGAACGCGTATGTACATCATGTATACATGCATTTTATAGTACACATACCTGGCAAAATTATCTCTCGTCGAGAAAAGAAGAAGCGTAAACATGCGAAGAGGACCCCCTGGGCCGAGCTCGATTCCGGGTGCACAGAAACGGATTTTCGCCGTTTCGGAATTAAAAGGACGATTATATGTTGTTGGACGCGCGCGCGACGTGCGACGACGATGTAGTACATATATCATGTTTCGCCTCGTTGTGACTTTGAGAGAAAACTTTGAAAGTTTTACGAGACACTCGAGCGATAATTCGCGTAACACACACTTTCGGACAACAATTACGATCGCGAGAATATAGCAGAATAGAGGGACGAGAACAAAGCGACGCGACATGGTTCGCGCTTAGAACTTGGAGTCTATCGTCTATCCACTCTATCCGGGATAGACCTAGACCTGTATATGACCTACTTTACACCAACCGTTTGATACATGTACCAAGTACTATATCCGTATCAAATCTCGGTTTACACCGGTATAACCCAAGATTTGATACGGATTTGATACGGAGTACTTGATATTAGTATATTTGATACGCGCGTACCAAACGGTCCGGTGTAAACTAGGCCTATAAGACCGTGATCCAATCCCATCGAGACACTGCTGACTGCCGCCAGCGGCGCCAGCGGCCAGAGTAGTAAAGTAGTTCGATCAACCAGATCAACTCTCGAGTCTCGAGGCCTCGAGGTATCGAGCATGAAGTAAGAGTAACTTCATGGTATCGAGACAGTCGAAGTGGTCGAGTAGGGATCTAGGGATCGATCGATTGATCAACAACACCACACCACGACCACACCACCCGCGCTAGACTAGACCCCGACCCCGTCAGTGATCAGTCCTGTGACCTGTCACGTTTGGTCACGTTTCTCGGGTATCGTGACGTGAGTCGCAGCTCACTCGCAGCCAGTCGCAGCGCGAGAGCCGACATGGCGGCCTAATATATAAATAAAAGAGAAATGTTTATCATAATATGTCGTAATTTAATTATGTGGCATGAATTCATCCGCTGTCTTGGTGTCTCTATGCGTTATTCGCATCGAGATTTGTGATTCGGAGTTGGAAGAAACCGCCAGTGAGCCATAAACGTCTTATTCTCGTATCTCTGCGTAATATTTATTACAACTACGACAAATCGACAAATACATAAATGTTTCTGTATACCAATTGCACTATACTACTATACTTATATAATTTAGGATACCTTTATAAAAACAGCACAACTGTGCTCTAATTTCTTTCATGTTTATTTTTGCCAATAAATCGATAACGTCGGTAATTGACTAGGTGCAATAATTATAATTAAATATCAAATGTCGTAGGCACCATGGCTGCAAAGAAGACGAGAGGTTGCAGAGAACCAAGAGATATCAACGTGGAGACTTATACGAACGTGGCAGAAACCACGTCCCCGTTATTATCGAGCCAAAGCACAAGCAAATCGCATTCATTTTCAAGAACCAATTCCGAAGAGACGTCGTTTGCGAATTCGAATCACGTTGCGAGTTCTGGTCCGGGAGAGATAACTGGCGCCGCTGCGTGCACCTCACCCGATCAAATAAGTTTTTTCTCTGGAAACCCCTTTGTCGAAGTTACGAAAGGTATCCTCCATCTCTTTAAGGAAGAGTAAGTCATATTTTTTTCTTATCTTATGGAATCATTATGAATTGAGTGAATTGCATATTGTTGCATTTGTATTGTATTTGTGTACGTGTATATGTGTTATGGCTTTGACCTACAAGTATTGAAAGAGAAAGCTGACTCGCGCGATTATAAAATTACATTCCTCAGATATATACACATACGCACATATATTATAATGTCAAATAGAGCTTGCTTACTTGCTTACTTAATAGAACAACAATTTAAATCTTGGTTACAGAGATATATGATGCTAAACATCGGAAAGCTGCACTAATTGCTAATATAACGCATAATTTCTCTCGACATTTCTGCTAGGGAAAAGTCGACTCTGAAAACAGCTTAAAAGTACGATATTAATTATTCGCAATTCTATTTTTTTATTACAGTGAACTGACTGAAATGCATTGCGCTGCGGATCGCAGTCATACTATCTGTATCCTGTCGGTACCGGCAACAATGACTTGCCATGATCTTTTAACTTTCACAGCAGCTTGTCATCAGGACATACAACACTTTAGAATCCTCAGAGACGGCAATCCAAACCAGTACATGGCTTTGATCACCTTCAGGTCATCGGTGAGTGAACAAATGTTTGAGAGCAATATACTTTCAGTTTTGACAAGTTTCGACAAATTGGAAAAGTGGGCCGACTTTGTGTGTGTGAGTGTATGTATTTAAATAATATCCATTAAATATCCGAGGGAGTTGTAAAAATAGGTTTAGGTTATAAGAATAATTGACATTTTTGGTGCAAAGAATTAACTAAGGATATGTTATCCAAAGCAAAAGTGAGCTTTTATGGCATTTTAGAGTGCAGCAAGCGAGTTCTACGAAACCTTCAATGGTGCTCCCTATAACTCTTTGGAACCAGACGTGGTTTGTCACATGGTATTTGTATCCCGAGTCGAAATAGGAGACAATGGAATGCCTCTGAGCGGGCACACAGAGTTGCCATCATGTCCGGTCTGTCTTGAAAGAATGGATGAGAGTGTCGATGGAATTCTGACGATATTGTGCAACCATACTTTCCACTCCAGCTGTCTCGTCAAATGGGGTGACACATCCTGTCCGATCTGTCGATACGCCCAAACACCAGAGCCACTGGCAGATAGTCGTTGCATGGAGTGTGGTAAGCGTTCGTCTAATTGTTCCGAGTTATTTAATCTTGAGAGATTCTCATTTAATAAAATATACACGTATTGAAAAGGATTTGTAAAAAATCACTCGAAATTGTTTGATTAAATTCCGCATTGTAGTATAATGTATAATTGTATATCATATTAGCACATTTCTCGTTCTTTCAGAAAGGAGATGGTTTTAAAACCGTCTAGCTTACTAGAACTGCCGCTGCCTTTTTTAATGTGTTCTGTATGGATCTCTTCAGTTGCAGATACCAGCAATGATGCACTGTGGATTTGCTTGATCTGCGGTCACGTAGGCTGCTCGCGTTATCATAAGGGTCATGCGTTCGAACACTACCGGGACACGCACCACTGCTACGCGATGCAGTTGGGCAACAATCGCGTCTGGGATTACGTAGGCGACAATTTTGTACATCGGCTACTGCAGGATAAAGATGGTAAAATGGTGGAAGGTGGTCGCTCGGCAACCAAGAGCGAGGGTGCCGCTGTGGAGGATAAGGTCGATTCGGTACAGTTAGAATTCACGTATTTGTTAACATCACAGTTAGAAACACAACGACAATACTATGAAGAGAGGCTCAATCGTGCGGAGCAACGCTCCATAGCAGAGATTAGCGAGCTGAGGGATAAATTGGAACAAGTGCTCGAGGAAAACTCACAATGTAAGGTAATTAATTCTTAAAAGCATAAATTTTAAAAATGATAATAAAATGAACATTATACCTATATACCTTATCTCTTTCTTCCACTTTTTTTCCCCCACCCCATCTTCCTCTCCTCTTTCTCTTTTGTCTTTATCCTTATTTTTTCCTCTTCCTTTTCGAATTTTCTTTCGCTTTCTCCCTCTTCCTATTCTACTCTTCTCAAATGTACTCCTCTTAATTCTATTATAAAGAAAATGCTCCTTATTTTATCAGAAACAATTCGCGACGCTCAATCGTGACAAGCAGACGCTTGATAAGCGTCTGCAGCATTCCACCAATAAATTGGCACAAATACAAGCGGAATTGTCGGAGGAAAAAGATTTGCGAAAGGCCCTACAATTGAACCAGACTTCATGGCAGGCGAAATACAAGAAATTACAAGATGAATTGTCCACCAAAGAAGCAGAGATCACCAATTTGAAGGAGCAAAACCGGGATCTCATGTTTTTCCTCGATGCTCAAAAACAAATCGACGAGTCCGTCGATCGAAATGAGATTGCCGCCGGACGTATCGTTATTCCTCCAAGCCCTAAAGCTGGGAAATCGTCAGGATCTCGAGGATATAAAAGTCAAAAGAGGCATTAACTCATCAAACAGCATTAAACACTTAAACGTGAAATTCTCTGATCTGTTTAGACTCGAATCTTTTTCAATTACGTTTGGGAATTTAAAATTTTTCGTCAATATGCAAAACGCAATATTCTGAATATTGATTACAAAAACGATTATAATATAATGAAGAAAAAAACGCTGTATATAAAAGAGATGATATTGAAGTTAATTTTTAGTCCAGGTCTACAATAGGTGCTTTAATAAGCTCTAAGCTTTAAGAAATTGATCAATCACAGTCGGATTTGAGGAGAATAATCGATTGTGTGACTCAAATTGTGTGGTCAATTTCTTAGGGCGTAGGGCTTAAAACACCTATTGTAGACCGGGACTTAGAGTTCTCTGTGCGAAGGAAAAATAATCTACTATTTCGCTACAACGATTTTACCATATTGTTGTTTACCTTGTTATTTCATTTGCTGACATATAAATGTAAGTTTAAAGTTAAAACTCCTTGATTTTTTACTATATTAGTATATCTCTATCGGACGATGATGTCAGAAATAAAAAGCTACATAAATTTTCTTCTTGCATTATATCTCAAATTAAGTTAGTAATTGTTTTATAAATCTCATATATTTTCATCCCGCTTGAATCCTGGATTATCATGTTGAAATTGATGAGGATTTGATTGACCTGGTTGAAAAGGGTCTTGATTCGAAGATCTCAAATTATCAGCATCATCATAAATGTCATACGATTTCTGAGTCTGTGTCCTTCTCTTTTCTGCTAAAATTGTTGATCGTCTCCGCTCAAAGGCATTAAACGCACTTTTCGGCATTTGCGAGGACATACGTTGTGATAAACCTGCAAAATAGAGGAGAGATACTCGAAAAAAGTATTAACAAGTGTGGTAATTAATGCTATCGGCATTTACGCGCGCGCGTGTGGTGTGCGCGTGTTTACATGTATAATATTGTTGTTTTCAACACTGGTGCCAAGATGTTAAATAATTTGAAATATAGAATGTTTACTTTCTCTCTCTCTCTCTCTCTCTCTCTCTCTCTCCCCCCCCCCCCCCCCCCCTCTACATGTATTCTATAAATGTTAAATTCTATAAATGGTAAATTTTATAACATGTTTTTATTCTTATCCCCTTGTTGAAGGAGAGCGAAAAAGATAGTAAAGTTGGAGTGTAATGTACATATGTAGGGTCGCGGTCAGAGTAGTTGCGACACTTTTTTTAAAATTAAGTTTAGGAAAATAAGTTATAGTCATAAGTTAGTTATAATTTTTTAAGAATAAATTTAGTTTTTTAAGTGTTGCAACTACTCTGACCGCGACTGTACAACAAAAACAAAAGATGTACACATTATTCATTTTGCTACCCTATATGTATGTACATATCTAATATATTCAGTCTTCATACTTTATGTTTTTCGAAATTTTTTTCGTCCCTTGTCAATTAGTTAGCTAATTACTTTGCTGTTTATTTTAATTAGAAATGTTTTTATTACACCATCTTTTTCGAAAAAGCAAGCGTAAACAAAAAACGGTTATTCGATTTGGAATTATGTAACATCATTTTATAGAAGCTCTTTGAAGCACCAAATCGAAACATTGCTACGTTCGTTTAGTTGCTTATTCACGATATTCAATACGCGATTGAATTTCCATATATTTAACTCTATATCTTCCTTCCCGTAATTCTGTCTCACAGTTCCACGTTTAGGGCCGGTTGTTCCAACCCGTTGGTAAACTAACTAATAGTTAAATTATATAATATATGTCTTTGTTTTTCTTTCGAATTAGACAAAGATAGACATATGATTTAACTATTAGTTAGTTTACCAACAGGGTGGAACAACCGACCCTTAGTATATATGTATGTACGTACAAATTAGGAGATGAGTGTGCTCTGAACTTTGAATCTCCAGGATTCTCTTGTAATTTGAATAGTATTCTCACTGATACACAAAGCACAAAAATGTTAACAATTAAGAGCAATTATACCTGAACTTGGATCATGAAGCTTTCGTCGAAATAGTTTTTCGAAGTTTCCCAATATCTTCAACGATCCTTTCGAATTTTTCGTTAATTTGTGTCCACTTTGTTTGCTGGGAGAAGTCACGGTACTTCGTCTAAGTTCGAATATCATGTCGTCCTCCGCCATGCGTTGAAGTATCTGTGCTATTTTATCAGCGTGCTTTTCGAAAACGCCATCTTCCGAAGAAGTCATCTGAGAAGAAGAAACCATGAGAGAGAAACTATATGAATTACTAATTATTAATTATAGAAAGAAAAATCAGTTATCTTGAAGTTTCTTTATCTTGTCTTCCTCTTAAAATATAAACTTGTTTTGTATTTCTAACACACAAATCTTCGATAAATTTATTTAAGGAAAATCATAGAGATTGTATAATTAATCTTTTATTGTATGTAGGCTTACTTGTGAAGAAGATAAAAGCGTTTTATATTGGTATGAATGTTCTTTTTTCTTTTAATATTACCTTAGTACAAGAAGGAAGTTTTGTATTGGCGAGTACATGGGAAAATGTGTCGAATCGATGAACTAGCATAGCGCAGAACTGGACACCTAATATACTGATGAACGCGGCAATAAATAGGCATCCTATTGGCTCGAGTCTTAAATATTCTTTTGTTAAATATACCTATAAGAAATTGATATATATAATTTAAATTTTTTACCCTTGCACAATTTTAACAATTAACTGTTAATTGTTAAATTATTAAGTTAAAACGAGCCTTTGAAAGTAAGCAAATTGAATTGTGTGAATTGTAACATTATTAAATATAACAACTATGCGAAATTATTGTTAAACGTATAACAAAGGATTGTTATTACTAGACTATTATTATTATCATTATTATTGTTATTGAGATATTTACCTCAATTCTTTTTGAATTAAAGGTAACATTGTACTTCATTCCAAGTGGCCATTGCAAATGCAGTGTATCTTTGTTTAACTGCATAAGGAACACGATTAGTACAAACAAAGCATTTAACATGAAGAACTTTGATAAGTACGCATCACGAGAGTTCGTTAGTTCCTGAGTTATTTTGTTCTAAAAGAAATATGTATAATTACATAAAAATTAAGGAGAGAATAAAATAAATATTTTTGTCACAAAATTATCTTATTTTAGTATTATCTCAGAATATATATATATATATATATATAGGTATATATACATATATATATATGACATGGGGTGCTGGATGGCTGTTCTTCAATGGTGAACATCGTAAATCGTAAAACAAAAGATATATATTAATTGTAAGTTACATACATATTTTTTTATATTCTTTTTAGTATGTGTGTGAATACATATTGTATTGCTGTTCTATATTCTTGTTATTTCTATCTCATGAGTGTTATCTCAAGCTGTATAAACAACTTGTGAAGCACAAAAATAGAGAAATATCTGTCCTTTTCACATGTATCTTGAATACAATTTTGTAATGCACACATACATTGCTCAGATTGATTATGTGTTTCTTCTAATGTAAAATCTTTTAAATATTGTACACATGTGTGTGCACTGTGCATATATTAAAAGTACCACACAATGAATTTCTACCAACTTTTACTTTGCCTATTTTTCTGTCTTTTTTTGCAAGTTAAAGGTAGATTCAACTCACTTGACTCTCTTCATCGCTTTCAATGGGTCGCAAGTATTTTCCAATCAGATCTTTCCAAAATTCCTCTTCATCGTTCGATAGAAAATCTACCACACCTCTTCGCAGTCTTTCGTCCTGGAGCCAGTAAGGGCTAATGAGGAAGCTAGATTGATCCTGGCTCGAAGTTGCTGACACCTGCGTCAGAACGTCACTTTCGTCGTCATCGACATCCTTATATATCACATTTTCTCCATTATTTTTATCGGTTATGTGTTGTAACTCGATTTCTTCATGCATTTCTTCTTCTATTGTCTCTTCTATCGGAAAATATGGTCTTGGGTACATATTAGCATTAGAAGATGATTGGGCAACGTTGTTAGTTTCCATATTTACTGCATGTAATCTATAATTATCAATAATTATATCTGTGTTGTAGAATACAAACCTTATTAGATGTAAGATATGACAAATATAATTATTTGAATAATTTTAATCTCTCGTACTAATAGACTGATAAATAAAAGTAAACATTAAAATAAAAACAAATATTGATTAAAGTTGAGTGTAATAATGACTTCCGATGATTGAGTTTCATAATGACTGTAAATAATAAATCTATCGAACCTGTCTAGTAAGTTCAGACGTTTGTTTATCTGTTGTAGAGACTCGTTGATTTCATTCAATCGCTTCTCTTCATAACTAACTCCTGAATCAATGCAGCAGACACATTTGAACAGATTTCCCAAAGAAAAATCCAATGTACCTTTTTCATTTTTGTCTTGCTTATTTCTCTTTCCTATCATAAATCCGGATAGATTGCTGATTGCTGCGGATTTCTGCTCATCTTGAAGAGTCTTTGTTCGTTGTAATTATAACATGATTATTTTTCAGATTATTTCAATTAGTTCTGCACGTAAACGCAAGCGTACGTGAGCACGCGCAAAAAATGTTAAAGAAGTAATCTATCAACTGTTTTCCACAGTGTATTTACAGAGTTTGTACGATCTGCTCTCAATTAAATTAAAATTAGAGAGAACAGCAGACTTACGACATTCGGTTTCTTCGAATCACGCGTGCCCCATGTAACGTTATGCACGTTGAAAACGGAGAAGATAATTAACAACATGTACATAGATGGCACAGTAATGTAATAAATAATACCGCACAGTAGACAAGTCGCTTCCTGAGGGTGTAACAGACCAGCTACTGTCATTTGGCATGCGACAATGAAAAAGAGAAGACTACTAGGTGCGAGCCATCCATCTTCAGCAATTTGCAACATAATTCCTACCAGGACAACTATCATCACTAGGCCATATATAGCGCTGATAATCTCGGCTACTAGTAACTGTAAACCCACGCCAATAATGTATGTATTATTGGCGGTAGGTGATGTATTGTATATATAAATTGTACAATGTGATATTCATATTCATTAATCGTCGATTAATCTAGCACAGTCGTAGAAAAGTATCCTAGTCATTAAATCTAATGGTTTCAGTAAAGTGAGGTAAAATTGATATAATACCTACAGCAAGCTCAATTTGTAAAGCCGCTTATAATCTCATTTTGATCTATTTTTTATAATCCATGCTCACCGACCAAATAAATTTTTCCCTCTCAAATATCTTCGGAATCTTTATAAGATACCACATTCGAGTTTCATACCTGCATGCGCTCCTTGCAGATGAAGCAAACTCCGATAAACACGCCAATTGGAATTAGATTGTACCAGAAACTGGTCCAATTATCGATATGAAACGCGGCGACAAACGCGCCAACCAGCATCAAAAATATTGTACCTGGTCCCAGGATTGTACTCCCTTCAATAAATAATTGATTTGATAGATTATTAAAATGTTATCACTAGATATATACGTACCCATTAGAATCCATTGATAAGCAATGTACAGCCACGAGATGTCGTTATTCACCTTCCTCGTCTCTTTAGCAGTCATCAACAAGTCGAAAATATTTGCGACAGTGGAGGGAATCCATCTGCGTCGCTGTATGTAGAAATCTCTAAAGAGTTCTGGTGCATGTGTATACGCATCACTCGCTGCCGAATATTCGACCTAGTAGAAACAAATTAATCCTAGGATGTTATATTCTTGTACATACACGTGGATTATATGCGCGCGCGCACATACTGGTTCTATATCAGATTTGATTGAATATTTTTGTATATAACACTGGTGGAAATACATCCTTCAATAAATTTCATTTTTCAAAAAAAAGCTTTCTCTATAAGGAAGCAAAAATGGCAAGACATCGTGAAATATGATTGTAGAACCAAAATTCAACCCTCGGTTGTCACACGTGGTCAAAGTGATCCCATTTTTTCCAGAACTTACATTTCTTTTAGAATTTTTTTGAACATGATGCCACTCAAAAAGTTAGTTTTTTAATAATGAGAACACATTCTACAATTTTTAAACTTTATTCTAGAATTTTTTGCAATCCACTTAAACTGTTATAGTTATTGAACAGCATGCTGCTTGACCCCAGTGTGACAAACGTGTTTGAAAAAAAGAGGTGTGACATCCGAGGGTTAAATTCAACCAAGTTCCGAAGAATGCTAACAATTTAAAATTTTTACTTTGTTTCTATTAGAGACCCTCTATACAGAGTCTGGCCATAAGCGATTTTGTCAAAATCCTGCGAGAGAGAAGGATATACATTATCTCTAGAATATCGCTATTATTCGCTATCTAACTATTGCTGCAATACTTATAACATTTTTACAGTTGTCAAATGTGCTTGAGCGTATTAGATAAGGCTAGGTTAAAGAGAAAATGTATATCCGTCTCTCTCGCAGGATTTTGACAAAATCGCTTATGGCCAGATTCTGTATAGAGGGTCTCTATAGTTTCTATGTCTGTATCTCTCATACGGATAGTTTTAAGGAGAGCAAGAGGGAGGGGAAAATCTTGTAGGTAAATATAGCATCAATTTAAGTGCTAAATTGTTATTTGTTCAGAAATAGAATTAAACAATATATAAATTCCAAAATCTTCTCTTTGCCAGTTCTTGATTTAAACAATATATGTATAATAAATAGATAAAATTTTATCAATCGTCAGGAAAATAATTAGTCAGATATCGTTATATGAGTTCGAGATACGATAACGATCGATATTATCTAGAACCACAAGCTGGCAAGTTACTCTGATTGATTCAACACGGTCCTTCCAAAAATTGAACGTTCTGCTATCTACACACATCTAAGGCTGCGGTCCACTTGACACTTCAAATGCTTCGGAGCATTCCTCTTCTCCTTTCTTTCAATGAAGAAAGAAGAAGAAGAACGCTTCAAAACATTTGGAGCGTCAAATGCACCGCAGCCTAATACACATATCCAATTTGATTTTTACTTAATATTGAAAGCTATATTAACGTTAAATACTTCGCTTACTACTTGAGAAAATCGAAAGATATATTTCGAAAGATATATGGCTTTGGCCAGAATTTAAATCTATGAAAGATCTCTGTACTTTTAATATATTGCTAAGTGTAACCATATTATGTATATATCATGGTATTATTCTAAACCGCTCAAGATGATGACTTACCCGGGAACCCACTTGGAGAAGCAATGTACAGAGCCATCGATCCTCACCTTGGTCATACTGAATATAATGCCTGGCTTCGGTAGACTTGGTAGCATATTTTGCCATCACGTTGGGCTGCTTTAACGCTTTCGCTCTAAAGAGCGAAAAACAGCCAGGACTGCACAGAACACAACCGATCGTATGTTCTGTAGATTTTTGCAACCAGTGACCAATAGCGTATTCGAATTTTTGGAACCAAACCATTGGACCTGTAGTAACGAACGGTAAAACGCTTAAGAGCCTAAAACAAAGTGTTCTCTTTTTTGTATATTAGAAAATCGTACATCTAATCTAAAGTCTCAAGCTGTTTGTTTAATAATAAATAATAAGACTTTTCTTCATCCATTTCTCTGTCTATCGGTTATAATTGTTATAAAGAACTAATATGCTGATTTCTCCAATTACAAGTAACAACAAATATAACAACACGTTCTCTCTACATCATCTTAAACGAGATATTTAACATTAATTTGTCCCAACTTGTATACTGCATACCTGATCCGACCGGATGTATTCGACCACACGCGGCACCAAGATCTCTATCCTTTTTCATCAGATCCACTAGAACTTTAACCGCGGCCGGTCGAAAGTCGATATCTCCGTCCAATGTAAGAATGTACGTGTTTTCGGCAATAGTCTCTTTCCGATCTATGTCAATCGGCAAGCCCATTAGACGATAGCCCAGAAGATAATACATATACATGACCTCAAAAAATTAAATAGAATGTTTCGCTTGAATTTTCCTTTGTGTGTTTGAAACTTTACTTTATTAAATTTCTCTCTAATAAAAGTTTAATGATACTTATTCACAGTAAAGTGAGTAACGTGTTTATGTATTGACTTACTCTGAAATGCATTACATATATATATAATGGCCTAGTTTACACCGGACCGTTTAGTACGCGTACCAAGTACTATATCAGTATCAAATCTATATCAAATCTCGGGTTATACCGGTGTAAACCGAGATTTGATACGGATATAGTACTTGGTACGCGTACCAAACGGTCCGGTGTAAACTAGGCCAATATGCGCGCGCCACACATTTTCATCAAATTCTTATTAGAGAACGACTTGATGGGCATATGTTTATTTCTCATACTTGACTCCACCGTTTTCTGTGTCTAATCTTGTTTTTATCCTTCAGGTGAACTACCAATTTAGTTTTTCCTGGCAACATCCATACAAGACGACCCCCATAAGGCGTCGGATATTTAGTAGGCGGTGAAGAACGCATGCACAAGTTCTCCACATTTTTTTGGACCGTCTCCACCAGCGTAATCACATATTGATTGACTTGCGTCTCATTTTCATCGTGATTGCACAAACCAACGCAGCCGTGCATGCAGCAAAATGCATCGTCGAAGAAAATGTGCGCTGATTTCAAAAGCGTACAACATTCATTCAAAAAAAGTATTGAATAATTCTCTTATGCATATTCACTCACTAAATCTTTCTTAAATATTTTCAAAAATTGATTATCTCTTGAAAATAGAAATGCTAAGAAATAATATATACAGGGTGTTTCCTAAGTAAGTGCACAAACTTGAAGGGGATATTCCTTGGCTTATTTTAAGAAGAAAAGGTCCTATAAACATGTGTCCTAAACTGCTTCGTTTTCTAAGTATAGGGTATCAAATATGCATATCCCCGGTGGATCTAAAAATGTTTTATCGGTACTAGAAAATGGTTCTTAATACCACATGTACGCATATCAAATTTGAATAAAATATCTAAATGTTTTCCAGATTTTCGAAATTTTTATTTTATTTTGCACAACTTTAACACCTTGTATTTTTTAAACGAAGCAGTTTAAGACACATACCTATTCTTCTTAAAATAAGCCAAGGAATATCCCCTTCAAGTTTGTGCACTTACTTAAAAAATACCCTGTATATATATACATATACAATATTGTATATAATAAATACGTAACAAAATATATATCTCTCTCTCTCAACGTTTGATAAATGTTATGGATTCAGATAGTTTTCAGGTAGAGAGAAGACTAAATTTGCACGTCACAATAATTAAATTTTAATTTTTTTTATGCGAAAGATACTACGTCCATTAAAATTTTTTAAAAGATAAATCTTAATTGTTAATTATTCATGCAGTAATATCACGATAAAAGGGAAAATTTGTGTGATTTGTAATTTATCATTACAATAAATGGTCCTCTTTAATCTTTTAGTTATAATATTGTCTATGACGATCGCGACTCACTTTCTAATTCGTAATAGTCCTCGATGTGAACCTTGTAATATCTCTGCGTGACGCGTATCGCACACTGATCCTTATCCAATCGCAGAATACTGCCTACCAAATGATTCATCTCTTTCTTCTCTTCGTGCCACATTGTAGCGCACGCGTAAATTCTCGTTACTCGATCTTTATGTTTATCAACTGTCGCCGTATCCTCCGGATCATCCTTGTCAAGGTTTCGTTCGATACTTTCAACGTCCAAGTTAATATCGGTAGCTTCGAGTCTTAGGTCGCCATTCTGAAATTCCAATTGGTTGCAATAATAAATGTGATCGTGATAATAAATAAATATATAAATAAAATAACTAAGTTTAACTCTTTACTGGAAGTTGAGCATCTTTGTTCTTCTCCTCTCGCGTGTGATCTCGATCGATATTTTCATTCTGCGTCCTTCTATTTAAAGCTAAACATTGGTCAATCATAAGCGAATCGTAAGTGATCGTGGAGAAGATTCTTTCCGCTAGTGCTAGCCTTTCGTTTTCGGTGGTCCACAGGTGCATTGTGATCCATATCTGCGACATCAACCATATAAGCCAAAACCAAACGTACCAGCTGGAAAGATATTCGTCCCAATTTCCAAACAGGAATTCCTCGAAGAAAAGATACTCCGTTGTAACGTTGCGAAAGGCACAGATATCTTTGTTCCTGGCCGCACACAATGTCACGATTAAACACACCGCTCCCAGGCTAACCAGATTTGTTGGAAACGCGAAACCAAACTGGTGCATATGGGTTCTGTAAGCGAATTTACCTGAAAAGTTGGCGAAGAAATCAAGATCAAAAGATCGAAAGTGCTTTTGCATGAACTTGCACTTAAGGAAAAATGCAAGATAAAAACTATTCAAATAATGTAGAACAAGTAAAGACTGGATTCTTGCATTGTTCTTCCGAAAATACATTCTTTTGGAATATCGCTTGGTAGTTACTTTCAGATTTTTGCACGTTCTGGATCTAAGCCTGGACATGCCAAAGAGCTTACCGTTTCCGTGGTTTTATGTATTAGGTAAATTTTAATTTTGTATTATTATTATATGTACATATAACGTATGTACATTTGTGGCTATTTCAACTTACAAGACTGATACATCGTCATGGCGCAAGCAGCTTGAATGGCAAAGATATAAAGGGGTGTAGATGTGGTGAATCTCGGTGAGAAGAAGCTTCTAGCATCTATACCTTCGCATACGTTAACAACGAAAGCACCTGTGATGAAAATAAATATCCTCCAAAAAGAGGCGTATCCTTGTACGACATGCTGGCCTGATTGAAGATCTTCTTTCGCACGGGATAAGAATCGCACCAAACCTGTTTTAAATCATCTAAATTGTAAAACTAAATTGGTTCTCTCTCGCAGTAAAAACACTCGCAATCGTAAAAAGTATTTGAAATAAATATTGAAAGGTATTTGTCGAGATTTTGCAACATAAAATTTCTCTTATTTCTCTCTCTCTCTCTCTCTCTCTCTCTCGTCGTTCCTCTCTTTTTCACACGAGACGGCCTTAGGGATCATCTACCAAACGTACGTGACGTGATCGGTACGTACCAACGTTGCTGTGGGACGACACAAAGTTGCTCCACCAGCGACTCGAGCACAAGGCGAGAGCAACGGGAGAAAGCCACATCAACGTTACGTCGACGTCGTGCTCGATATTAAGGATCAAAGGCCACAACATTCCGCTAACTTGGACGGTCAATGCCAATGCGTCAACAATTTTTAGCAATCTTAATTTGCTTGCCGATATATTCCGGCTTTCTTTATTTCGCGAAAGCAGATCTATTAAATTTCAATCATCGTTGGTATATATTACATACATATATGTATAACAAGCAAATTCTTAATTATCGTGGAATCGTTGTACATACATAATACAATAGGAACAGAAGTCTATTTCCGACTATTTCCGGAAGTCGTTTTGAATTGAGCGTCAGTCAATTGTATATATATAATTACAGATGATAGCAACGGCAAGTTGAGGTAAAAAGTCACTTAAAAATTTAAGAAATTACGAGAAGGGAATTAGATGACTGCCGTTGAAATTTACGCTAATTAAAGGAAAATCCTATTGATCTCCGCAATTAATGACGCACTTACTCAACAATCCTGGGACGAAACATAGGCAACAGAAAATGGCAGCGCCTTGCACCGCACCAATTTCCGGTAGAATGACAAAAGCCAACAAGACTAAACCGATCGTGTGGAGCGTGTCCATCAGGATCATGAGCAGAATGTTTCGTTTCTTTGGCATCCTTGGTTTCCCCTTGAATAGATAGTGCCATAAGGTATTTAACACTCCGAGGCATTCCGGCACGAGAAATATGAAAATCAGACACCATGTCCATTTTATACGGCCATCCTGCGTGTGTTCGGTAAAAAGCCCCTCTAGCTCCTTCTCCTTCTCTATAAAGTATAAAGAAATCCAAGAGTTTGTTGTTCAAGTTTTGTGTATGCATATACAGATAAAGGAATATATCTAATAATAAGAGATAAGAAAGGATTTCCCATTCCTCCTTTCCGCTAACACATAACTATATAGTTATACATGTATAATATTATACATATATCATAGTATAGTAACGAAACGTAGCGTGATAGGATTCTTGATATGACACTTGATAACGTGATAAGTAAATGATAAGCGATAAGATAATCCTCAAAACGATGTCTCTTCCAAATGAAAGATAAAAGACCACCAATAAAAATGTAAACTATTTTTTCCATTAATTTCAACTTGACCCAGCAGGATATAGTGTTGCACATTTAATCCCTTCAATTACAAATGCAAGTTAATTCTCATATCTCTCCTTAGAATTCAATATTTTTTAAATTTAATTCTCTAATTAGATTGCACAACCTGCCTCTACCACTCAAAGTTTCTCTTTATTGTTAAAATTTCAAAATATTTAGACTGCTAAATTTGAAAACTTGGCATGTCCGTACTTTAGGACATGAGAATATTTGTGTGCAAATATTTGTAATTTTTGTAACTTTTAGTTGTATGTACGTGTTATTCAAAATTGAAATCTTACCTAGATTACGGTTACAAGAGGGAAACGATTGATTTTTTCGTAGCTGCGCGATGGCCAATAGAACAGCTAATTTAGACGCGATGCCGCTGCATAAAACGATAGTAAATAGCAACCCATAAATGAACACCTTTAAGATCCAAATAACGATCTCAAAAAATCTGTTATTTCGCATAGATCCACTTTCTGGTGGAGGAGGAAGACATTCGAACACGTCCCACGGTGGAACATCCTTCTGTGAACTGGAAGGCACGTTATTATCTGTTATTGGGAGCTTTGCATTCTCCAGCATTAATTTCAGCACTATTTGCTTACTATTATCTCTCATCTCTCTTTTATATGTATATAATATATATAATTTTCTTTTCTCTGTTTTACACCTTTCTACATTCCTTTTTACATTTTTTCATCGTTTTGCGCATAATCGTTACATCTTATTCCTTCCCCTTTTCCTCATATAACATACAATTGTTCTGCATTTTGCAAAAAAAGTCATTAAACCATTTTCACAGAAACAAGATTCATTCGTTCAGTCATTTGAATTCATCTACTCTTTGTGACAGATCATAAAGTTAATATCACACAAATTCAAGAAAAAAATGCTACGTCTTTTTGCTGAGCTATCATCTCTGCGTATGTATGTATGTACGATTTATTCGTTAAACTAGATTCATTACAAATTCGTTCGCTTTCTTTTAAGACATTCGTTCACTTATTTTTAAGACAGGCTTTTCAGACTATATCTAATTCTCTAAGCACATACCTCTCTTCTTCAGTTTCGTCGAATTCAGAGCTGCTGTCATCATAGTAGTTGTCAAAGACGCTAATCCTCGGTTCGTTTCCTCGGTTTATCGGCAACATATTTGCAAATCTTGCGACAGCTTATGATCGCGACAACCGCCGAAATTGATATATTATATGCCTGCGGTTTGTAAATGCGTCATCGATCGACAAAGTATTATCATCGGTGCCACGATAAGGCTAGATAAGATTTATAATTAGGACCAATTCGGAATGTAGAGTACCGTAACATATTTCCGGATACGCGCTTGCCGTATGCTGTAGCTTAGATATTCCGTATAGTTATATATTATGGCGCCCATACTATAGTGCTAAGTCGTTTAACAGGTTTCTTCGTATTATATATATATTTCTGGCTCGAGGAGAATGTGTACATATTTATAAACATTGGAATGTTTCAGAATTATATCTACATGTATATATAGTTCTCTGTAAAAACAAAAGTATATATATATATATATATATATATATATATATATATACACACACATACACATCTTTCATTTTTATTTAGCGTTCCCTAGCCAACATACGTGAATTCAAGTTTTGACACTTTATTAAGCGTTATCTTTAGGAAAAACTGATAACTTTCATCGTATTACATAACATTGCAGAGAACAAAATAATATATCATTTGCATGATATAACTGTATGCTGAAAACCAAGTGGTAAGAAAAAAGTATATCTCTAATATAATATTAACTCCTCGCACCGATCATGTATATGCATTTATTTTGTGATGCCAATAACACCACAGGCAAGACGAGCGCCAGCGTTGCCAGTTGTTTTTGACAGCTCGTGGCCACCCTGGCCCAAATCATCAGGATCAGCATGAACCTAAAATTTGGAGAAACTGAATAAACGTGTCTATTTACAAGAGACAAATGTAAAGAGATAGGCAAAAACAAGTAAGAAAGTTTGCAACTACATGACAATATTAATGGAAAAATTTTCACTTTACAATCAAGTATAAATTAACCGTGCAAACATCTTTGACAGAACCAGCATTTACTTACAAGTATGTCGTATAATATATTAACTACGTACGTATGTCTTCTATAACGTATTAAATAAATGCGCAAAAATTATATTTACTTTTATAAAACCATTAATAATGTTAAAGAATAAGATGTAATTGGAATGGTTCGTGGATTACCTAATAAAGTACAAATTAACGAGTCATAAGTCTAATATTAATATATACCACAAGAGTTCGTCCGATGATACTGTGCGGTCCATGGAGTTGAATCATACTGTCGGTGATTTTAACGTTCGCGACACCATCGGCATCGGCCTTCACGTTTCCTAAATCTCCAACATGACGCACATCATCATCCGGACTACCATGATCTTTTACAAGTGGATTGAAATGAGCGCCCGCACTCGTGCAACCTGTTAAAGGAGAAAAAAAAACAGATAACATCAAGAGAATTGGTTTAGGTTCATAGCTCGTAAAACAGTACAACGAAAATAGTTGTAATCTATGCCATGTTTTCTTTCTTTTATTGTGAAGAATGATCGCAGAGCGATGTTTAAAAAAGGGTTTTAAAGCTCTTTACTACAAACGGCGGTAATTTAAAATAGACCTTGCAAAATTAAGGAACCAACTTTGATGGCTTGCAAAAAGAGAACAAAATTTATTCCCCAAATTTTATTAATTGTATCATAAAACGTAACATTTCCTCTTTAAAATGCTTTTTTAATCATTACGCTACCATTTTTGTTCACTGAGTTATGACGATTTGAAGTGAGCAGTGCATTTCAAGGTCTTTTTTCTAAAAAACGGTGTTGTGCCGCCGGTATTAGCGTTATCCAAACGAGCCTTGAAGCATTCAAAAGCTAAGAGTTTAAGCTTTAAAACCCTTTTTTAAACATCGCTCTGCGATTCTTCACAAAGATACGTCAAATGGCGTAAAACAAAGTTAAGTAAAAAAAATCAAAAGTACGCAAACTTTCGCACGGTACTGTACATTCATTTTGCGCAAGAAATTGAAATTGTTTCTTTTCGCAGATGACAGGAATATTTTGATAACTTGTATTTGAATAAAGTGTGTGCGTGTGTGTTAAAATAATTATTAAATTATCGCGTTTAAAGAAATCATTGAAGACCTCGTAATGACCTTTTAGCAAATCAAGTTTTAGTACTGTTAAAATTGATAAAATTCCATTTTTAAAGTAAAAATATTCCATTTCGTTATTACATTAAATAAAAATCAACTTATCAAGATCTTTTAAATACAATATTGAAACACACCGTACTTAAACAATATATACCAATATAAAAAATTAAAAAATTGTAACAAATAAGAAAAATGGGAGAAAAAAGAGACATAAATTAGCTTGAAAGTTATTAAAACATTCGTAACTAAAATAAATATAAAAGTACTAAAATATAATATATATATGTATGTACATATATGTATATTATCTTCGACTGTCCCCCTGAATCTGTTTATGATAAGCAAACAGATATATCCATATCGCATACATTTATTCTCAATTAGCTTGTTATCAACTTTACCAAAGTAAAAAACGAGACAATAAGTTTGATAAAAATGATACAATTCTGCACAATTTTAATCAACTCTTGTAAATTCTTGAAACTTTTGCCACAGCTCAAAATTATGAACCGATAAAATCTCTAGAAAAAAATTATAGAGATTTGGAGATTTTATAAACTATACTTTAAATTAATTATTTTTTTAAATACATAATAAATAATACACGACATCTCGTTAGATATTCTCATTAGATTTGACTTGAACGTACCATTGGTGTTGTCACCAAATTCATGAACATGAAAACCATGCTGGCCTTGCTTCAAGCCTGAAATCTGTCCAGTCACCTTTACCACATTTGAATTTTCCTGCAATGCAAAACGAGCTCTTACTGTGATAACAACTGGAGATAACAGGATAAGCGAATTTTTGGGGGGATCAAAAGTTAATAATTGTGTGTGTGTGTATAAAAAGTTGTTTCAACAAACTAGAAAATATAAAACTATCGCGGTACGATTCAGGTGATCCCGATGACTCTCATTGCATATACATATAAAATGTAGGATCAAGCAAAAAGCATTTATGTATCGCTAGATTTAAAAAATCTTTCAAGCGTGCAGTTTGAGAGATATAAGCGGATATATTTTGGGAAAAGATATTATAGCGAGAGATCGATCTGAAAATTTCCAGGAAAATTGCCAGGCTTACGCGGCGAGGAGGGAAAATTGGAAACAGAATTTACCGCTTGTTCAAAATACACGGTTCCCTTGACAGGCTCTCCCTGAAGGACACAGACTGCCTTGATCGTCATCTTGCGAATGTATTATTCGGATACGGATTATTCCTGTCTATTCCGATCTATTCGCGTGCCTACCAAAGCCCTGCCAAGTCCCGAATAGATGGTTCCACAACAGACTGCGCTGTAATCCGCGGCAATCGCGGCTTTTACACGGGAATTAAATAATCAAATTGCTGAATGTTGCTGAATCACGAATAATCAGAATTCAGATGAGACAAAAACCGCTGACTGCGATCAATTGCTGTTCTGTTACTTATACCACACTACCACAGTACAGGTAGTATATCTGTGAGTCCTGTGAAGGTGACTTATTTGTTTTGCAGCGCCTCTATGTCCACAAAATGTGGACATTGAACTATACAGCCAATATGGCTTTATGAATCTCATAGGTAATGTCCACGATTTTGTGGTTTTCTTCCGTGCTATATCCACAATTTGGTGGTTCTCTTCCGTGCTATGTTTACAATTTTTTAGTTTTCTTCGGAAGAAAATAAAAAAATCGTGGATATAACACGGAAGAGAACTAAAAAAGTCGGAGGTGAGGCCCCTAAACTGAATAATTACCCTAAAAAATTGTGAAAATAACTACGGAAAAAAACCACAAAATCGTGAACATACATATGTATATTATCACGAAGTCGTGGACATAGCATGGAAGAGAACCATGTAGACATTACCTACGGGATTCATAAATATTGGTTACGTAGTTCAATGACCACATTTTGTGGACATAGAGGCGCTTCAAAATAAAGTAACAGCTAAAATGCTATAATGCTATAATGCTAAAATGCGCCCAAATGCTCCCATGACCGCTCTCATCAGTCTCATCCTTCTCTCTGCTGTCAATAATTACCAATTGTTATCAATTGTTACCGATCATTGCTTGTCACTGCACTTGTCACTTGGATGCAAATAAATCGATATCTCGTTAGGATTCTATATACTTATATAATTTATCGAGTTTATCGAGCAAGCAAAGTATGTATGTATGTATATTGCATTTTATTTTACATTTTTATTTGTTTTACTCGATGATATTTGCACTATATTCTAACATCTAGAACACACCACATACGTGACTGAACCTGTAAAGATTACTACCATATGTGTAAAGTAAAGTATTACATCGAAAGCAAGTATTCGTAAATAATTTAGGTTATTCACGACCATATCAGACATTTTTTCATTATTATTTACATGACATGACAGTATAATTCTATAATTGATTTCTTATTTTATATTACATTAATAAACATTATCAATGGTAATAAATGTGTGTGTGTGTGTGTGTGTGTGTGTGTGTGTGTGTGTGTGTGTGTGTTTATTTTAACATTCTACATATTTTTATATTTCCGCATAAGTTTACGTTAATTCAATAATATGCAACTTTTTTTACTGTTGGCATATGTATATTACTATTAATAATAATATATATATTTACATCTTTTTAAAATAAAAATATACAGGATGGATTATTAAATAATTAAATAGACACCAACGTGCCTCGCGAGTATCGCAAGTATACCTACCTCTAGGATGATGTAATCCATGTGTCATCATCTTTTACAGATGGGTGAAGACAAGCCAGTGGAGTGTCCTCCAACAGGGTACCAATCTACCGATTCAATCTTATTTGTATAGCTTGCTAATTGCTTTATCTGCATAATTTAAATAATATTTTTTATTACGGTTGTTTACAAATTGAAGTAGGTTTTAAAGCAAAAACGGTATATTAACAGCAAACTATGTCGGATGTTTCTGCATTTTATACATAAACTGATACTTACTTTTAATATAACTAATATTAATTGAGATAAAGTTTATTTATGTCGCAGATATATTTTAATTTTATAATTATATCAATCAGCATCGATATTATGATTATTGATTATTCCAAATAATATCAGAAAAAATTTGTCATTTTTTTACAAAGAGACGAGATGTCTAAGAAAGCGTTTAAAAAGCAGCAGAAGGAGTTACAGAAAGAGATGAAAAAGGCAGAAAGAAAAGCTCAGTCTGTAAGTTGTTCTATAATAAATATTTACTAATTGTAAGAAAAATGAAGTTTGTCCGTTAAACGGATATAATTCTAAAGTCTTGCATAAAGTTAATCGAAATTGATGCACAACATATGATGTCTTTATATACATACATACATATACATATATATATATATACACACACAATATATACTCGTGTATGTATATATATATATATATATATATAATAGATTCAATCTAAAAATCGATCGTTAAAGTAAATAAAAAATATTGCGTTTGGTACCACATTTCAGCATTTTACCCAGCAAGAATGTACAAATGAAACTGAGGATGTGTCAATAGGAAAGTATGGGCAGATGGATATGGTTCAGAGTAAGGAAAGATTTGAGGACAGAAAGTTTACGGAGATCAAGAATCTGAATAAAAATCTAGAGAATCAGACAGTTTGGCTGAGAGGTCGCTTACACACTAGTCGTGCAAAAGGTAAAGTAATAGTAATGGTGTTTCTCATAGAAAATTAGCTAATTCGCAAATAATTCGTAACTATTTGCGCAAATAAAACTTTAATCTCACATCTCTCTCTTTCTCTCTCTAATATTACAGGCAAGCAATGCTTTATCGTGTTGAGACAACAATCGTACACTGTACAAGGACTAGCTGTCGTTAATGAAGAAATCAGCAAACAAATGATTAAATTTATATCCAAGTAAAATCTTAAAAATCTGCGTAAAATTGATCGAAATATAAAGTACTATATACATATATTAACGTGGCGTTTCGTTCCATCCATTTAGCATTACGAAAGAGTCCATAATCGATATCATGGCCGTGGTGATGCCTGTGCCCTCGAAAATTGAATCGTGTTCGCAAAAAGATGTCGAGGTTCATTTGAAGGAAATATTTGTGGTAAGTGCCGCGAAGCCGCAACTTCCTTTGCAAATAGAAGACGCCGCGAGACCTGTTGGCGAGACGGACGAGACGGCGCTCAACGTGCGAGTGAATCAGGACACCAGACTGGATAATAGAGTTTTGGATCTACGTACTCCGGCCAATCAAGCGATTTTCAAGGTCGAAGCCGGTGTTTGTAAGCTTTTTAGAGACATTCTGACAAAAAAGGTAAGCATAATGACGTTTAGATTTTCGCCAAAACCTCTCTTTCCTTTCGGTTATTCTTTCCAGGGCTTCGTCGAGATCCATACCCCCAAAATTATTTCCGCAGCCAGTGAGGGTGGGGCGAACGTATTTACAGTATCTTATTTCAAAGGCAATGCTTACTTGGCTCAATCACCACAATTGTACAAGCAGATGGCAATTGCCGCAGATTTTGACAAAGTTTTCACTGTCGGAGCAGGTAGATCTGTTTGATAGAAATAGAAATTGTTTCGTTGAACGTTATCTGGAATGCTTTATTAGAATGCGCAAGTTTCTTAGGTTATTGATAGGTGTGACTAGCGCCCTGACTCGAAATACATAAAGGCGAATTGTTTCAATAGCGCGAATATTACACACACACACACATACACACACGGAGTGGGAAGGAGGCTTTCTTATCCTCTATGCTCTTAATTCATCGGTACCACATGGTCCCTCTATACTTGGACTTTTCTTTCCACTCCTATTCTAATAGAATAGGACATGTACAAACGGACAATGTTGTTTTGATTGGGTGCGAAAACAATTACGTTTTCTTCCGTGCATATGTCATTTTATAGAACGTACGTCAATACATGACCAGAAGTGAAGTTGAGAGAGGTTTTCCCGGTCCCAAGGAATTAAGTTTTAGAGGATTCGATGTTCTTCTTCAAAAATATGATATCTTTAATAATACTTGCTGAGAATTAATGTCGCGATTAGTTTTCAGAGCGGAAGATTCCAACACGCACAGACATTTAACAGAATTTGTAGGCCTTGATCTGGAGATGGCTTTCAAGTATCACTATGACGAAGTGATAGACACTATCGGGCAGATGTTCACTGAGCTGTTTAAAGGCTTACGCGATAAGTTAGTAACTAAGTGTAATATAATATTTATGCTTATTATTCTTTCGTTCTCGATACCTACCTACCTGTCCATCTACAAGTTTTTGCAATTTACGATATATTAATTTACTTCATGGGGTTTCAACAGTTATGCAGACGAAATAACGGCAGTCAGTCAACAGTATCCAGTAGAGCCTTTCAAGTTTCTCGAACCGGCCTTGAGATTGGAGTACCCACAGGCGATCGAATTGTTGGCAGAAGCGGGCGTGACTCTAGGGGAAGAGGATGATCTGTCGACGCCGGATGAAAAACTCTTGGGAAAACTCGTTAAGAGCAAAGTAAGACAATTTTAGAAAATAAGTAACGCTCAACAATTAAGATAAATAGGCACTACAAAGACAAAAGTATAAAATCCTGTCGAGCGTGGTTTAAGTATGACTTTAAAAAAATCTAATAAACCGTGATTAATTTACGGCGATTACTTTTGATTCTTTAATGTGTAGCGATTGATTCGGATTTACTTTGCAATTTATTGTAAAGCATCTCTCACAATTAGCTCCTTTTCATATTGCAAACGTTATAGATGTCTTCTACTTTTTTTTCCAGTACGATACAGACTTTTACATCTTGGACAAGTATCCTCTCGCTGTAAGACCTTTCTATACCATGCCGGATCCAAATAACCCTGTAAAGTGTTCTTACATTGCGTATAAAATTGCACAATATTTTTTCTCTGTCTTAACAACTATTAATCTTGCGTTGTAGAAAGTGTCTAATTCATACGATATGTTTATGCGAGGCGAGGAAATTGTATCTGGTGCGCAACGTATTCACGATCCGGATTTTCTTACCGAACGCGCTAAGCATCATGGAATTGGTAAGCGAAATGTTTGCACGAGAATTCTCGCTTGTTGTTGCGAGCATTCAAAATTTGGGGAGATCTGAATCAAATCAGACTTTAAGAAAGTTTCAGAAATTAATAAAATACTTTGTTTCAGATATTGAGAAAATCAAGTCGTACATTGATGCCTTTAGATATGGTTGCCCGCCACATGCTGGTGGTGGCATAGGCATGGAACGCGTAGTGATGCTGTATCTCGGCCTGGACAACATTCGTAAAGTGTCCATGTTCCCGCGCGATCCTAAACGGCTCACTCCTTGAGAGGCTTAACTATGAATGTTGATGTATATGCTGAGAGGACTCGAGTAAAAAATCTTTTACCTTGAATACATACATTAAAACGTGTTTCTTTTTCTGGTAATTATTCAGTTTAGGGGCCTCACCTCCAATTTCGATAAATTTATAGGCTTAATCAATAGGCTTTCTTTCTTTTCTACCACGAATGGCGATGTAGGATGGCGACGTTAAAATTTAACTGTGACCTCTCTTTTTTCCAATCTGTCGATCAGATCACTGATCTATATTTAACTGCCGTATAAAGGGTACCGTGTAATTACCGTATAAAGACAGAAACAGAATCAGAAAGTGAGATTGAGTGTTGACCTGTTGAGGTCATTGTATACATATAGGCACCCGGCCTGCCTAACCTAAGTAGGTGGTTCTTAGTATATGTTCTGTGAGGTGGTTGGCCCTGACTCCTGACTCCTGACTCCTGAGCTCAGGGGGTCAATCATGTATTAATGTAGAACGTGGAAAGTGAAAAGTTTTATACGACTATCTCTTTCTATTCAACATCAATAGAAAGAGAGATTTTTCATTTTTCACGTTTCCACCCTAGGGGAAAAGATTCATGATTGACCCCCTGAACTTCTAATTCTCAATATGGCGCAATCAGATCAGTGAGATGCATCATGCATCGCATTTTTGCGAATCTGTGCGATGAAATCAAATATGCCAATTTGAATCTTTTTAAAAGTACACACAAACGAAACGAAACCAGAGAATAAGACGGCCAAGTTGAGAAACTATAATTATTGTGAACAGGTTATCTTTCACTGATACAGGTTATCTTCACGTCACACACATGGATTTACTCGTGGTATCCGTTCTTAGTTGCGTTTTGGATAACATTGCACCGTTTGTGATCAGATTTGTAAGTATATCTGAAAAATCTATACTTGGTAGTAACGCGCGCTTTTAGTTTTTAGTAGTAGACAATTTCCTTTTTTAAATTTTGAGATTGGAATCTCGACAGAAGATCAATAAACCCAATGAGTTACCTTTCATTTGCAAGTCCTCTGCAGATTTATACTAAAATTGAATAAAAATTTGTATGTTTTGTGTTTGTATTTGCGAATGCATCTTGTAAATGCAGATAGTTAAATTGTATCGAACTGTATCAAAAGTTATTGTTTTAACCTTATCCTTATTGCTCCAAAGTTGTAGTAGTTGTTGTAGCATTCTATTTTATAAAATACAGATTTCATCATGGCTGTTCGCGCAAAAGAGATATGACATTGAGCTGCGAAAAGAGCTGAGCAATTTGAAAGAGGATATGGCAGGATTCTCCATAGTGGATGAGTTTGCCAAGTATGCCAAACTCCAACGCCAGTACAACCATGTGGAAAGTATCCTAAAAGATAACAGTGAGTTTCAAACTTTTCTCCTTTATGTCCCACCAAGTGAAAACTTGTGGCAGACCATTTTTAGGAAGACCATTCTTATCGGTTATTAGATCGAGAAATTTATTTTTCACAGAAATAAGATCGATATAATTGATATATAAGATTGTTTTATTATTATTGTTATCGCTATACACGAAATTGTCTATTATATGTACTATGAAAAATGTTATATACGAAATTGTGTATGTATATCTCTGCATTTGTGCAATCCCGTTTTTTATTCTAGTGAATCAACGACTGAATCGACGATTGAAACTTCAGATGTTGCTAATTTATAGCTTTCGTGCATTGAACGTAAGTAGATTGCTCGCTTAAACTTGTCTTTCATTGCAGTTGCATATTGGATTATACAAAATTAAAAGCGAGAAATCACACATGTGATTTCTTAATTTTTTCTTACATCATACATTGAGATAAATTTGCTTTTTGCGTGATACCATATAAACTAAAAGGATAGTCTGTGTGACACATTTCATGTCGGTTCTATCGATTCTATATCAAATGGTGAAACGAGGAAGAATTTAACTATCTTAACGTATATTACAAGAAAGAGAAATCCAATGTGACTTTTCCCTTTTCTAATTCCGTAATATGATTCAATATGATCAGCGAGTGATCGGGAGTCTTAAATATGTGAAAAAGCGACGGTCGAGCGACTTATGCCGCCTTATCCTCTTTGCGATTTCTATCGAGCTCTATAACGCTTTCAGGGTACGTTAATCTTGTGGTTGTTGTACATGTACAAAAACGAGCCAGTCATCATTCTCTCGGAGGATGTACTATGGCCGATTCAGAATCTTTTGAGTTGGCCATGTCAGCACGAGAATGCTATTTCTTTATTAGCGTGGCTCGTCATCGCCCGATTAGGAGTATCGGCATGCAAAAAGCTCCATGTGTGATCTAATGAGTCTTCGTATAAATGATTAATGATCTGTACCTTATGAATTCTACGATAGATAAAATTAAGAGTATTACTTAAGGAGCCGGGCTCTCTATCTTGTGATTGAACTCGAATAATCGTGGAATGATGAATGATCTAGAAGGAATGAATAAACGAATTTTGCAGCAGCAAACTTTTCAGTTTTATATCAGTTACAAATTAAAAGACAAAAGTAGACATTATCGATTATCGATTTTTGCGTTATGACCAAAACCAACTTAAGTTTGCAAATTTTAATCGCGAATCATCGCGCTTGATATCTTTTGTCCAGAGTGATGAGTCCAATCTTCTAGTATATATCTTACGTTGACCGATATCTTGCAATAGTCTAAAATTATCGCCTAATGTTTCCTCACCGTTTGAGAGTTTCCGAAACGTGTTCATCTACGATAAGACAAATAAATAGATTTTGTTATTACACACGCACGCGCGCGCTCATGCAACCGCACGCATGAATATACTATATAAGAAACTTATGCATACTCTTATCAGGGTGTCAGATAATAAGCGAACCACTTCTCGTGGGCAGGTGGAGTGGGTTAATAAGATTATAATAAGGAATATTTATTATTGTGAATAAGAATCTTAATGAGAAATTAATTATTGAGAAGCTTACAAAACTGTAAAGGACTTTTTGATTCAGTTTAACTCACTCTACCTGCCCATGAGAAGTGGTCCGCTTATTACCTGACACCCTGTATATACATATATATATAAACAGTATGAGACTATGTCTGCACTTTCTTTATCAAGAAGGTAAACTATTTTCATAATTAATAAGATTCTATTTTTTTTATCTTTACTTTTTCGTTTGTATTGTAAAAATTTGTTGTTTTGAAGAAGAGATAAACACTGCATACACTGCGTAATAAAACATACCTGACGGAAAGATATCGGGACTGGAATGGCGAAAATTATCCAGGTGACTACTTCGCTACAAGGCGGAATCGTGAGAGATCCCTTGTATGTATAAAAGATATCGGTATTGGACGGTATCAGGGATGCTAGAGCGAGAGATATGTTGACCGGTAGTTTCGTATATGCCCATTGCACATCTGGTAGCTTACTTATGAGAGATCGAACGAGCTCATTGTCTTCATCTTGCAACTGAAAGAACGTAATTATATTTAGACTACCTAGAGCTTTCTTCGCTCTCGTTTTAAATCTTTGGAATTAATGAGTTTTTGATAGACTTATTTGTAATTGTTTTTACTTGTAATTTTTAAAACTTCTTAGATCGAGATTGTAATAATGTAAAAATACAGATATTATACATATATATATATATATATTATTATATATATATATATTTTATATATATCTCACAGAATGTGTAATATACATATATCGTTATTAGGATAAATTGAGGTAATGTAAGTGATTTAAAATTTAAAGAGTGATTAGAAAAATTTTAGAGGAATCATTAAGTTACCTGGAAGAGAGTAGCTACTACGACCACACCATCCTCATGTTGCAGCGCATGCGAAAAATTGGAATATACCATATTGCGATGTACAATATGCATTTCCATTGGATATCTGTGGACATTAGTCTTTAATCGTTATATTATTTAATTAATTTCTTATCATTTCGATTCGAGCAAATAAATATAATTGTTACCTTACACCGTTTAACACATGTTCAGCACCCCTATTATTTTTTATGCCCCAGTGAAAGTGCAATTCTTCCATTTCATATTGTTGATTCCGTTGCAATATAGCACCGAATATATATGGCAATCTTCCATGTATCGCATTCTTGTCTGTAGTGAGTTTAACTAAAAAGAGACGGGCTATTCTCTCAGAGAAGAAGACTTCTATAGACAGTTTATAAAATCATGTATGAGAATCAAAAGTATATATTTATACCGGTTTTTCCATTATTCGTTAATATTTGCGGCGTTGGGAGAAAATCATGGTAACCGACCATCTCGAGAGCCGGAAGTGGTAAAGCGATTGCTTTTGATGTGGATATAGCCACTGGTGATTGTAGCTTTCCTGCACACAATTCGTACTTCTGCGGCCACAAATGTTGCTCTAAAATGAAGCGTTACTAGAATAAAAATTTTCTCTTCATCGTATAAGGCTGCTATTTATATATTGATGATCGATCATTCAGTTGAATATGAGCAATTATAGAATCTCGTAAATCTGTGATTTTTCTCGATCTATACTTATTGTTAGTTCTTGCAAGAATTCATTACTCGTGAACAATCTTTGATTTATGCATTATGATTATCTCGACGCGTGTGTTCTCTGTTCTCTGTATTTCCGAATTATACTTACAATTAGTATCTGTTATTTAAGATTTAAGTAAAGCAACAAAGAAGAAGGATAGAAAAGACTTTACGATTTTTTAATATTCTATATTCTATATTAATTTATATCAAGTTTGGATTGATTCGCGAAATATGGAGATTAAAAACTTGAAAGATTAAAATTAAAACCTGTTGTCGTACCTCTCTTACTGTATCCGAAACCATTGATGCCATTGCGTGAAATAAGGATGAGAATTAGCCATGCCGGGGATATAACTTGCTGGATATGCATCTCTGAATTCTTTTTGCGTAAAAATTCTATGATCCATATATCATGTACATCAAAGGGGATAATGGCTTTTCCCTAATTTTTACCTTATGCACACTTCGTTACCTTATGTACACTTTGATTACCTTTTTACAACGCTCAACAGTCAAGTTATGCTTACGCTCTGTATAAGATATACAGGGTGTTCGATTGATGTATGTAATAAAACAATCCGATATTCTACATAAAAAATCTTTATTATTAAGTGAGATATCGCAAATTTGTATAATTTCTCAAATCAAATACCCATGCATGTCTGTATATTCCGTAAATAAGAAAGACATTGCTTCGAAATCTCATGCGTAAACCGTAGCGAATGATTTGAGAAATTATTCAAACTTCAACTTGCAATATCTCGCTTAATATTAAAGATATTCAAAAACTATAAAGGACTTTCCGACTCAGTTTTTTTATGTAAAATATGCGATTTTTTAAATGACATACATCAATCGAACACCCTGTATATGTATTAAGGTGTATTAAGATGTGCATACATACATACATACACGTAGGGCACTTTGACACTTTGATCCGTCTGCAGTTATACGAAGGAATGGCAAATAACAAATGAATAACTGAAATATAGTTGTGTGTAAGATATCGCGCTCGAGTGTGCCCATTAAGTAATTTGCAGCAGTACGTATCATTAAGTGCTTTCCATTTAATGACACAAGTCGACACAAACGTCGTTCTATCTTTCTTGGCATTCAATGAGTATAACAAAGACAAAACGACACTTGTGTCGACTTGTGTCAGTAAATAGAAAGCACCCATTATCAGTCTGCACATGTCGTAATCTTTCAAGTTACAGATGCGTCTCGTAATACTATAACAGTATAGAAAGATGATTCTTCCATTACAATAATGCGTAAAATGCATTAAAGTGGGACACTTTATTACATTCGTCTTTCAATGATCATAGGTGGTGCAGTTAATATCTAACCAGACCTAAAGAGATAAGTTGAAAAAGCATGCCTTAAGACCAGCGCGGGCATAACAATATTTATTTATATGCTTTGTTACAAAATATAAACTACAATATCCTCGCGATATAAATATCTACAATAAAATACCTGAGTCTTGCATTTATTGTACGTAAAACTCCAAATATACATATCACAGTCGGACATTTATAATCAGAACTATAATTAATAACTAGATTGCCAACTAAATGTACAATGAAAATTGTGAGAAATTTATACAAAAAGGTATTAAGTACGTGCTGCATGCACGTAACATCATGGAGAAACTTTGGCTTAAGAGTCAGTACGAAGAAAGGTAATTCAGCCGTAAGTATTTACAATTAAGAGCCCTAGTAACATTATTGAGAACTTTACATTTGATACCTAACTATCTCTAGCGAGATAGTCTTGCGCCATTCTTTTCTTGAACGATTCTCTTATCGAATCTTTCTTGAATGCTGAATTCTTTCAAGTTCTCCCATCAAGAATCAATTATTTCTTTACATTTCCTTTATATCATCGAGACGTCTTTGTGTTTATAGACGATGCAAAATCCACTCGGAGTCTCACACAAAACAACGTGTCTACCACACAAGCCACACAAACTTCTCTAATTAATTCGATGTTAAACGTTATAGAACTCCGGAATTGTGTAAAAGTGCAGAAAGGAAAGGACACACCTGTTAAAATGGCATTTTGAATAAAGCATCTTTAAAATAGCCGTGTTTTTCTTTAAATTTACTATATTATATTTTTTATTATTATAGCTGGATTTCTCTCTCCATTTTGATGAAACCAATCTCTCGCAACATTACGGGGTATTACGTGTTCTTTCCTTTGTAGAGTCGCTGCTCTTAGTCTCTTTAGGATTTTCTAAATACAAGACGAGAAAGTTCATCGAATTAATGTAGAAAAACTCACTAGAGATTTGCTTTGCGTGTTGTTTAAGCTTTCTCCGCATTATCCCGTGTTACGCGTGTGGTTATTTGCAGAGGTATGGAGAATAATTCTTCCCACGGTGGCTGAATAGAACTTATTACAGCCTCCACAGCACCGGGAGAGACAAATTCCAAGGTCCAGCTTTCCTCGAGGCCCGCAATCTCGTCCAAGAAATTCAAAGTCAACCAAGTGTCACAATGTTCCTAAAATTATTGCATTATAATATACGAATAAATGCGCAACGAATAACGTATGCACTTAAATCCACAAAACGTGTATCTCGTATCTCTATAATGCACTTCTGTTTATGAAATTGCGTTCCGTTAAGAAACTGCATGTTGCAGCGCGACTCTTTTTAAGCTACAGCTAACGGAAATTATCGGAAATTACTAACTATCCCAATCAAATTGCTCATAGCTTGTTCCCTAGCGACCATAGGCACTTGATCGCTGCCTGGTATTAGCCACCGAACGTTGTCTTTCAGTATCACCAATGTCACACCCGTCAGTATCAATCCGGACAGTTTCAGCTTGGTAGTGACGTTTTGACCTTTCAGGATCGCGGAGGAAAAGATTGCCAGTAATCGTACGGTGTCCCCGGTCTGATAGTTGGCAGTATTCGTTAATATATTGTGCATCAAAATGCTGTAACGCTCTGGAATAGAGAATTCCACTTCGCAGCTTGCAGGCAACTGCAAATCTATCGACAGAAACGCATCGTAAGCAGAAAAGTAAAGTAAGTTCGCTGTCAGACATATTTACATTTGTCGCGAAAGCCATGATTCAGAGATAAAATCCTCGCAATTGACAAATCTCATCGAATTGTCTCGGAACACATATTTTTTTTACCTGTGATATAAAATAAAAAATTTGACGTTCTCTGGAAATCTTGCAGGATACAGAGTAGGGTGATGGCGAGATGATCCTCGCCGGCTTTACCAGATTGTTGTAACTCGATCGAAACACCCTGCTTAAACGGTAGCGGCACGAAAGATCTTAATCTGTCAGTCGTCCAACTGACTTCCTTGTGAAGCCAACGCTGTGGATCCTCCCTGTTACAAATTTCTTTTTCTTCTTTCGCTCTCAGCTTCTTAGCGATTAAGAATAAGGAGCTTTTCTCGCGAGTAATTAACATCGGAATAGATAAAATTACATAAAATCATGTTTTTTGATTCAATTAATCTCAAGTTAACTACAGTTAACTATTAGGTATACAAAGCGAACATTTAAGAAGGAAACTTGGTTACAAAGATACATAGCGTTTGAGATTAAAGTTCGAAAAACTAAAATAAATAATAATCTTTGTCGATATTTTTGTTGAAGATAGAAAGGTAACACTTTATTTTCCTTAAAAAGTTTTATGACCTTTATGACTTTGGATATTCAAATTTATGCCAAAGTACGAGCTTACCCTTCTGGCCCGTCGATCCTGAGAACGTAAACCTTAGACGTAGACAATACTAAGCATCCAGAAAACGTCTCTTGCATAGAATGCATCAAAATTTCTGCCTATACAGATGAGAAAGACGTGAAAATAGGAGATACACCAATTCTATAATTCTATTTAATTTGGACTTGGGGGCTTGCCGTATATTATTAATTAAATTCAATGGCTTAAGTATATGTCAAACCAGATACCTTGAGAAGAAATACGAGCTCTTCGTTCTCATGCTCGAATACATTTAGGATGATGTGCAGTTTGATTCTATGATCTACGCTGCTAAAATCAGTATACGAATATTGCACGTTACTGCCAAAAAAGTTTGATGCTTCTTCACCCTTCAAGGTTTTGCTGCCGACCTTGATGCTCTGTAGCAAGCCTGAAAAATGACAGAGAGATACAAATAAAGACATTACTATTAAACATCATAATGTAATGTCTGAACGCGATAATTGATGATAAACTATAAGATAAATATAATTCAAATCGGTTGTATCGGTCAAAGTAAAAGTGATGCTTCAAGCAGAAGCAAAGTATTTGCTCATTTTATTCACGACCAAGCGCTTTTAACAATGTGTCGAGCAATAGCATATCGGAGTTTGTTAACGTTACCTCCTAGCATCGACGTTAAGCTTGTCATAGGAGCAAACGCAATTTCTTTCTCACCATCGCTACTATGAGACTTTGTATCGATGGTCGTCGATTTGACCATTTTACTTTCATATGCCGTGCATATGCTGTCTGTCAATGAACCTGTAAATAATTTTCGTTAATTTGAACTTTACGCATATGCCATTAAAATAAAAATAAACATTATTTTCAACATGCAGTTGCGTAATCTTGTAAAATGTAAATTGTAAAAGAGAGAAATCTTATATAAACTATAACAACTTGATTATATATTATTAAAAAAATTTCTCATTATTTATCTCTCACAGATACTCACAGATACTAAATTAATTAAATTGCCGTAAATTATAAATAAATCTAAATGCGCGAGTCATAATGAGATCAATGAGATGAAAATGTGACATGTGACAATCACTGGGGCTTATTAATTATACGTAATTGTTTGCAAAAGAGGACAAGAGATGAAGGATACAAACCCGAAGAACTACTTTCTGTCAGGCCTGTCATGACTGGCGTTGCATCTGGTATCGTTATTAAAGAAGGAGCGATCGTGGCACGCTTTTCCTCCATTGAGCGTTTTCGACTTGGTGTGACATTTGCCCTGCATCAACGGATATCACGATTGAAATATCAGCGAAATATGAACAATATAACGAGCAGGTGGTAAGATCATGTATATCTGTTTCTCTTTTCGTGAAAAATTCTATTATATAAAGTATTCTAGTTTTAATAGTTTTATCTAACTAGTTTTTTAATGCGCTCGTGTAGCAGCTGATCCGCATACAAGTATTTTATATATATATAGGTATATATATATATTAACTGTCATTATATAAAGTAACGAGTAACAACTGTTGTAAGCATACAGCAAACTAACTTTAGCGTTTCATCTAAAACTTCGATGCTGCTCTGGCTTGGATTACTGAGTATCTCTATGTCACTCTCATATTTCTTCGTCGGGACATTTGTAGACGGTGTTGACTCCCTCGACTCTTCTAAACTCGTCGCTGAACCTGACGATGATGAGTATCAATTTAGATAATGAGATAAGTAATATTTTATTGTTATATTTTCTGAAAATTGAGAAAGAGAAGAAGAATGAATCAAAGCGATCTTAATAAATGTGTAATACGTAAACTTATTTTTAAAACTTAAAAACATTACGTCGCGTTTACAGAAATAAAAATTGGAAATTATAGGTGCTTCTACAGCACCAAAAAGAGAAGGAAAGAGAGAGAGAGAGAGAGAAATTATCACTAAGATATACGTAAATGCCCAAAGTTTTTAAGGTGTAAAGAGAGATTTAAACCTATCAGCCGCCAAAGTTTTTCTCTCTTAAGGCTAAATCTGTTTTCAAATTAAAAGACGAGAAAGAAAATTATTAACTTTCAACGGCTGAATGGTTGACAGGGAACAAAGAGAGAAAGAAAGAAAGAGAGGGGGGGGGGAGGAGAGAGAGGGAGGATGCTGTAACGTAAATTATTGTGGCTGAAGCTTACAGCAGACTTGAGCTTGGGTGTGAGAGTCGGAGTGCACCAGAGAAGTGGTGACGGATTTAGCTCCACCCTCCATTCCACCTGCACCGGTATTAGTATATGTTATAGTTCCCATTAAACGTGGTAAAACGTACAGACGTGCGCACACGCGTTGATCAGTACGTACATAACATACATATATTAATATCAACACATCAATTATCATTTGAATGCATTCGCTATTATTTAATCGATTAATCGGATAACTAACAAGGGAACTGTCACAACTGTCCGGTTCCGATTTGATTCTCCTTTAAATATGTTGTTAAACACAAAAATCAAAAAGACACGTATTTTTTTATAGGCGTTATAATTAATGTTTAAGGGGTGAAACACCCCTTTAAATTTTTGTTAATTTTTATAATTTTTTAAAATACCCCTACCAATAAACATTTTTTTCAAAATTTTAAAAAATTTTTATCACCAATTAAAAGCTTATGTTTTTACAAATTTAACCTACATAATAAAGTTACGTTCTAAAAAACCATTTTTGAGAATTAATTACAAACGCCTCCGTATATACGCTATCCATGCTCATCCGTACTATGTGCGTAAGTAATTATTGTCGAAACAATAAGATATATAAGAAAATGTTTTAAGTAAAATTTTTATAGTTTTCTATATGCTTTATAATTGTATATATATAATAATATAATATATATTTAGGTTTTCCAAAAATGTAATAATTTTTAAAATACCCCCAATACGACTTTCACCTCATTGTATTTAATTGTTTTTTCCATCGCCTTAACTGACGTTCAGATAAAACTCTCCTAAATTTATTTCTCATCCTCAATGTTCAAATAATAATGCAGATTTTGACAGTTCTTATAAAAGACAAGCTGTTGAGTATTGGCGAAATTGGGGCATTAATGAAAGAAATGATGGCGAGAAAAAGAATCGTTCTCTAATAGTAGTACAAAATAAATTTATAAGTTTCATCTGAACGTCAGTTAAGGCGATGGGAAGAACGATTACAATGAGGTGGAAGTCTTATTGAGAATATTTTAAAAATTATTACATTTTTAGAAAACCTAAATACATATTATATACATACCTATATACAATTATAAAGCATATAGAAAACTATAAAAAACAAAACATTTTTTTATATATCTTATTGTTTCGACAATAATTACTTACGCACGTAGTACGGATGAGCATGGATAGCGTATATACGGAGGCGTTTTTAATTAATTCTTGAAAATGGTATTTTGGAACGTAACTTTATTATATACGGTTAAATTTGTAAAAAAAACATAAGCTTATAATTGGTGATAAAAATTTTTGAAATTTGAAAAAAAATAAGTATTTGTAGAGATAATTTAAAAAATTAAAAAAATTTTAAAGGGGTGTTTCACATGAATTATAGCGCCTATAAAAAAATACGTGTCTTTTTGATTTTTGTGTTTAACAACATATTTAAAGGAGAATCAAATCGGAACCGGACAGTTGTGACAGTTCCCTTGTAAGAAGGATTTAATTCACTTTTTCAGTTTTCATAGTTAAGTAATTGCCAGGTCAACTTCAACACAATTAACTGTTTTGCACAAACTGTACGTAGTGATTCATAATTAAAGACAAGATCAAACAATCAAAAAATTTGAACGTACATTTTGACAGCTTTACTTTCAGGACGAATTAAAAGTTGTAACATTTTTCACTATTTTATTCTTCTATTTTAATGATTAAAATCTTCCTCGTTCTGACTTTTTAATGACTGTCTCGTAGAAATTAAAACTTTCGAAAATTAATAAATTAATACCTACTCAACTCACCGCGTTAACGTCTTGATGCAACATTGCAATCCTTTTTGCAACGCTACATCGAGAATCTGTACAGATTGTGCATATTCTTATAAATTCGCTTTCGTCTATAGAATCTTAACATGCTGACAGAAACTGTGACGGTATCATACTGGGAGGCTTACCGATACTGGAGAATGACTCGGAATGTGCCAGGTTGAGCCTCGTCGGATTCTCCATTAGCTGATTCTTTACAACTTGAGTATCTATGTTAGATGGAGTCTCTATTTCGATGACTAAGCTGCTGTCGCAGGTAGGGCACTTGAGTTGTTTCGCACCTAAAAAACCCATTATTTGCACAATTGTCTCCAAAAGTGCGCTATCTCATCATAAAACAAACCTGTCATCGATTTGACAGAGAACGTCACGTATAATTCCGGGTCCTGCGAGAATTGTGTCGAGCATTTCATGCACTTGAAAACCTTGAGTAGTATCGGCCGTATCTCGATTTGCTCGCTAATTGTTGTCACAATTTTCTAAAAAAGTATTATGCTATAAACTACAAAATCATATTTAAGTGTTAAGTTTCTCATTGTCAGTACCTTTGCATCTTCTGGTTGCGCAAAGTATCGTCGGTTCTCCCTATCTTTCCTAGTAGTGTCAAATATAATATCAACCGTAGGTGGATCGCTCCTGCCTAAGACGCAAGACAATACGGAATTTGTCGACCAATAAAACTTTATTTTTCCCGTAATTGCGTCTCTTTCTTTAATATCTCTGCAAATGTTGCGATAAAAAATTTTCTTTTAATAACATAATAACAAAAATGTGTCCAAGACACTACTTCGGAAAAGCTGCAATCCTTGTTGTTTTCTCTTATAAGTAATTTGAAACGTTTGAATCTAAGAATATACAATTGCAATTGTACGTGTGTGGCGAAACGGTCACTTACTCGGAAGTTATCACCAGGAAGACATTCTCCAGCTCACACTCGTTCTTCCTTTTCTGAACGATATACAAATCTCCAGCCTCTAAGTTAAAAAAAATTCAGACTTATCGTGAGCGCGCGATATCGTTTAATATATTATTTAATATATTTAACCCAAGTATTACCTTCATTAGGATCATATTCGGTTATAGGAGCAGCACGTGTCTTCGGAAGATTGTCCAATATTTCACTCTGAGGAATTTCTTTATCGTCTTCCGTGTATTCCGCGATTTCTTGCAACTCAGGTTCATTGGAAGATTCTCCGTTATCCATCGCGTGAATCAGGGTATCATGAAGAGACGATGCTTTATTAATATCAGTCAAAGTCTGTATCTTAGATACTTGCGATTCTGGTAATTGTGAGACAGAATGAAGACCCATAATATCCTGGACGGAAGTTCCCGCGTGACTGCTCAGCCAATTAATCTCGCCAAATTTTTCTCGTAGATCCAAGATGCGTTTTTTCGTCTCCAAGTAATCCTTTGATGACTCTAAAAAAAGTCAATATAGCATCGCAAGAAATATATATATCATTTTAGTGCTATACTATCAATTTGTATATAATATAATGTGATTGTTGTCGTTAAACATTATATTTCATATGTTATACTTTATGTATTTAAAAATCCTTACCCAAATGAGAAGATGCCACCACGTCAGGCAGTTTCTTAAATTCTCCTCTCTCCTGATCGATCTCATCAATGATGGCTTCTTTAACGTTTGGCCTCCTTTTACTTCTCGTTACACTCTTTTCTAGATTTTCAGGTAACGATATCGTTCGACGATCTAATCCGACTTGGTCGAATTCACATGTATCAATGTGTATAGATATCGAGCTGGTCAGAGACGTGGATTGATTCGTGGATATTGCAAAGATCCGATTTTCCGCTACTAGCGTTTTCTCCGAATTTGAAAGTGACAGATGATCCAAAACAAACTGCGAGAATTTAGTCAAATCTGTGTCATATTAGTGTACAGGCGTTGCAGTGTTCCACGCTTGATAATTTTCAATATAGAATATTCATTACACGGGGATACCTTGCTGTCTGATAAACTCGGATGCAAATATTTTATGGTAAGTATCCGATGTTTTAAATGATACGATAAAGGATTTCCTTCCAAGGATAACCACAACAGGGTAGACATTTTTCGTAATGGCCAGAGGACCAAATGCTCCGTCAAACAGTTAAACGACAGGTCTAATTCTGTCAGACATTCTAAACCTTGGAGACCTGTTGTACAAATTGGCAATAACAAAAATAGCTAATAATTTATTAAATTATTAATATCATGTAATATGTATCCACACATGTACGAAACACGTGCGCGCGTAATCTATATAGCGTGTATTCGCACACGCGCACGTGCCTTTTACAATTATAGTATTTTATTTTACTATATAAACTTATATTTTGATCTGCAAGTTATTTGTATTTATGCGAATCTTTTTTATCTCTTTTTTTCCAAAACTAATATGTATATGTATATTTTACACACACATATGTAGGCGTATTGACGGAACGCGTATCTTGCGCTTACACATATTTACACACACGCTGATGTACCGATAAACTTGAGTTATATATTTAATAAGCAAATAATTTTTAACTATTTGGAAATAAAATGCCTAAAAGAGAGTTGTTATTACAAAAATAACCAACCGCTTAAGTTGTCAATATAATTGTTTTTCAACACCAACACTTGTAAAGAATGCAACACTGCCTTATTGAATGTAGGTACTTGTTCTAATTTGTTGTAGCCCAGATTCACATATCTTAAATGTGATAAGCAAGATATTTCCTTAGCATTGGTTATCAAATTATGACTCAAATCCAATATCTGAAGCCAAGGTGCCAATTCTAATGATTCATCCAGGCATTTGAGAGCGTTATGAGGCAATACCAAGTGTCTCAAGGATGCCCATACAAAACCGATTCCAGCGTCGCCTCCACACACAGCTGTAAATATAAACAATACTTGAGATAATACTTAACAATAATCTATATGGTATATATATATATATAATGCTGTACACAATAATTATGTATATGTAGAGAAAACTGTAATTTTTACGTCACCGTTACGCAGTGACTATATAAACTAGACTGTCGGAATAGATGATGTTGCTTTATATATATTTAAACGTTACCTAGTAATTGATAAATTGTGGATACACCCTTTCTACCAGCACACACGATACTTTCCAACTGACCTCTGACGCTCTGTAAACCCTTCAATAAATCGATAGGCACCTGTTTTAGCTCCAAATATTTTAAATGTCTAAACTTGGAGATGTCAATAGTAACTTTGACGTCGGAAGAACATTGCGTCACTTTCAGACCTATAGTCTTCTGCACAAAATCATGTAGGAACTTTACATCACGGAATATATCTACTTTGGAGCTGTTACACACGTGAAACGAGGAATCCAAATCTTCAGATTCCGATACAATCAATGCGAATGCCTCATTGAGACTATGCAACAGTCTTGTCGACAAGGAGAACTTGCTAGAGGCACTCAAGATCTTGTCGCCATTCTGGCGAAGAAGTTTCACCAGCTCCATTATTTCCGGCGTATTAATTATGTCCTGTGAGTGGCTCATCATTGTGTGTGACATTTATTTACTTACTATTTATATATTATATTGAACAGAAGCTTTCTAATCTGTGTTATCCGTGTTATCGACCGATTCACACTTTTCCAGGGAGGTTTCACGCTTCATGGTTAACTAAAAATGGTAATATTGCGTCATTAGAGCCTTACAAAACATTTATCGGTTTCAAAATTTAATTTATAGGGCCTTTAATAAATAAACAAAAAATTAAGGCTAGCAAGAACATACAGGCGTAACATAGGTAAACAAGTACTATAAAAGTGTAAACGTTCAGTTTTAACTCGTTCATTTTAGATTTGGATAAAAATACAAAAAATATTCGATTCCTCTCTGCAAAAAAGAAGTTTGAAGAGATAAAATTGTTTTGCTTGGCATTGTGAAAAAAGAACTAATGTGAGTAATGAATTTCCTAACCTTGCAAAAACGTTACCTATAAACTTTGATTTCTTTTCACAGTGTCCCGAGTTTAACATTCAAAACTTGATTTTTCATACAAAGAGTCGAATAAGCTACAAAATCTGAGATAAACGCGCGTTAAATATTTATTAAAAGGTTTATAATAAATTACAATCGTCGATGTGACACAAACCGTGACAGAAAAACAATCAAGATATTTATTTTTATCATTTAATGCGCAATTATTAACCAATTTCAACGCAGACGGCACAGAGGACTGCAGAGGACCAGCTTCAAGCTGTTACTTTATTTTGAAGCGCCTCTATGTCCACAAAATGTGGACATTGAACTACGTAGCCAATATTTATAAATCCCGTAGGTAATGTTCACGATTTTGTGGTTCTCTTCCGTGCTATGTTTACGCATTTCTTTTTAACTATAATAATTAAGTAATTGTGAAAATAGTGAAAATAACACGGAAAAGGTCCTCAAAATCGTGTAACATTGACATTGTTTACACCCAGCCGTCCAATCTCGATTCACTCCGGAAAGAAGTAAAATTTATTCTTAGGTGTAAACGGGTTTCGATCTACTTCAATCGTCTTTCTTCAGCGGAGTATAGCGCGAACTCCAGTCACTCCAGTGTAAACGTCAGTTCACTTCGGAGTGAATCGGGATTGTACGGCTGGGCGTAAACAAAATCAATGACTGTAAGGCCGGTATTCATAGTCGAATCTTATTTCAAGACCGTCTTATAAGTAATGTCTTAAGATGCTAATACGGCTCTGTGATTGGTTTATGGTATCTTAAGATTGTACTTAAAACAGTCTTAAATATAAAACCGACTATGAATATCGGCCTATCATTGGTCGTGTTCAGCGAACACAACTGTTGTACAACTGTGAGTTCGTCTTATCAACACTCTGCGTTGATTGGTTGGTTCTGTAAGCAAGAGCTAATAGCGTTTTCGATTGAAGCGGATTTGATCGACCCGAGATCGATTAATGACGTCACTTTTGCATTTCGACCAATAGCATTGCTCGATTTGCTGAAGTGACGTCATTGACTAAGTTTCCACCGAGGGTTCGAACCGGGTCAGAATCGGGTTAGAGTCGGGTCAGAGTTGGGTTGACTTGCCTGTTTCCACCGAACCAGTGTTACACCAGAGTTACACCAGGGTTGCGGCCAGGTTGAACGTTACCAACTGTACAAAATGTCAACAGTAGCTTGAAGGTTATGTGACTATCAGAACATTTAAGATATTATAGATCCGAGAGCCATAATATTAATTGCACAGTACCAAAGTAATATGCATAAATTATTTCTCATATTACAAACTCGACAGTATGAAGTAAAACGTCTTCTGGAAGACTTATGTATAAACTCATTTATCAAATTGGCAACACTACTGTAACGCTAACTCAACTCTTGTCGTTTCCATCGAACCTCATTTAGACCCTACCTTAAAATTTTGTTGGGTAGAGTTCACGTTCGAGTTTGGTGTTTCCACCGCAAGAGCGCTCACCCAAACCCGATTCTGACCCGACCCGACTCTGACCCAGTACGGACCCTCGGCCTGGACACAAGGCTTAGGGTGCAGTCCCATGCACAGCGAAAAATCGGAAACGACAAAAAGGGAACCGCAAAATGGAAATAGAGCATGCGCAGCTGCACAGCGCGTCGTCTGCTTATTCCGTTACTTTTTTTCAACTTCAGGCGTCCCATGCAAGCTAAAAAATAGGAAAATTGAAGAAAAATCAGAACTTGTTAAAATCGGAAATGCTATTTAAAGGTAAAAAGTAATAAAATGTATTATTTATATAAAGAAAATAAATATTATTAAACATTTGTATAACAACTACACTCGAAATTACTAATTTTTCGGTTCTATAAAGAAAAATTGGTTAAAGAAAGAGGTTAGAGTATCATTCCTTGTTGAAAAAGCTGCTCCATGGGACGCTAGAAATCGAAAAATAGAAACGGAACAGTATGCACACGCGTCCATTCCCCTTTTGTCGTTTCCGATTTTTCGCTGTGCATGGGACTGCATCCTTAGGGTGCAGTCCCATGCACAGCGAAAAATCGGAAACGACAAAAAGGGAACCGCAAAATGGAAATAGAGCATGCGCAGCTGCACAGCGCGTCGTCTGCTTATTCCGTTACTTTTTTTCAACTTCAGGCGTCCCATGCAAGCTAAAAAATAGGAAAATTGAAGAAAAATCAGAACTTGTTAAAATCGGAAATGCTATTTAAAGGTAAAAAGTAATAAAATGTATTATTTATATAAAGAAAATAAATATTATTAAACATTTGTATAACAACTACACTCGAAATTACTAATTTTTCGGTTCTATGAAGAAAAATTGGTTAAAGAAAGAGGTTAGAGTATCATTCCTTGTTGAAAAAGCTGCTCCATGGGACGCTAGAAATCGAAAAATAGAAACGGAAAGGTACGCAAAATAACGCAAAGTAACGGAATAAGCAGACGACGCGCTGTGCAGCTGCGCATGCTCTATTTCCATTTTGCGGTTCCCTTTTTGTCGTTTCCGATTTTTCGCTGTGCATGGGACTGCATCCTTAGTCATTAATCGCTCTCGGGTCGATCAAATATCAAATCCGCTTCAATCGAAAACGCTATTACACGTTCGACTGCTACTGAGCGACTGTGTTCGCTGAACACGACCAAATATCACAAAGTCGTGGACATAACATGGAATAGAACCATAAAATCGTTGACATTACCTGTGGGCACCTGTGGGATTCATAAATATTGGCTACGCAGTTCAATATCCACACTTTGTGGACATAGAGGCGTTTAAAAAAAACAGCTAAAATGCTAATCATGCCCATGACCGCTGACCGCTCTCATCCTCTCAAGAGTCTCAAGTCTCAGCTAGTAATCTGTGTCTGACCGTGGTCTGGAGACACGTGTCCATATGATAATGATAAATTTCATGAATTGTGCGTGTCATTACATACGTCTCTGTGTGGGAAACTGATAACTGATTAGTGATTTTGTCGATCGAATCTTTTGGAGCTTGAAAAGACTCGTGATGCAACGAATGAAATATGTTTGTTACGATGATTATGTCGCTTCGGCCACACACGTATAATTATCACGATAGAACAGCGCAAATAAACGGATTTCAATCACGTATTTTAACATTTACAAGACGATCTTTTCCGCGAAACCTTGTGCTCTGTTTTTGACCAAACAAGAATGAAGAGGATCAGGATGCCAATGTATATATTTGTAGATACTTATTTAAGAATGTGATCTTCGCCGCGCGCGTTGTATCTCGGGGGAGCGGTGTTTGCGGTTTGCGTGGCAATTATGTCAACGACAACAATCTGCAAGAATTACGAACCATCTTGCTCCAAAGTAACGTAAACTAATGCGTCGTAAAAGTTTCGTTATCAGTGTGGCCGGTGCTATATAAAGATTCTTCACGATGCGAAGGTGGATGACTGTTCGGTCAATGACGTCTGTTATTTTGATGATACTTGTCGCATTTGTCGTGGGACAACAAACGGTAGATGTATGTTATACTTATGTAATACAATTTTTTTTGTTGAAGATTCTTTTAGAGTTAAACTTTTACTTTATATCGAAAAACATATTGCACTCTATTATGTATTTAAAATTTATTCTCGCACTCATTCTTACGATTAAAACTTATTGACTTAATTGCCTAAAATCATATTTGGATTTTATTAGAATTTTAACACCGAACTAGTAGCGGAACAAGATGACACTCTCCTCTTGTTCTCTACGCTCGGAGGATTGCTCGTGGGTGTTGATCAGCGATCTGGAAAAATACGATGGCAGCAAGACGATGGTAACAATTAGCTGGATTACATCAAGATATTGCGATTTGTCATTTTATATTATATTTGTGTGTATACATTATGGTATTATGTTATATTATATGTATGTTTTAGAACCTGTAGTGAAAGTGCCTATCAATCTGTCAGGAATTAAAATGTATGTTATTAATTATCTGTCATACCAAAGTATTATGTCATACATGGATATATTTACAGTACCTACATGATTATCGATAGATAATAAATGTGTATGATTATGATTATTTACAATGTGTTTTGTGGCATATCTCAATAATACAAAGGTTAAGCAAAACATTGTGCATTTTCATTAAAATGCTTTCAATTTTCAGGCCTTTGTTTTTACCAGATCCCAGAGATGGTTCGCTCTATCTCTTTGGCAGAGAATCTGAGGCATTAAAAAAGCTGCCGTTTACCATTCCTCAGCTAGTCGCCAGCAGCCCATGTAGAAGCAGCGACGGTATATTGTACACTGGCAGAAAAATTGACACTTGGTTTAGTATTGATCCGACAACTGGTGAGAGGGAACAGCTTTTAAGTTTTTATAAAGTAAAGGATACGTGTCCTTTGGAAATGCAGAATACTATCTTTGTCGGCCGCACAGAATATAATATTATCATGGTCGACAGTAAGCATAAGGACAGAAAGTGGAATGTAACGTTCTATGATTATTCCGCTATGCAAATGGAACCTGATGTAACGGATAATTACGGTATGTTATTTAATTTTGTAAGATGCGCGTACAAATTTTGGAGGGTGCTTAATCATTATTTACGAAATATTAAATTTGTATCGTTTTATACATATACCTATGTATGAAATATGAATTATATTATACAATATTGTACATTTATGGTACATACATCTCGTGTAGCATAATAGGAAACTCAATGTGATTCCAGATTTGGTACATTTCACCGCAAGTTCAACAGGTCGTGTAGTGACTGTGGACAGAAGATTAGGTAGGATTCTTTGGAAGTTGGATTTGAAAAGCCCGGTGATAGCCATGTATACTGTAACCAAAGATGGGTTGCTGACGGTTCCTTTCACGAGTATTGCCGATTCATTGTTGGAAAAATTTGCGACAAAGCTGACTGACGTTCAATTGTTGTAAGTTAGATCAAACGTTTGAGAAGAGATGTTTCGTCACGAAAGAGAATTCGGCAGAGAGGTAGACGTTCGCAAATAAGTAATGTACAATAGTTTTAACAATTAAAGTAATTTTTTTTCTTCAGTCCAACTTTGTACGTTGGACAGCATCGATATGGTCTCTACGCGTTGCCATCACTCGTTGATTTGGATACGACAACTATATCGAGCAATATAGGACACTTGTTGCTGGAAGGGCCATTGGTTACGTCACATTCTCATACGATGGGCGATAATAATGTACCATTGCCGGGAGATCATGTTTTTATTTCCAATATCGATGTAACTGACGACGGTTATCAAAGCATCAAGCGTACTGAAAATGCCATTATGTTAGGTAATGTGCACAAATTACGGTTATATCGCTCATATGTACATACGTACGTACGTACGTACATACATACATACATATTGTATATTGTTGCACATTTTATATCTTTTGTAACTTTTGTATTTTACTTAGGCCATTACAAAGTACCCATGGAATACAAGCCACAAAATCAGCTCCTTCAAATAACTGGCCGATCTGATCCGATAATTTTGGAGACTTCGACGTTGAATGTCACTGGGACCAAGTTATCTGTCGCCGTGCAAACAAATATGTCAAATGACACTATGCAATCTGAAAACAATTGGAATTGGCAGAGAATTATATCAAAAACTTACAGCGCAAGCAAAATGTGGTTCAATCCACAAGAAAACATAGATATCAAACTGATCGTGATCCCAGTTATGTTGACAATTGGCACAATTGTAGCTTGGTACCTGTATAAGCTACGTAAGAACCAACTCCACCACGTGTCGCAGGTAAGACACTGTATTAATTATAGGGTTGGAAAAAAGTAACGATAGGATGCAATTATTATATTTGAGTTAAATTGAATTGACAAAGTTAAATTGATTGTGTGTTGAGATTTCACACGAGAGCAGTCGTACGAATTATTCTGGTGAATCGGGCAACTCGGTTGTTATGTCTGAAGAAAGCGGGGATTGCTTGGTTAAAGTGGGAAAAATCACATTCGACACGCGACAGTTCCTTGGCAAAGGATGCGAAGGAACATCTGTGTACAGGTATGTGATACATTTTTAATAAATAATGTTTACAGAGATTGCTCTACACACACACACACACACACACACGCGCGCGCGTATATATTAGTCGGATCCTCACCTAAAGATATTGACTACGTTTACACGGCGGCTTATAAGCCGAAGTTATAACTGCCATATACTATCCGATCCAAAACTGTTCTTCTTTTTATCAATATGATCACTTAAATATGAGTCTCTTTCATACTCTAAACATTTGAATTAATCTCTTTTGATATATACATACTAGAAAGTGTAGTTTAAAATCAAAAAAAGTGATCTTATTTAAGTGATCATTATGATCAAACGAAGAAACGTTTTGGATAGTATACGGCAGTTATAACTTCGGCTTATAAGCCGCTGTGTAAACGTAGTCATTGATAACCTGAAATTTTAGTTTTGTTTATCCGAAAAAAATGTTTTTATCTGTTTGTGTTTTTTTCTTCTTGTTTAGAGGTGAATTTGACGGTCGTGCTGTAGCTGTGAAGCGGTTGTTGCCGGACTGTTTTACATTCGCAGATCGGGAGGTAGCTCTCTTAAGAGAATCAGACGCACACGCAAACGTAGTCAGATATTTTTGCACCGAACAGGATCATACGTTCAGATACATCGCCTTGGAGCTAGCGGAAGCCACTTTGGAAGATTATGTAAAGGGCAAATACGATCGGGGAAAGATATCGGTGAAAAATATTTTGCATCAGGCCACATCTGGATTAGCTCATCTTCATTTCCTGGATATAGGTAAGGCAAAGTAACCTCAAAAAGTACGAACAATCTGATTTTTATTTTTAATTGTTTATAATTTAAAAATAATGGCTTTTAAATGCGCTTTTCTTTTTCTTTCTTTAAATTGATTTTTTTTTAAATCAATTCCCAGACAGCACACGGATATCCTAAGAACAACCACACAAGATGTCCTTTACGGATATTGAGGATATTCACAGGCCATTTGTTTTACGTCCTTCGGACATTCTATGGACGTCCATGGAATATCGGTTTATGAAATTGGTGGATATGCTTTATCCCTAAAATATGTCCACAGAATGTCCGGAAAATATAGTCCACAGAATTGGAAAATATAGTCTTATATATTTATATTATCGCAGCAATGTTGGCAAAGATATGTTTTGCGGATGTCATGATTTTTCTTCGCCTGGACCTGCTTATATTCGCTCTCAACTGAAACTTACTTACGAGTTAATCTCACCATTATGCGCCGCTTATCGGTGTTATTGCGAACTAGCATGGAAAGATGCGCTACCGTGCATCTTTCTCAAAATATCTCAGGAAATTCTTAACGAAAGAGAGTTGCATTATAGTGTTTTGAAAACGTCTCGACAAGGGTTACAAGAATATGCAATAAAAACTATTTTTTATTTAACCCCCAATGGTGTTTTATTTAAAAAATTTAAGGTGCTTTTGATCTAAATTTTTTATATAGAAGCCCCTATTTTTTATTGCATATTTTTGTAGCCCTTCGCAAGACGTTTTTAAAACACTAATAAAGTTCTCTTTTGTTAAGAATTTACTGAGATATTTTAAATAATGCCAAAAGGGTCTAACTCTTATATCATTGTAATGATATAAAGCTGGCACACAATTTAAGATTTTTTGATGTAAAAAAAGAAAAAGGATTACCTTTGATACAAATATTTTCGATCCCGCGACGTGAGATCCTAGCCATAGAAGGAAGCAGAAAGAGATCGGGAATCGGGACCGGAACTACATACAGATGGCGTTGGCATTTGTAGAGGGAGCGAGTACAAATAAGAGGTCTGTTCGTTTTCGCTGCACTTCCGAACTAGTGCAATAAGTTAGAATGAGACAAATATATTTTCTTTCATTCTAACTTATTGCACTAGTTCAGAGTGCAGCGAAAACGAACAGACCTAAGGATAGCATATGGACATACAAAGTGGTCCATTTTGGGATATTCCTACAGTGTCCACAAATGTATATCCTATGGATATCTTATATGGTCCATGAACATTTCGACAAGAAATGGACATAAAACGGATGTCCACAGGATATCCTGTGCTGTCTGGGTTGACGTCTATGAAGAATTATATGATAACTTTAGAACATCTTACATAAAAATTGTATTTGACCTTGTTTTACCATTTTTTTTAGTTAATTTATTGAAACTTTTAATTGAATTTTGTTCTTCAAATATTTCGTATGTAGTTCATAGGGACATAAAGCCTCACAATGTCTTGCTCTCTGTTCCTGGACCTCGCGGAGAGGTACGTGCCATGATATCGGATTTTGGATTGTGTAAAAAACTACAACTCGGCCGTGTATCATTTTCACGGAGATCTGGTATCACTGGAACTGATGGCTGGATCGCGCCAGAGATGTTCAATGGAGAAAGGACGACATGCGCGGTCGACATTTTCTCACTTGGCTGCGTTTTTTATTATGTTCTTTCTGGCGGCAAGCACCCTTTCGGTGATTTGGTACAAAGACAAGCTAATATTCTCTGTAAGTAAGCAGCAGTTGAAGTAAAATTTCCAATTTTGTTCCGCACTTTGTCTTTGGCTTTATTTATGTTATTTCTTATAGAGATAGTAGTAATTGTACAGATTATTTTAATTGAATATACATTTAGCTGTTTGTCCAATTATCGACATAAAACTGCATGAAATATCAATGACAATTATATTATGATATTTGTTACATGCGCATTGGTTTATTCTTTCAATATTTGAAAATTTTTAATTGAAATAAGAGTTTAATTGTCACTTGGTCCGTTCTATTTACTGTAGGTGGTGAGAGTAATCTGACAGCGCTCGAGAAAGTGTCTTCGAGTGACAGAGAATTAGCGTTGTTGCTTATCAAGGCAATGATATGCAGCAATCCTGCGGCGAGGCCGCCAGCTTCGGCAATTTGTAATTATCCTATCTTTTGGAATTCAGCAGAGATTCTGGGTTTCTTTCAGGTATAGAATAAAATTTAGTATTTTCAAAATCCATCTCTTATTTGCACACTTTCAAGAGAAAGAGAAAAAGGAAATGCAAAAACTGCAAAAAGTTCAATATACATTTTCAAGTTAGAACTTGTAAAATTTTAAGTTTTCGCGACAATTACTTCGGATCATGACATATTAGAAATAAGAGAAATCATGTAAATCTTTCTCTCGTTTTGTCACTCTTGCAATTTAGGATATCAGTGATCGGGTGGAAAAGGATCCGTCCAATAGCTCGGCATTAATAGCATTGGAAACTTGCAGCAAGCGTGTAACAGGGGACGATTGGAGATTGTATATAGATCTCGAAGTTGCAGCAGATTTGCGCAAGTACAGAAGTTACCGAGGCGAGAGCGTAAGAGACCTACTCAGAGCTTTACGGAACAAGGTAAGTGAGAAGTGCAGGTACAGATGGACAAGCAAGGCACAACTGTTGCATTTTATCATGTGTTCAATTATATCAATGTTAAAATTGGGTAGCGATAATATTTTCTGTTTTTCCCCCTTTTTTTCTTTTCAATTCTAAATTTATTGAAACTCTGATACATGATATGCAGGATGATCACTGAATCAGAATCTTACTGTTTATTAGCATTTATATTACGAGAAGAAATACATAGAATTAAACAGATTAAATGTTTCAAATACAAGGAATTTCATCATTTTCTACAAGATTATCGATAGAATACCTTTTTTTAATAATAAGTTTATAACAATAACCAACGATAAAATAATATTCGAGAGATTTGAAATTATAAGTTCCTTGGAGCCTAACGTAAAATAAAAAAAAAACAATTCTTTTATTAAATAAACTGCCAAAAAAGTGATATTTTCTTGCGATTTTCTACTTTTCTAAGAAATTTTGTCTTAGGTTTCTTCGAAACATTCCTAGAATCTTTGTCTTTTCTTTTTTACAGTTTGAAAGAACCTTATTATAATATTTTGATTATTATATTCAATAAGCTTATTAAGGGGATCCTGCAGTGACAGGCGAACTCCAGCGTGAAAGCGCCATCATCGAGCACGGAACTAAAAATGTCGATAATTTACTATAGTTTTCTATATTTTCTATGTTATCGATCTATACTTGTCCTTGTCTAACGGATACATCTGTCCTTGTCAGATTGCATCGCCATGCATGCATGTGCACCTCTGCATTTATAAAACTGGCCGGGAAAATCTTGTTTTCTACGCTTTAAATCTTAGTTCTACTTGCATGATATTGTTCCTACATGTTGTCCCTAGAGCGCGCTTGGACCGTTTTGCATGAATTAACTGTACAATTTTTGTATTCATCGAATATTGTCGTTAGGTGACAGCTGTACGTGTTAAAAATAAGATTTTTAATTTTTTTTCGATTTTGATAAATACTCGTCAAGCCCGCCCTTCAATTTTATGCGTACTTTAATTGTGTAAAAGAGTTTATCGATTCTGTAAAGCCAATTCAAAGATTTATTCGCCCAAAAAAATGTCGGTATACAGACGGGATCCTGCACCCGTCTGTATTACCGATAAATTACATTTCGGCCACCACATTTTTCATCGCATTAATTCGACAAAATTGAAAACGCTTCTCCACGATTGCATGTATACAGTTTTAACGATATCTTAAGGAGGTTCGAGCATTACTTGTGAGTGAAAAATGCGATTGAAATAAATGTCATTACAGCGATCCCGAATTATATGCAATATTAGTATAATGAATTGTGGATGCTACTTACGTGCTATATTCTTCGTCAATTATTAGTGTATAGAATATTAACAAACATATGCCGGGGTATGAGAGCGTCAACGACTCGGGAATCGCTTATTATCCAACATTCTAGGCTAGGATCTAAACTTTGTGACAATATAGCCTTCAATCCACACGGTAAAGTCCGATTTTTAAAGTCTTTACACAATCCTTGATGTTTCATCTATCAAATGCTAGTTTTTCAAAGTCCTCAGGTGGCTAAGTGTGTACTAAACCAGTGATAATCTACCTCGGAGCGACTTTCTCCATAAGGGTAGACTAAAAGTGATCAACTTCTGAATAATATTACAAAAAACTATACGGTCAATATTGCTTAAGTTTTGCGATTACTTGTGTATAGTGTTTATGTAAATCATATAAAAAATTTAAGGATCTACGATGGCTTTCGAGTATAGAAAGCTTATTGTCACAAAGTGACAGGTTCTAACCTATAATGTTGGCCAAATAAGCGACTCCCGAGTCGTTGACGCTCTCATACCCCAGTATATGTTTGTTAATATTCTATACACTAATAATTTAGGAAGAATATAGCACGTAAGTAGCATCCACAATTCATTATACTAATATTGCATATAATTCGGGATCGCTGTAATGACATTTATTTCAATCGCATTTTTGACTCACAAATAATGCTCGAACCTCCTTAACCCTCTAATGGTAAGGTCGAGGTCGGGTGCGATCCACGGCTTCGTTAATTTTTTGTTTTACTGCAATTATTTAAAGTCAGTTAATAAACTTTATTGTATTTTTTTTATATAAATAAAGGAATAAGTTTTATGTTATTATTTACTTCTTTCACCTCCATTCTGTATGTACATTAATTAGATACGTTCTAAGAAATTACCTTGCTATTAGAGGGTTAATTATATGTATTGTCTTGCTCATCACGATTTATCATTAATGTTGACATATTGATGTGTTTTTAGAAGCATCACTACAGAGAACTGAGCCCGAAGGCACAGGAGAGTCTTGGCGAGATTCCTAACGAATTTACGGAATATTGGTTGTCAAAATTTCCACGCTTATTGTGCCATGTGTGGTGTGCGATGCAAAACTTTCGAAACGAATCGAGCCTCCTAAAACAGTACTACCATCCACATTATACTTTTGCGAATGGTTATGAAGGGCAACAAGCGATCACACGAATGGATCAAGTTAATAACGCGTTATCGACGAAGACCAGGATGGGACAAACGGACAGCGTCGATTGGAGTCCCAATCGAACAAGATACCGTGGCCACAGAAGAAAACAAGAAAAGAAAAAGCAGGAGGAGCCATCCGCGTGGTTACTATATCCACCGAATTAAACTGTCTCGGAATTACTACAAACTAAGCAAAGAAATGATGAAAAGTGCGGCTGTGTGCGTGTATTCGCGTGTGAAAATGAAATTTCCGTTTAGGTTGTAGTCATGGTTCCATAAAACCAACACAATAAAGATTACAGTTTCGCTTTTAATTAATGAAAGAAGCGAACTGAAATCATTTAAATTATAAATTATAAGCCTTTTTATACAGTAGCATATTTTAAGACAGTTTATACACGTAGAATATTTTTTATACCGGTTTCAATCCGCAATAGAAACACAAAGTTCATGCAATTTTTGTGATTGACGTGTCGATATCTTTATTTCAGGTGGTATTCGATGTAAAATATATAAAAGATTTAGCAGCAGAAGAACCGTCTTGTTTTGCACACTATCCAGCAATGCCGAGCGTGAAATCGCACAATACGCTGGATAGAGACGATATAAGCGAAAACAAGAATGGGAAGATAATGCACTTCCTAACAACAAGGAAGTCGTCTTCCTTGGTGTTAGCAATAAGTACATTATCTTCCCATTCCACGACCTTCTCTTTTCTTCCTCTCCCTTCTTCAATCACAAAAGAGCTACGATCATGTACGCTCAGAGCTTTGGTTGTCTTTGGTTGTCTTCGGACAGTAAAAGAAGACAGAATCATGATCTTCTGTCCTTATTCCTCGCGCTGTATGATTCTTGGTGATCCGAGACGGCTCGAGCGTTCGAATTTTGTTTTACCATGCACTGGCAATGTTATATATATGTATTGTATATATTTATAATAGTAAAATAAATAAAAATATTTAATACAACAATTCTTATTCTATTATTACTTCTATTTTATTATATTTAATTTAATATTATATTTAACACAATAGAAATAGTAATTTACATTTTTGTAACTAGTATTTTTTCACTGTCCTAAAACGAAAATCGTGTACAGTTACGCATAGCGTTCTCGATTGGGTCGTCGACGCGCTGAACACTATTGGTTCTCTTGACTAACCCTCTATCTCTGTTAGTTTCCGAGATATTCGCGAATAAAGAAAATTCTTTATTTTCGCTTCGCCATCTACCTTTTCCGATAGATTTCGACGCGCTGAACACTTTTGGTCCTCTTGACCAACCCTCTATCTCTGTTAGTTTCCCAGATATTCGCGAAAAAAGAAAATTTGTTTCTTTTTTATTTATCTACCTATTTCGATGGATCTCGACGCGCTGAACACTTTTGGTCCTCTTGACCAACCTTCTATCTCTGTTAGTTTCCGAGATATTCGCGTAAAAAGAAAATTTTTTTTTTTTATTTATCTACCTATTTCGATGGATCTCGACGCGCTGAACACTTTTGGTCCTCTTGACCAACCGTCTATCTCTCTTAGTTTCCGAGATATATAGATAATAAATTCGAAGAAAGCTACCTTACCGACGGGTGGTTAGACAAGTTAGCGGCAAAAGATAATAAATTCAAAGAAAGCTACCTTACCGACGGGCGGTTAGACAAGTTAGCGGCAAAATATAATCAATTCGAAACAATTTGAAGAAAACTACCTTACCGACGGGCGGTTAGACAAGTTAACTGCAAAAGCTAATCAATTCGAAGGAAACTACCTTACCGACGGGCGGTTAGACAAGTTAGCTGCAAAAGATAATCAATTCGAAGGAAACTACCTTACCGACGGGTGGTTAGACAAGTTAGCTGCAAAAGATAATCAATTCGAATCAATTCGAAGGAAACTACTTTATCGACGGGCGGTTAGGCAAGTTAGCTGCAAAAAATAATCAATTCAAAGAAAACTACCTTACCGACGGGTGGTTAGACACGTTAGCGGCAAAAGATAATAAATTCAAAGAAAGCTACCTTACCGACGGGTGGTTAGACAAGTTAGCGACAAAATATAATCAATTTGAATCAATTTGAAAAAAACTACCTTACCGACGGGCGGTTAGACAAGTTAACTGCAAAAGCTAATCAATTCGAAGGAAACTACCTTACCGACGGGCGGTTAGACAAGTTAGCTGCAAAAGATAATCAATTCGAAGGAAACTACCTTACCGACGGGCGGTTAGACAAGTTAGCTGCAAAAGATAATCAATTCGAAGGAAACTACCTTACCGACGGGTGGTTAGACAAGTTAGCTGCAAAAGATAATCAATTCGAATCAATTCGAAGGAAACTACTTTATCGACGGGCGGTTAGGCAAGTTAGCTGCAAAAGATAATCAATTCGAAGAAAATCACCTTACCGACGGGTGGTTAGACACGTTAGCCGCCAAAGATAATCATTTCGAAGAAAACTGCCTTACCGAAGGGTGGTTAGACAACTTAGCCGCCACAGATAATTATTTCGAAGAAAAGTGCTTTACCGACGGGTGGTTAGACATGTTAGCCGCCAAAGATAATCAAATCGAAGAAAAGTACCTTACCGACGGGTGGTTACTTATAGTGCTTTTCGAGACGAACAACACGAGCCCACGATCATTCCTCCAGCTGCTTTAGTTTTCAAGTTATTAATAATTTTTGGAATTTTTTTAAAAATTCCTATCTCGGCAACGGGCAGAGATTAAGGATCGCCCTTTATGCTACTTATAGTGCTTTTCGAGACGAACGAGACGAGCCCACGATCATTCCTCCAGCTGCATTAGTTTTCAAGTTATTAATAATTTTTGGAATTTTTTTAAAAATTGGTATCTCGGCAACGGGCAAAGATTAAGGATCGCCCTTTATGCTACTCATAGTGCTTTTCGAGACGAACGAGACGAGCCCACGATCATTCCTCCAGCTGCATTAGTTTTCAAGTTATTAATAATTTTTGGAATTTTTTTAAAAATTCCTATCTCGGCAACGGGCAGAGATTAAGTATCGCCCTTTATGCTACTTATAGTGCTTTTCGAGACGAACGAGACGAGCCCACGATCATTTTTCCAGCTGCATTAGTTTTCAAGTTATTAATAATTTTTGGAATTTTTTTAAAAATTGGTATTTCGGCAACGGGCAAAGATTAAGGATCGCCCTTTATGCTACTCATAGTGCTTTTCGAGACGAACGAGACGAGCCCACGATCATTCCTCCAGCTGCATTAGTTTTCAAGTTATTAATAATTTTTGGAATTTTTTTAAAAATTGGTATCTCGGCAACGGGCAGAGATTAAGGATCGCCCTTTATGCTACTTATAGTGCTTTTCGAGACGAACGAGACGAGCCCACGATCATTCTTCCAGCTGCTTTAGTTTTAAAGTTATTAATAATTTTTTAAATTTTGTTGAAAATTTGTATCTCGGCAACGGTAAGAGATTAAGGATCGCCCTTTATGTTACTTATAGTGCTTTTCGAGACGAACAAGAGGAGCTTACGATCATTCCTCTATCTGCATTAGTTTTCAAGTTATTAATAATTTTTTGAATTTTTTTTTTTTTTTTTTTTTGAAAATTTGTATCTCGGCAACGGTAAGAGATTAAGGATCGCCCTTTATGTTATTTATAGTGCTTTTTGAGACAAACAAGAGGAGCCCACGATCATTCCTCCAGCTGCTTTACTTTTCAAGTTATTAATAATTTTTGGAATTTTTTAAAAAATTGGTATCTCGGCAACGGGCAGTGATTAAGTATCGCCCTTTATGCTACTTATAGTGCTTTTCGAGACGAACGAGACGAGCCCACGATCATTCCTCCAGCTGCTTTAGTTTTCAAGTTATTAATAATTTAGTAGCGGCAAAAGATAATAAAATCGAAGAAAAGTGCCTTACCGACGGGTGGTTAGACATGTTAGCTTCAAAGGATAAGCGTTTTCAAGAAAACTGCTTTACCGACGGGTGGTTACACATCTCAGCTTTGAGGGATAAGCATTTTCAAGAAAACTGCTTTACCGACGGGCGGTTAGACATGTTACCTTCGAAGGATAAGCATTTTCAAGAAAACTGCTTTACCGACGGGTGGTTTCACAAGTTTACGGCAAAAACTTTGTTTTTTTTCGTTTTTTTTTACCTTTTCCGATGGATCTCGACGCGCTGAACACTTTTGGTCCTCTTGACCAACACTCTATCTCTCCTAGTTTCCGAGATATTCGCGAAAAAAGATGTATTTTTTTTTTGCCTATACCGATGGAGCTCGACGCGCTGAACACTTTTGGTCCTCTTGCCCGACCCTCTATCTCTCTTAGTTTCCGAGATATTCGCGAAAAAATAAAAATGTTTTTTTTTTTTATTTATCTACCTACTTCGATGGATATCGACGCGCTGAACACTTTTGGCCCTCTTGACCAACCGTCTATCTCTCTTAGTTTCCGAGATATTCGCGAAAAAAAGAAAAAAATTTTTTTTCTTTATTTATTTACTTATTTCGATGGATCTCGACGCGCTGAACACTTTTGGTCCGCTTGACCAACCGTCTATCTCTCTTAGTTTCCGAGATATTCGCAAAAAAAAAAAAAATTTTTTTTTCTTTATTTATTTACCTATTTCGATGGATCTCGACGCGCTGAACACTTTTGGTCCGCTTGACCAACCGTCTATCTCTCTTAGTTTCCGAGATATTCGCGAAAAAATAAAAATGTTTTTTTTCTTTATTTATCTACCTACTTCGATGGATATCGACGCGCTGAACACTTTTGGCCCTCTTGACCAACCGTCTATCTCTCTTAGTTTCCGAGATATTCGCGAAAAAATAAAAATGTTTTTTTTCTTTATTTATCTACCTATTTCGATGGATATCGACGCGCTGAACACTTTTGGCCCTCTTGACCAACCGTCTATCTCTCTTAGTTTCCGAGATATTCGCGAAAAAAGAAAAAATTTTTTTTTCTTTATTTATCTACCTATTTCGATGGATTTCGACGCGCTGAACACTTTTCGTCCTCTTGACCAACCCTTTATCTCTGTTAGTTTCCGAGATATTCGCGAAAAAAAAATTTTTTTTTTTTTTATTTATCTACCTATTTCGATGGATATCGACGCGCTGAACACTTTTGGCCCTCTTGACCAACCGTCTATCTCTCTTAGTTTCCGAGATATTCGCGAAAAAAAAAAAATTTTTTTTTCTTTATTTATCTACCTATTTCGATGGATCTCGACGCGCTGAACACTTTTCGTCCTCTTGACCAACCCTCTATCTCTGTTAGTTTCCGAGATATTCGCGAAAAAAAATTTTCTTTTTTTTTTATTTATCTACCTATTTCGATGGATCTCGACGCGCTGAACACTTTTGGCCCTCTTGACCAACCGTCTATCTCTCTTAGTTTCCGAGATATTCGCGAAAAAATAAAAATGTTTTTTTTCTTTATTTATCTACCTATTTCGATGGATATCGACGCGCTGAACACTTTTGGCCCTCTTGACCAACCGTCTATCTCTCTTAGTTTCCGAGATATTCGCGAAAAAAGAAAAAAATTTTTTTTCTTTATTTATCTACCTACTTCGATGGATATCGACGCGCTGAACACTTTTGGCCCTCTTGACCAACCGTCTATCTCTCTTAGTTTCCGAGATATTTGCGAAAAAAAAAAAATTTTTTTTTCTTTATTTATCTACCTATTTCGATGGATCTCGACGCGCTGAACACTTTTCGTCCTCTTGACCACCCTCTATCTCTGTTAGTTTCCGAGATATTCGCGAAAAGAAAAGTTTCTTTTTTTTTATTTATCTATTTCGATGGATATCGACGCGCTGAACACTTTTGGCCCTCTTGACCAACCGTCTATCTCTCTTAGTTTCCGAGATATTCGCGAAAAAAGAAAATATTTTTTTTTTTTTATTTATCTATTTATTTCGATGGATCTCGACGCGCTGAACACTTTGGTCCTCTTGCCCGACCCTCTATCTCTGTTAGTTTCCGAGATATTCGCGAAAAAAGAAAAAATTTTTTTTTCTTTATTTATCTGCCTATTTCGATGGATCTCGACACGCTGAACACTTGGTCCTCTTGACCAACCGTCTATCTTTCTTAGTTTCCGAGATATTCGCGAAAAAAGAAAAAAATTTTTTTCTTTATTTATCTACCTATTTCAATGGATCTCGACACGCTGAACATTTTTAGTCCTCTTGACCAACCGTCTATCTCTCTTAGTTTTCGAGATATTCGCAAAAAAGAAAAAAATTTTTTTTTTTATTTATGTACCTATTTCGATGGATCTCGACGCGCTGAACATTTTTGGCCCTCTTGATCAACCGTCTATCACTCCGAGATATTCACGAAAAAAGAAAAATGTTTTTTTTTTATTTATCAACCTATTTCGATGGATCTCGACGCGCTGAACACTTTTCGTCCTCTTGACCAACCCTCTATCTCTGTTAGTTTCCGAGATATTCGCAAAAAAAGAAAAAAATTTTTTTTCTATTTATCTACCTATTTCGATGGATCTCGACGCGCTGAACATTTTTGGTCCTTTTGACAAACCGTCTATCTCTCTTAGTTTCCGAGATATTCGCGAAAAAAGAAAGAAATTTTTTTTCTTTATTTATCTACCTATTTCGATGGATCTCGACGCGCTGAACATTTTTGGTCCTCTTGACCAACCGTTTATCTCGCTTAGTTTCCGAGATATTCGCGAAAAAAGAAAGAAATTTTTTTTCTTTATTTATCTACCTATTTCGATAAATCTCGACGCGCTGAACATTTTTGGTCCTCTTGACCAACCGTCTATCTCTCTTAGTTTCCGAGATATTCGCGAAATAAAAAAAATTTTTTTTTTTATTTATCTACCTATTTCGATGGATCTCGACGCGCTGAACACTTTTGGCCCTCTTGACCAACCGTCTATCTCTCTTAGTTTCCGAGATATTCGCGAAATAAAAAAATTTTTTTTTTTATTTATCTACCTATTTCGATGGATCTCGACGCGCTGAACACTTTTGGTCCTCTTGACCAACCCTCTATCTCTGTTAGTTTCCGAGATATTCGCGAAAAAAGAAAATTTTTTTTTTTTTTATTTATCTACCTATTTCGATGGATCTCGACGCGCTGAACACTTTTGGTCCGCTTGAACAACCCTCTATCTCTGTTAGTTTCCGAGATATTCGCGAAAAAATAAAAATGTTTATTCTCTTTATTTATCTACCTACTTCGATGGATATCGACGCGCTGAACACTTCTGGCCTTCTTGACCAACCGTCTATCTCTCTTAGTTTCCGAGATATTCGCGAAAAAAGAAAAAATTTTTTTTCTTTATTTATCTACCTATTTCGATGGATCTGGACGCGCTGAACACTTTTCGTCCTCTTGACCAACCCTCTATCTTTGTTAGTTTTCGAGATATTCGCGAAAATAAAATTTTCTTTTTTTTTTATTTATCTACCTATTTCGATGGATCTCGACGCGCTGAACACTTTTGGCCCTCTTGACCAACCGTCTATCTCTCTTAGTTTCCGAGATATTCGCGAAAAAAGAAAATTTTTCATTTTTTATTTATCTACCTATTTCGATGGATCTCGACGCGCTGAACACTTTTGGTCCTCTTGACCAACCGTTTATCTCGCTTAGTTTCCGAGATATTCGCGAAAAAAGAAAGAAATTTTTTTTCTTTATTTATCTACCTATTTCGATAAATCTCGACGCGCTGAACATTTTTGGTCCTTTTGACCAACCGTCTATCTCTCTTAGTTTCCGAGATATTCGCGAAAAAAGAAAGAAATTTTTTTTCTTTATTTATCGACCTATTTCGATAAATCTCGACGCGCTGAACATTTTTGGTCCTCTTGACCAACCGTTTATCTCGCTTAGTTTCCAAGATATTCGCGAAAAAAGAAAGAAATTTTTTTTCTTTATTTATCTACCTATTTCGATAAATCTCGACGCGCTGAACATTTTTGGTCCTCTTGACCAACCGTCTATCTCTCTTAGTTTCCGAGATATTTGCGATATAAAAAAAATTTTTTTTTTATTTATCTACCTATTTCGATGGATCTCGACGCGCTGAACACTTTTGGCCCTCTTGACCAACCGTCTATCTCTCTTAGTTTCCGAGATATTCGCGAAATAAAAAAATTTTTTTTTTTATTTATCTACCTATTTCGATGGATCTCGACGCGCTGAACACTTTTGGTCCTCTTGACCAACCGTCTATCTCTCTTAGTTTCCGAGATATTCGCGAAAAAAGAAAATTTTTTATTTTTTTTATTTATCTACCTATTTCGATGGATCTCGACGCGCTGAACACTTTTGGTCCGCTTGAACAACCCTCTATCTCTGTTAGTTTCCGAGATATTCGCGAAAAAATAAAAATGTTTATTCTCTTTATTTATCTACCTATTTCGATGGATCTCGACGCGCTGAACACTTTTGGTCCTCTTGACCAACCGTTTATCTCGCTTAGTTTCCGAGATATTCGCGAAAAAAGAAAGAAATTTTTTTTCTTTATTTATCTACCTATTTCGATGGATCTGGACGCGCTGAACACTTTTCGTCCTCTTGACCAACCCTCTATCTTTGTTAGTTTTCGAGATATTCGCGAAAATAAAATTTTCTTTTTTTTTTATTTATCTACCTATTTCGATGGATATCGACGCGCTGAACACTTTTGGCCCTCTTGACCAACCGTCTATCTCTCTTAGTTTCCGAGATATTCGCGAAAAAAAAAAATTTTTTTTTTTTTTATTTATCTACCTATTTCGATGGATCTCGACGCGCTGAACACTTTTCGTCCTCTTGACCAACCGTCTATCTCTTTTAGTTTCCGAGATATTCGCGAAAAAAGAAAATATTTTTTTTTTTATTTATCTACCTATTTCGATGGATCTCGACGCGGTGAACACTTTTGGCCCTCTTGACCAACCCTCTATCTCTGTTAGTTTCTGAGATATTTGCAAAGAAAAAATAGTATATTGTGTTACAAGTGCGGAAAGTTGGCTATTGCCACGAGCGCGGTAGGCGCACGAGCCGAAGGCGAGTGCGCCTACCCGCGCTCGTGACCAATAGCCAACTTCCGTACGTGTAACACATACTATTTTGTATTACAAGTGCATGTAGGGTTGGGGGTTAAGGGATGCGTCACGAGTGCGGGTAGTCGCACGAGCCGAAGGCGAGTGCGTTTACCCGCACGAGTGTGTGATACGCGAAGGACTTGCGGGGGACGAGGGGGGGCGAAGCCCCCCGAGTCGGGAGAAATGACACACGGGGGGGTTCGGGGGGGCGAAGCCCCCCCGAGTCTGGGCGCAGGCGGGGAGGGGGGCGCGGGGGGGAGGGGCGGAGCCCCTCCCCCCGCCTATGATAAAAGCAACGTTTATTTATTATTACGTACGTTGCCCACATAGTAGATGGCTTTTGAGATTTTGACAGCTCCTTGAAATATGCCAATAGGGTATGTTCAGACATAGATTTCGTTCTTTTTTCAGTTTTCCACTGCATAAATTTGTTGTAAGTTATCATCACGGTCTTGAAGACCGTGGTTATCATATATTTTTCTTTTGATTTTGGTGGCAATAAATTTTGCACTACGGTTTTGGCACTTTCTACTATTTCTGGAGGCGTGAGTTCGTTGTCACTATCGGTTTCTGGGATGATATGATCCATTTTTTTCACTTTATAATTGCTTTATGTGAGTTGCGCGTACAAGTATGTACAGTAGAGTGACATATGAGTAGCTGTTAGGTTAGGTGTGTGTTGGGAAGAGGCAAAGTGTCGGTATTTTCGGTAGTTGTTTTCTGTGTGCGCTGCGAGATGGCGTTGATACCCGTTACGTATGGCTTGAACCCGTGGGCTATAAGTCTTAGGGCACGGTTTTCCCGTAGGATATGACTTTGGATATGACGTGTGGAATATTTTGTAGGTAGATGTTGGCAAATCGTTACTTTCCGCACAGAAAACACACACGGAAAGTGCTACTTTCCATGCACGTGTAATACAAAAGACTTTTTTTTCTTTATTTAACTACCTATTTCGATGGATCTCGACACGCTGAACACTTTTGGTCCTCTTGACCAACCGTCTATCTCTCTTAGTTTCCGAGATATTCGCGAAAAAAGAAAATATTTTTTTTTTTATTTATCTACCTATTTCGATGGATCTCGACGCGCTGAACACTTTGGTCCTCTTGCCCGACCCTCTATCTCTGTTAGTTTCCGAGATATTCGCAAAAAAAGAAAAAATTTTTTTTTCTTTATTTATCTGCCTATTTCGATGGATCTCGACACGCTGAACACTTTTGGTCCTCTTGACCAACCGTCTATCTTTCTTAGTTTCCGAGATATTCGCGAAAAAAGAAAAAAAATTTTTTTCTTTATTTATCTACCTATTTCAATGGATCTCGACACGCTGAACATTTTTAGTCCTCTTCACTAACCCTCTATCTCACTTAGTTTTCGAGATATTCGCGAAAAACAAAAATTTGTTTTTTTTTATTTACTATTTCGATGCATCTCGACGCGCTGAACACTTTTGGTCCTCTTGACCAACCCTCTATCTCTGTTAGTTTCCGAGATATTCGCGAGAGAAGATAAATTTTTTATTTTTTGATTTATCTATTTATTTCGATGGATCTCGACGCGGTGAACACTTTTGGTCCTCTTGACCAACCCTCTATCTCTGTTAGTTTCCGAGATATTCGCGAAATATGAAAATTTTTTATTTTCTTTATTTTCGCTTTGCCATCTACCTATTCCGATAGATTTCGACGCGCTGAACACTTTTGGTCCTTTTGACCAACCCTCTATCTTTGTTAGTTTCCGAGATATTCGCGAAAAACAAAAAATTTTTATTTTCTTTATTTTCGCTTTGCCATCTACCTATTCCGATAGATTTCGACGCGCTGAACACTTTTGGTCCTCTTGACCAACCCTCTATCTCTGTTAGTTTCCGAGATATTCGCGAAAGAAGATAAATTTTTTATTTTTTGATTTATCTACCTATTTCGATGGATCTCGACGCGGTGAACACTTTTGGTCCTCTTGACCAACCCTCTATCTCTGTTAGTTTCCGAGATATTCGCGAAAAATGAAAATTTTTTATTTTCTTTATTTTCGCTTTGCCATCTACCTATTCCGATAGATTTCGACGCGCTGAACACTTTTGGTCCTCTTGACCAACCGTCTATCTCTCTTAGTTTCCGAGATATTTGCGAAAAAAGAAAAAATTTTTTTTTCTTTATTTATCTACCTATTTCGATGGATCTCGACGCGCTGAACACTTTTCGTCCTCTTGACCAACCCTCTATCTCTGTTAGTTTCCGAGATATTCGCGAAAAAAAAATTTTCTTTTTTTTTATTTATCTATTTCGATGGATATCGACGCGCTGAACACTTTTGGCCCTCTTGACCAACCGTCTATCTCTCTTAGTTTCCGAGATATTCGCGAAAAAAAAAATTTTTTCTTCTTTATTTATCTATTTCGATGGATCTCGACGCGCTGAACACTTTTGGTCCGCTTGACCAACCCTCTATCTCTGTTAGTTTCCGAGATATTCGCGAAAAAATAAAAATGTTTTTTCTCTTTATTTATCTACCTACTTCGATGGATATCGACGCGCTGAACGCTCTTGGCCCTCTTGACCAACCGTCTATCTCTCTTAGTTTCCGAGATATTCGCGAAAAAAAAAAAATTTTTTTTTTTTTATTTATCTACCTATTTCGATGGATCTCGACGCGCTGAACACTTTTCGTCCTCTTGACCAACCCTCTATCTCTGTTAGTTTCCGAGATATTCGCGAAAAAAAATTTTCTTTTTTTTTATTTATCTACCTATTTCGATGGATCTCGACGCGCTGAACACTTTTGGCCCTCTTGACCAACCGTCTATCTCTCTTAGTTTCCGAGATATTCGCGAAAAAATAAAAATGTTTTTTTTCTTTATTTATCTACCTATTTCGATGGATATCGACGCGCTGAACACTTTTGGCCCTCTTGACCAACCGTCTATCTCTCTTAGTTTCCGAGATATTCGCGAAAAAAAAAAAATTTTTTTTTCTTTATTTATCTATCTATTTCGATGGATCTCGACGCGCTGAACACTTTTGGTCCGCTTGACCAACCCTCTATCTCTGTTAGTTTCCGAGATATTCGCGAAAAAATAAAAATGTTTTTTTTCTTTATTTATCTACCTACTTCGATGGATATCGACGCGCTGAACACTTTTGGCCCTCTTGACCAACCGTCTATCTCTCTTAGTTTCCGAGATATTCGCGAAAAAAGAAAAAATTTTTTTTTCTTTATTTATTTACCTATTTCGATGGATCTCGACGCGCTGAACGCTTTTGGCCCTCTTGACCAACCGTCTATCTCTTTTAGTTTCCGAGATATTCGCAAAAAAAGAAAAAATTTTTGTTTCTTTATTTATCTACCTATTTCGATGGATCTCTGTTGAGCGGTGCTTTGGTAGCAAAGATATAGAGGGCCCGCGATGGCTGTAGGTGGCTCTGGGGTTCGGAAATGGGTACTGCGGTTTTACGAACGCTCTCTCTGTTACGCGACGCCCGAGAGTACACACGTCTTATGTAAGCGTCTTTTGGAATAAACCTGATTCTTATAAGTAAACAGAACGAGTCGTTTCCTCGCACCTCGAGAGCACAACATGGTGGCAGCGTGGTAATTAACGAACCGCGTAACGTAAGAAAGACGATTAAATTCGTGCGCGTAGTAAGCGAAATAAAGTGCGAGACATCCGAGGGAGAGGTTAACCGAACACGATGCCGGGCGGTGAAGGCGGCAGCTCACAGCCTCAGGTATATATGGCGGCAGCCGTACAATTGCCTCCTCCGCCGAATTTCAGTTTCCGGTCGGAAGATTGGCAGCGATGGTCCACGAGATGGGAACGATACCGTCAAGGTAGTGGCATTGCAAATCAGTCAGAGGAGACGCAGGTTAATCAATTTGTGTACTTAATGGGACCACGAGCGGAAGATATCCTATTATCGTTTAAACTCAGTAGCATAGAAGCCAAAAGTTATAGAATAGTACACAAGAAGTTCGAAGAACATTTCGGAGCGCGCGTAAACATAGTATTAGAGCGAGCGCGTTTTAACAGACGTACGCAACAGAGCGAAGAGACAGTAGAAGATTTTATTGCAGATCTCTATCGTTTAGCGGAAACATGCAATTTTGGTGCACTGAAAGATGAACTCATCAGAGACCGTATTGTGGCAGGCATTCGGGATCAAAAGCTATCGGAAACGTTGCAATGTGACCCCGAGCTCACGCTAGAAAAGGCCGTCACTAAAGTAAGAACGAAAGAAGAGGTTAAAACACAGCAAGCAGTCTTACGGGGAATGGAAGTAGCTAACCTCGACAGAGTCAGCGGTTCCCGCGGAACGCGTGGAAAGCGGTATTCAAGAGGATTCCAGCGGCAGCACAAGAAGGAAGAAACAGCGTCGAAACGTTGCAACCGATGTGGCACGACACCACAGCATGCATTCTCCTCGTGCCCAGCCAAGCAGTCTGCATGCAATATTTGTAAGAAGATAGGGCACTGGGCGACAATGTGTAAAACAAAAGCCGTGCATGAAGTAAATAAAAACGATGAGAGTAAAGCGGCGGAAAAAGAAGACGACAAGGAAGATCTCTACCTAGGAGGAGTACAAGCTGTACGGGAGACAGTGAAAGAAGAAAGAAAAGGGCAGCGCAAGGCACAAATTATTGAAGACGATAAGCAACGGAGGTGTATAGATAGAATAAAAATGAAGACAGCGCACTCCGAGCCGCCATGGATGGCGAATGTAAGCATGAATGGAACAAGAATACCAGTTAAGGTGGATACTGGAGCGGACGTGACAGTGATAAGCGAAAAACTCTATAAGCAGCATCTGGCCAGCATAGCGATGGTAAGCGCAGACAAAGGATTGCAAGTCGGAGACTCAATATCTCTCAAGGTGCTTGGTAAGTTGCAAGCTAAGGTAGAATGGCGAAATAAGGCAGCCATCGACGACATATATGTAGTCAAAGAGAACATGCAGTCATTGTTAGGCCGTCCAGCCATTAGAGCGTTAGGCATGCTAGATTGGGTAGTAGACATGGTTATTGCCGAAGTAAGTAACACCAAACCAGAAAATGAGTTTAGTAGAGTATTTCAAGGTTTGGGATGCTTCAAGAAATGTAAACCTTATCACATCTGTCTTAAACTAGATACAGGACCGTACGCAGTATCAGCGCCTCGCAGAGTTCCCCTGCATCTTGTACAAAAGGTCAAGGAAGAACTAAAACGCTTAGAAGAGTCAGGCGTAATAAGTCGAGTTCACGAGCCGACGGAATGGTGTGCGCCTATGGTTGCTGTCCTTAAGGCCAACAAGAAAGATGTCAGGATTTGTGTAGACTACACTGAACTCAACAAATGTGTGGTAAGAAATCGTCACATTATGCCGAGCGTAGAAGAAAATCTTGCTAGATTAGGAGGAGCCAAGTGGTTTTCCCTTCTTGATGCGAATAAGGGGTATTATCAGATGCCTCTGTGTCAATGTTGCCGTCATCTCACCACTTTCATCACGCCGTGTGGTCGCTTCCGTTTCAATAGACTACCGATGGGATTGTGCCCCAGCGCGGAGCACTTTCAAGAAAGCATGTCCAATGTATTAGATGGACTACGTAATGTAGTAAACCTGTCGGATGATGTCCTCGTTTATGGAGAAACTCTTGAAGAGCACGATGAATGTTTGCGTGCAGTATTGCAACGTCTGTCAGATGCAGGCATCACCTTGAGCGAAGAAAAATGCGTTTTTAGACAAAGGCGTGTAAAATTTTTAGGATACGTCGTGTCAGCTGATGAAGGCGTACAACCGGATCCAGGAAAGGTGAGAGCCATAACCAAAATGGAGAGGCCAACCAGTACTACGGAGATAAAGAGGTTCTTGGGAATGGTCCATTTCCAGCTAAAATTTATAAAGCATCTTGCAGACATCACTAAACCGCTACGAGAATTGTTGAAGGATAGCGTCGAATTTGTGTGGGAAGCACCTCAAGAAAGGGCCTTCAATGAAATAAAAGAAAGATTGGTGCAAGCTCCAGCACTTGCTCTTTTTGATACCAGGAAGAAGACAAGAATTTCGGCAGACTCTTCGTCTTATGGATTGGGAGCAGTTCTACAACAGTTTGACGAAGAACAAGAGGATTGGAGACCAGTTTACTATGCGTCCAGAGCTCTCTCCGAAACAGAGAAGAGATACGCACAGATAGAAAAAGAGGCGTTAGCTTTAACGTGGGCGTGTGAGAAATTTGAAGCGTTCATCGTAGGAGCGCCGGATCTCATCTTAAGGACAGACCACAAACCACTGGTCTCAATTCTAGGATCCAAGCCTATCAGTGATCTCTCCCCGAGATTACAACGATTTCGTATGAGATTGATGCGTTTTGCTTATATTGTTGAGTATGTTGCAGGGAAGGCTTTAATGGCTGCGGATACACTCTCACGGGCTCCGTTGTTAGATGTCCGAGGCGTAGAAGATTGTTTGTATGATGAGGCCATGGAGAAGTACGTACAAGCTGTGGTTAAACGACGGGTGTCCGACCAATTCTTAACGAAGATACATGAGATGCAAGGCCAGGACGCGACTACGAAAGCGGTCCTGAAATACGTGCGAGAAGGTTGGCCGAGGTATCGCAGAGATGTACCGGAGAAGCTGTTACCGTATTTTGAGGAAAGAAGCGTCCTGACAGTGGCACCAGATGGTACCCTCCTATGCGGCACTAGAATACACATACCGAAAGGGCTACGCAGCGAGGTGCTCGAGAGAATACATCAGGGTCATCTGGGCGAAAAGAAGTGTCAGGGACGAGCCAGGCAATCCGTGTGGTGGCCAGGCGTCAACGCAGATGTGAAGGCGCGGTGTTCCAGTTGCAAAATATGTTTGGAGCATCGTCCACAAATCAAGGAACCTTTAATAGTGACAGAGCCGCCCGAACGACCATGGCAGGAAGTAGCGGTGGACTTCTGTGAAAGAGGAGGTAGACACTATCTGGTGATGGTTGATTACTTCTCTCGGTATCCGGAGGTCGTCTATATGTCATCAACGACGGCAGTCAACACCATTGCAAAGATGAAGGACATATTCGGGCGACATGGGATTCCAGAGCGGGTACGCTCGGACAATGGTCCGCAGTTTAGCAGTCAAGAATATAAGCAGTTTGCCGAGAACTTCGGATTCACCATCGTGACGAGCAGTCCGAGATATCCGCAAAGCAACGGGAAGGTAGAAGCGGCAGTGAAGACGGTTAAACACATCTTGGAGAAGGAGACGGAACCTACCTTGGGTTTATTAGCATACCGTACTTCGCCCCTGGAGACGGGTAGCAGCCCATGTGAATTGCTCATGGGAAGAAAGCTTCGCACGCCGGTACCATGTTCGGCAACGGCACTAACACCGAAGTGGCCTGATTTGGAAGCATACCGCCAACAGCTCTGGGCGGGAAAGCTTCGCAGCAAGCAGCAGTATGACAGGCGACACCGAGCGAGAGAACTACCGGAGCTGATGCCAGGTGAACTTGTATGGATAAAAGACCAGCGAGCATATGGCACAGTCATGCGTCGTCGAGCCGAACCGAGGTCATACGATGTACGATATCCGGGAGGTCTGTTGCGGCGTAACCGGAAGTTTCTGGAATCGGCCAGGCGAACGATGGACGACGAGGACGAAGATGAGGATGACTGGGAAACATCGGAGAAGGAAGCTCAGCCGAGGCCGGAGATGGACAACGGGCCAACGCCGGCTAAACAGCTGGAACCGCTGCGACGAAGTAGTCGACAACATTACTCGCCGAAGCGGCTTCAGTATCAGTCGTTAGGGAAACCGACGTAAAAGAAGATTAAACGATTAGTATGGTTTACGTGGAGTTTCAGTTAGTGTGTTTTGTACCGAAAGGGGTTAATTCTATAGATTCTTTGGTAATTATAATTTTAGTTTGAGTCATACCCTGCACGTAGAAGTTTTGTTTTTTTTATACATCTAGAAAAGGGAGGATGTTGAGCGGTGCTTTGGTAGCAAAGATATAGAGGGCCCGCGATGGCTGTAGGTGGCTCTGGGGTTCGGAAATGGGTACTGCGGTTTTACGAACGCTCTCTCTGTTACGCGACGCCCGAGAGTACACACGTCTTATGTAAGCGTCTTTTGGAATAAACCTGATTCTTATAAGTAAACAGAACGAGTCGTTTCCTCGCACCTCGAGAGCACAACACTCGACGCGCTGAACACTTTTGGTCCGCTTGACAAACCCTCTATCTCTGTTAGTTTCCGAGATATTTGCGAAAAAATAAAAATGTTTTTTTTCTTTATTTATCTACCTATTTCGATGGATCTCGACGCGCTGAACACTTTTCGTCCTTTTGACCATCCCTCTATCTCTGTTAGTTTCCGAGATATTCGCAAAAAAAGAAACAATTTTTTTTTCTTTATTTATCTACCTATTTCGATGGATCTCGAGGCGCTGAACACTTTTGGTTTTCTTGATCAACCGTCTATCTCTCTTAGTTTCTGAGATATTCGAGAAATGAAAAATTTTTTTTTTTTATTAATCTACCTACTTCGATGGAGCTCGACGCGCTGAACACTTTTGGTCCTCTTGACTAACCCTCTATCTCTCTTAGTTTTCGAGATATTCGCGAAAGAAGAAAATTATTTTTTTTCGTTTTTTTTTCGCCTATTCCAATGGAGCTCAACGCGCTGAACACTTCTGGTCCTCTTGACCAACCGTCTATCTCTCTTAGTTTCCGAGATATTCGCGAAAAAAGAAAAATTTTTTTTTTTTATTTATCTACCTATTTCGATGGATATCGACGCGCTGAACACTTTTGGCCCTCTTGACCAACCGTCTATCTCTCTTAGTTTCCGAGATATTCGCGAAAAAAGAAAAAAATTTTTTTTCTTTATTTATCTACTTATTTCGATGGATCTCGACGCGCTGAACACTTTTGGTCCGCTTGACCAACCGTCTATCTCTCTTAGTTTCCGAAATATTTGAGAAAAAAGAAAAATTTTTTTTTCTTTATTTATTTACCTATTTCGATGGATCTCGACGCGCTGAACACTTTTGGTCCGCTTGACCAACCGTCTATCTCTCTTAGTTTCCGAGATATTCGCGAAAAAATAAAAATGTTTTTTTTCTTTATTTATCTACCTACTTCGATGGATATCGACGCGCTGAACACTTTTGGCCCTCTTAACCAACCGTCTATCTCTCTTAGTTTCCGAGATATTCGCGAAAAAAGAAAAAATTTTTTTTTCTTTATTTATTTACCTATTTCGATGGATCTCGACGCGCTGAACACTTTTCGTCCTCTTGACCAACCCTCTATCTCTGTTAGTTTCCGAGATATTCGCGAAAAAAAAAAGTTTCTTTTTTTTTATTTATCTATTTCGATGGATATCGACGCGCTGAACACTTTTGGCCCTCTTGACCAACCGTCTATCTCTCTTAGTTTCCGAGATATTCGCGAAAAAAGAAAAAATTTTTTTTTCTTTATTTATCTACCTATTTCGATGGATCTCGACGCGCTGAACACTTTTGGTCCGCTTGACCAACCCTCTATCTCTGTTAGTTTCCGAGATATTCGCGAAAAAATAAAAATGTTTTTTTTCTTTATTTATCTACCTATTTCGATGGATATCGACGCGCTGAACACTTTTGGTCCGCTTGACCAACCGTCTATCTCTGTTAGTTTCCGAGATATTCGCGAAAAAATAAAAATGTTTTTTTTCTTTATTTATCTACCTATTTCGATGGATATCGACGCGCTGAACACTTTTGGCCCTCTTGACCAACCGTCTATCTCTCTTAGTTTCCGAGATATTCGCGAAATAAAAAAAAATTTTTTTTTTTATTTATCTACCTATTTCGATGGATATCGACGCGCTGAACGCTTTTGGCCCTCTTGACCAACCGTCTATCTCTTTTAGTTTCCGAGATATTCGCAAAAAAAGAAAAAATTTTTGTTTCTTTATTTATCTACCTATTTCGATGGATCTCGACGCGCTGAACACTTTTGGTCCGCTTGACAAACCCTCTATCTCTGTTAGTTTCCGAGATATTTGCGAAAAATAAAAATGTTTTTTTTCTTTATTTATCTACCTATTTCGATGGATCTCGACGCGCTGAACACTTTTCGTCCTTTTGACCAACCCTCTATCTCTGTTAGTTTCCGAGATATTCGCAAAAAAATAAAAATTTTTTTTTCTTTATTTATCTACCTATTTCGATGGATCTCGAGGCGCTGAACACTTTTGGTTTTCTTGATCAACCGTCTATCTCTCTTAGTTTCTGAGATATTCGAGAAATGAAAAATTTTTTTTTTTTTATTAATCTACCTACTTCGATGGATCTCGACGCGGTGAACACTTTTGGTCCTCTTGACCAACACTCTATCTCTCCTAGTTTCCGAGATATTCGCAAAAAAAGATAAGTATTTTTTTTTTTTCGCCTATACCGATGGAGCTCGACGCGCTGAACACTTTTGGTCCTCTTGACCAACCGTCTATCTCTCTTAGTTTCCGAGATATTCGCGAAAAAATAAAAATGTTTTTTTTTTATTTATCTACCTACTTCGATGGATATCGACGCGCTGAACACTTTTGGCCCTCTTGACCAACCGTCTATCTCTCTTAGTTTCCGAGATATTCGCGAAAAAAGAAAAAAATTTTTTTTCTTTATTTATCTACTTATTTCGATGGATCTCGACGCGCTGAACACTTTTGGTCCGCTTGACCAACCGTCTATCTCTCTTAGTTTCCGAGATATTCGCGAAAAAAGAAAAAATTTTTTTTTCTTTATTTATTTACCTATTTCGATGGATCTCGACGCGCTGAACACTTTTGGTCCGCTTGACCAACCGTCTATCTCTCTTAGTTTCCGAGATATTCGCGAAAAAATAAAAATGTTTTTTTTCTTTATTTATCTACCTACTTCGATGGATCTCGACGCGCTGAACACTTTTGGCCCTCTTGACCAACCGTCTATCTCTCTTAGTTTCCGAGATATTCGCGAAAAAAGAAAAAATTTTTTTTTCTTTATTTATCTACCTATTTCGATGGATCTCGACGCGCTGAACACTTTTCGTCCTCTTGACCAACCCTCTATCTCTGTTAGTTTCCGAGATATTCGCGAAAAAAAAATTTTCTTTTTTTTTTATCTACCTATTTTGATGGATATCGACGCGCTGAACACTTTTGGCCCTCTTGACCAACCGTCTATCTCTCTTAGTTTCCGAGATATTCGCGAAAAAAAAAAATTTTTTCTTCTTTATTTATCTATCTATTTCGATGGATCTCGACGCGCTGAACACTTTTGGTCCGCTTGACCAACCCTCTATCTCTGTTAGTTTCCGAGATATTCGCGAAAAAATAAAAATGTTTTTTCTCTTTATTTATTTACCTACTTCGATGGATCTCGACGCGCTGAACACTTTTGGTCCTCTTGACCAACCCTCTATCTCTCTTAGTTTCCGAGATATTCGCGAAAAAAGAAAAAATTTTTTTTTCTTTATTTATCTACCTATTTCGATGGATCTCGACGCGCTGAACACTTTTCGTCCTCTTGACCAACCCTCTATGTCTGTTAGTTTCCGAGATATTCGCGAAAAAAATTTTCTTTTTTTTTATTTATCTACCTATTTCGATGGATATCGACGCGCTGAACGCTTTTGGCCCTCTTGACCAACCGTCTATCTCTTTTAGTTTCCGAAATATTCGCGAAAAAAGAAAAAATTTTTGTTTCTTTATTTATCTACCTATTTCGATGGATCTCGACGCGCTGAACACTTTTGGTCCTCTTGACCAACCCTCTATCTCTGTTAGTTTCCGAGATATTCGCGAAAAAATAAAAATGTTTTTTTTCTTTATTTATCTACCTATTTCGATGGATCTCGACGCGCTGAACACTTTTCGTCCTTTTGACCAACCCTCTATCTCTGTTAGTTTCCGAGATATTCGCAAAAAAAGAAACAATTTTTTTTTCTTTATTTATCTACCTATTTCGATGGATCTCGAGGCGCTGAACACTTTTGGTTTTCTTGATCAACCGTCTATCTCTCTTAGTTTCTGAGATATTCGAGAAATGAAAAATTTTTTTTTTTTTATTAATCTACCTACTTCGATGGATCTCGACGCGGTGAACACTTTTGGTCCTCTTGACCAACACTCTATCTCTCCTAGTTTCCGAGATATTCGCAAAAAAAGATAAGTATTTTTTTTTTTCGCCTATACCGATGGAGCTCGACGCGCTGAACACTTTTGGTCCTCTTGACCAACCGTCTATCTCTCTTAGTTTCCGAGATATTCGCGAAAAAATAAAAATGTTTTTTTTTTATTTGCCATCTACCTATTTCGATGGATATCGACGCGCTGAACACTTTTGGCCCTCTTGACCAACCGTCTATCTCTCTTAGTTTCCGAAATATTTGAGAAAAAAGAAAAATGTTTTTTTTCTTTATTTATCTACCTATTTCGATGGATCTCGACGCGCTGAACACTTTTGGCCCTCTTGACCAACCGTCTATCTCTCTTAGTTTCCGAGATATTCGCGAAAAAAGAAAAAATTTTTTTTTCTTTATTTATCTACCTATTTCGATGGATCTCGACGCGCTGAACACTTTTGGTCCTCTTGACCAACCCTCTATCTCTGTTAGTTTCCGAGATATTCGCGAAAAAAAAATTTTCTTTTTTTTTTATCTACCTATTTTGATGGATATCGACGCGCTGAACACTTTTGGCCCTCTTGACCAACCGTCTATCTCTCTTAGTTTCCGAGATATTCGCGAAAAAAAAAAATTTTTTCTTCTTTATTTATCTATCTATTTCGATGGATCTCGACGCGCTGAACACTTTTGGTCCGCTTGACCAACCCTCTATCTCTGTTAGTTTCCGAGATATTCGCGAAAAAAGAAAAATGTTTTTTTTCTTTATTTATCTACCTACTTCGATGGAGCTCGACGCGCTGAACACTTTTGGTCCGCTTGACAAACCCTCTATCTCTGTTAGTTTCCGAGATATTCGCGAAAAAATAAAAATGTTTTTTTTCTTTATTTATCTACCTATTTCGATGGATATCGACGCGCTGAACACTTTTGGCCCTCTTGACCAACCGTCTATCTCTCTTAGTTTCCGAGATATTCGCGAAAAAAGAAAACATTTTTTTTTCTTTATTTATTTACCTATTTCGATGGATCTCGACGCGCTGAACGCTTTTGGCCCTCTTGACCAACCGTCTATCTCTCTTAGTTTCCGAGATATTCGCGAAAAAAGAAAAAATTTTTTTTCTTTATTTATCTACCTATTTCGATGGATCTCGACGCGCTGAACACTTTTGGTCCTCTTGACCAACCCTCTATCTCTGTTAGTTTCCGAGATATTTGCGAAAAAATAAAAATGTTTTTTTTCTTTATTTATCTACCTATTTCGATGGATCTCGACGCGCTGAACACTTTTCGTCCTCTTGACCAACCCTCTATCTCTGTTAGTTTCCGAGATATTCGCAAAAAAAGAAACAATTTTTTTTTCTTTATTTATCTACCTATTTCGATGGATCTCGAGGCGCTGAACACTTTTGGTTTTCTTGATCAACCGTCTATCTCTCTTAGTTTCTGAGATATTCGAGAAATGAAAAATTTTTTTTTTTTTATTAATCTACCTACTTCGATGGATCTCGACGCGGTGAACACTTTTGGTCCTCTTGACCAACACTCTATCTCTCTTAGTTTCCGAGATATTCGCGAAAAAAATAAGTATTTTTTTTTTTTCGCCTATACCGATGGAGCTCGACGCGCTGAACACTTTTGGTCCTCTTGACCAACCGTCTATCTCTCTTAGTTTCCGAGATATTCGCGAAAAAAAAAAAATGTTTTTTTTTTATTTATCTACCTATTTCGATGGATCTCGACGCGCTGAACACTTTTGGTCCTCTTGACCAACCGTCTATCTCTCTTAGTTTCCGAGATATTCGCGAAAAAAGAAAAAAATTTTTTTTCTTTATTTATCTACTTATTTCGATGGATCTCGACGCGCTGAACACTTTTGGTCCGCTTGACCAACCGTCTATCTCTCTTAGTTTCCGAGATATTCGCGAAAAAAAAAAAATTTTTTTTTCTTTATTTATTTACCTATTTCGATGGATCTCGACGCGCTGAACACTTTTGGTCCGCTTGACCAACCGTCTATCTCTCTTAGTTTCCGAGATATTCGCGAAAAAATAAAAATGTTTTTTTTCTTTATTTATCTACCTACTTCGATGGATATCGACGCGCTGAACACTTTTGGCCCTCTTGACCAACCGTCTATCTCTCTTAGTTTCCGAGATATTCGCGAAAAAAGAAAAAATTTTTTTTTCTTTATTTATCTACCTATTTCGATGGATCTCGACGCGCTGAACACTTTTCGTCCTCTTGACCAACCCTCTATCTCTGTTAGTTTCCGAGATATTCGCGAAAAAAAAATTTTCCTTTTTTTTTTATTTATCTACCTATTTTGATGGATATCGACGCGCTGAACACTTTTGGCCCTCTTGACCAACCGTCTATCTCTCTTAGTTTCCGAGATATTCGCGAAAAAAAAAAAATTTTTTCTTCTTTATTTATTTATCTATTTCGATGGATCTCGACGCGCTGAACACTTTTGGTCCGCTTGACCAACCCTCTATCTCTGTTAGTTTCCGAGATATTCGCGAAAAAATAAAAATGTTTTTTCTCTTTATTTATTTACCTACTTCGATGGATCTCGACGCGCTGAACACTTTTGGCCCTCTTGACCAACCGTCTATCTCTCTTAGTTTCCGAGATATTCGCGAAAAAAGAAAAAATTTTTTTTTCTTTATTTATCTACCTATTTCGATGGATTTCGACGCGCTGAACACTTTTCGTCCTCTTGACCAACCCTCTATGTCTGTTAGTTTCCGAGATATTCGCGAAAAAAATTTTCTTTTTTTTTATTTATCTACCTATTTCGATGGATATCGACGCGCTGAACGCTTTTGGCCCTCTTGACCAACCGTCTATCTCTTTTAGTTTCCGAAATATTCGCGAAAAAAGAAAAAATTTTTGTTTCTTTATTTATCTACCTATTTCGATGGATCTCGACGCGCTGAACACTTTTGGTCCGCTTGACAAACCCTCTATCTCTGTTAGTTTCCGAGATATTTGCGAAAAAATAAAAATGTTTTTTTTCTTTATTTATCTACCTATTTCGATGGATCTCGACGCGCTGAACACTTTTCGTCCTTTTGACCATCCCTCTATCTCTGTTAGTTTCCGAGATATTCGCAAAAAAAGAAACAATTTTTTTTCTTTATTTATCTACCTATTTCGATGGATCTCGAGGCGCTGAACACTTTTGGTTTTCTTGATCAACCGTCTATCTCTCTTAGTTTCTGAGATATTCGAGAAATGAAAAATTTTTTTTTTTTTATTAATCTACCTACTTCGATGGATCTCGACGCGGTGAACACTTTTGGTCCTCTTGACCAACCCTCTATCTCTCTTAGTTTCCGAGATATTCGCAAAAAAAGATAAGTATTTTTTTTTTTTTCGCCTATACCGATGGAGCTCGACGCGCTGAACACTTTTGGTCCTCTTGACCAACCGTCTATCTCTCTTAGTTTCCGAGATATTCGCGAAAAAATAAAAATGTTTTTTTTTTTATTTATCTACCTACTTCGATGGATATCGACGCGCTGAACACTTTTGGCCCTCTTAACCAACCGTCTATCTCTCTTAGTTTCCGAGATATTCGCGAAAAAAGAAAAAATTTTTTTTTCTTTATTTATTTACCTATTTCGATGGATCTTGACGCGCTGAACACTTTTGGTCCGCTTGACCAACCGTCTATCTCTCTTAGTTTCCGAGATATTCGCGAAAAAATAAAAATGTTTTTTTTCTTTATTTATCTACCTACTTCGATGGATATCGACGCGCTGAACACTTTTGGCCCTCTTGACCAACCGTCTATCTCTCTTAGTTTCCGAGATATTCGCGAAAAAAGAAAAAATTTTTTTTTCTTTATTTATCTACCTATTTCGATGGATCTCGACGCGCTGAACACTTTTCGTCCTCTTGACCAACCCTCTATCTCTGTTAGTTTCCGAGATATTCGCGAAAAAAATAAATTTTTTATTTTTTTATTTATCTATTTCGATGGAGCTCGACGCGCTGAACACTTTTGGTCCTCTTGACGAACCCTCTATCTCTCTTAGTTTTCGAGATATTCGCGAAAAAAGAAAATTTTTTTTTCTTTATTTATCTACCTATTTCGATGGATCTCACGCGCTGAACACTTTTCGTCCGCTTGACCAACCGTCTATCTCTGTTAGTTTCCGAGATATTCGCAAAAAAATAAAAATGTTTTTTTTCTTTATTTATCTACCTATTTCGATGGATATCGACGCGCTGAACACTTTTGGCCCTCTTGACCAACCGTCTATCTCTCTTAGTTTCCGAGATATTCGCGAAAAAAGAAAAAATTTTTTTTTCTTTATTTATCTACCTATTTCGATGGATTTCGACGCGCTGAACACTTTTCGTCCTCTTGACCAACCCTCTATCTCTGTTAGTTTCCGAGATATTCGCGAAAAAAGAAATTTTTTTTTTTTTTATTTATCTACCTATTTCGATGGATATCGACGCGCTGAACACTTTTGGCCCTCTTGACCAACCGTCTATCTCTCTTAGTTTCCGAGATATTCGCGAAAAAAAAAAAATTTTTTTTTTCTTTATTTATCTACCTATTTCGATGGATCTCGACGCGCTGAACACTTTTCGTCCTCTTGACCAACCCTCTATCTCTGTTAGTTTCCGAGATATTCGCGAAAAAAGAAAAAATTTTTTTTTCTTTATTTATCTACCTATTTCGATGGATCTCGACGCGCTGAACACTTTTGGTCCTCTTGACAAACCCTCTATCTCTGTTAGTTTCCGAGATATTTGCGAAAAAATAAAAATGTTTTTTTTCTTTATTTATCTACCTATTTCGATGGATCTCGACGCGCTGAACACTTTTCGTCCTTTTGACCAACCCTCTATCTCTGTTAGTTTCCGAGATATTCGCGAAAAAAGAAAAAATTTTTTTTTCTTTATTTATCTACCTATTTCGATGGATCTCGACGCGCTGAACACTTTTGGCCCTCTTGACCAACCGTCTATCTCTCTTAGTTTCCGAGATATTCGCGAAAAAAGAAAAAATTTTTTTTTCTTTATTTATCTACCTATTTCGATGGATCTCGACGCGCTGAACACTTTTGGTCCTCTTGACCAACCCTCTATCTCTGTTAGTTTCCGAGATATTCGCGAAATAAGAAAATTTTTTTTTTTTTTATTTATCTATTTCGATGGATATCGACGCGCTGAACACTTTTGGCCCTCTTGACCAACCGTCTATCTCTCTTAGTTTCCGAGATATTCGCGAAAAAAAAATAATTTTTCTTCTTTATTTATCTATCTATTTCGATGGATCTCGACGCGCTGAACACTTTTGGTCCGCTTGACCAACCGTCTATCTCTCTTAGTTTCCGAGATATTCGCAAAAAAAAAAAAAATTTTTTCTTCTTTATTTATCTATCTATTTCGATGGATCTCGACGCGCTGAACACTTTTGGTCCGCTTGACAAACCCTCTATCTCTGTTAGTTTCCGAGATATTCGCGAAAAAATAAAATGTTTTTTCTCTTTATTTATCTACCTACTTCGATGGATCTCGACGCGCTGAACACTTTTGGTCCGCTTGACAAACCCTCTATCTCTGTTAGTTTCCGAGATATTTGCGAAAAAATAAAAATGTTTTTTTTCTTTATTTATCTACCTATTTCGATGGATCTCGACGCGCTGAACACTTTTCGTCCTTTTGACCATCCCTCTATCTCTGTTAGTTTCCGAGATATTCGCGAAAAAAAAACCAATTTTTTTTCTTTATTTATCTACCTATTTCGATGGATCTCGACGCGCTGAACACTTTTGGTCCTCTTGACCAACCGTCTATCTCTCTTAGTTTCCGAGATATTCGCGAAAAAAAAAAATTTTTCTTTTTTTTATTTATCTACCTATTTCGATGGATCTCGACGCGCTGAACACTTTTGGTCCTTTTGACCAACCGTCTATCTCTGTTAGTTTCCGAGATATTCGCGAAAAAAGATAAATTTTTTTTTTTTTATTTATCTACCTATTTCGATGGATCTCGACGCGCTGAACACTTTGGTCCTCTTGCCCGACCCTCTATCTCTGTTAGTTTCCGAGATATTCGCGAAAAAAGAAAAAACTTTTTTTCTTTATTTAACTACCTATTTCGATGGATCTCGACACGCTGAACACTTTTGGTCCTCTTGACCAACCGTCTATCTCTCTTAGTTTCCGAGATATTCGCGAAAAAAGAAAATATTTTTTTTTTTATTTATCTACCTATTTCGATGGATCTCGACGCGCTGAACACTTTGGTCCTCTTGCCCGACCCTCTATCTCTGTTAGTTTCCGAGATATTCGCAAAAAAAGAAAAAATTTTTTTTTCTTTATTTATCTGCCTATTTCGATGGATCTCGACACGCTGAACACTTTTGGTCCTCTTGACCAACCGTCTATCTTTCTTAGTTTCCGAGATATTCGCGAAAAAAGAAAAAAAATTTTTTTCTTTATTTATCTACCTATTTCAATGGATCTCGACACGCTGAACATTTTTAGTCCTCTTGACCAACCGTCTATCTCACTTAGTTTCCGAGATATTCGCAAAAAAAGAAAAAAAATTTTTTTTCTATTTATGTACCTATTTCGATGGATCTCGACGCGTTGAACATTTTTGGTCCTCTTGACAAACCGTCTATCTCTCTTAGTTTCCGAGATATTCGCAAAAAAAGAGAAAAAAATTTTTTTCTATTTATGTACCTACTTCGATGGATCTCGACGCGCTGAACATTTTTGGCCCTCTTGATCAACCGTCTATCACTCCGAGATATTCACGAAAAAAGAAAAATGTTTTTTTTTTATTTATCAACCTATTTCGATGGATCTCGACGCGCTGAACACTTTGTCCTCTTGACCAACCCTCTATCTCTGTTAGTTTCCGAGATATTCGCGAAAAAAGAAAAAATTTTTGTTTCTTTATTTATCTACCTATTTCGATGGATCTCGACGCGCTGAACACTTTTGGTCCGCTTGACCAACCCTCTATCTCTGTTAGTTTCCGAGATATTCGCGAAAAAAAAAAAATTTTTTTTTCTTTATTTATCTACCTATTTCGATGGATCTCGACGCGCTGAACACTTTTCGTCCTTTTGACCAACCCTCTATCTCTGTTAGTTTCCGAGATATTCGCGAAAAAAGAAAAAATTTTTTTTTCTTTATTTATCTACCTATTTCGATGGATATCGACGCGCTGAACACTTTTGGCCCTCTTGACCAACCGTCTATCTCTCTTAGTTTCCGAGATATTTGCGAAAAAAGAAAAAATTTTTTTTTCTTTATTTATCTACCTATTTCGATGGATCTCGACGCGCTGAACACTTTTCGTCCTCTTGACCAACCCTCTATCTCTGTTAGTTTCCGAGATATTCGCGAAAAGAAAAGTTTCTTTTTTTTATTTATCTATTTCGATGGATATCGACGCGCTGAACACTTTTGGCCCTCTTGACCAACCGTCTATCTCTCTTAGTTTCCGAGATATTCGCGAAAAAAAAAAAATTTTTTTTTCTTTATTTATCTACCTATTTCGATGGATCTCGACGCGCTGAACACTTTTGGTCCGCTTGACCAACCGTCTATCTCTCTTAGTTTCCGAGATATTCGCAAAAAAAAAAAAAATTTTTTCTTCTTTATTTATCTATCTATTTCGATGGATCTCGACGCGCTGAACACTTTTGGTCCGCTTGACCAACCGTCTATCTCTGTTAGTTTCCGAGATATTCGCGAAAAAATAAAAATGTTTTTTTTCTTTATTTATCTACCTATTTCGATGGATCTCGACGCGCTGAACACTTTTGGTCCGCTTGACCAACCCTCTATCTCTGTTAGTTTCCGAGATATTCGCGAAAAAATAAAAATGTTTTTTTTCTTTATTTATCTACCTATTTCGATGGATCTCGACGCGCTGAACACTTTTGGTCCTCTTGACCAACCCTCTATCTCTGTTAGTTTCCGAGATATTCGCCAAAAAAAAACAAATTTTTTTTTCTTTATTTATCTACCTATTTCGATGGATCTCGACGCGCTGAACACTTTTGGTCCTCTTGACCAACCGTCTATCTCTCTTAGTTTCCGAGATATTCGCGAAAAAAGAAAATTTTTCATTTTTTTATTTATCTACCTATTTCGATGGATCTCGACGCGCTGAACACTTTTGGTCCTTTTGACCAACCCTCTATCTCTCTTAGTTTCCGAGATATTCGCGAAAAAAGAAAATATTTTTTTTTTTATTTATCTACCTATTTCGATGGATCTCGACGCGCTGATGCAACCGACGGTTGCAATCGAGGCGACTGCCGCCAAACGGAAGCAAGGTCCGTCGATAGTGGAGGACAAGATGCTTCCTCACCCGCTCATTCCACCAAGGAAGCGGGCGGACAAAAAACCCCTGACCAAGGCGCCGGAAGCAGCAGCGGATGGAGCCGGTACTCACGATATGCGGCAAAAGAAATATATTCTTGCGGCAATAAAAGATGCATCCGGGATGTCGAATGACATGCTCGGGAAGCTGGAGATCTGACTAAGTTAGACTGCGTGCGGACGCATGATCTTGTAAGTTAGTTGTGTTTTGTTATTAGCGTTTAGGTTAGTTGCGTTACAAATGTTCATTCAAGTTTATAGTCCCCGTTGGGCAACTAGGATTAAGAGATACCATTTCATTAAGCGTTTCTTTTGTTTGCGGTATTTTGCGTACACGCCGGATGTTGTTTTCTTTAAGTTGAAATTTCACATTTATTTTGTTAACGAGAGTTACGCATTTATTTTCTGTTAAAAGCTAGTCAGTTAGCTGATAGAGGTACCATAGGTCGGTACAATCAAATAGTTATTTAGTTCTCGCGTTGAATAACGGTAAAAGTCGGCTGTGTCAAAATCAATATACTCCGATGATGTGGACGCAGGGAAATGAGTAATCATCGATAAAGACGCGCGCAAACCTCACCATATCCAAAAAGGGGTAACCGTCGGACACGGTTACCGAATTGAGGTAACCACCGGGCCGATCAGCGGGCGGTTAATAATGACATGCATCGGGCATCGCCCTTATGGTAATGCCATCATTAAATAGCATGGTGTATGTGTGGATCTCGAGATCACCATACCATGGGGTATGGTAGGCGGATCGGGTAAACCATGGGGCGGATCGGAAAAACGCCGACGCGAATAAGTTATTGGCATCGCCGGTAATGCAATAACACCAATAAACCGCAGGCCGGATGTGCGGAACCGGAAATCACCATACCATGGGGTATGGTAAGCGAACTACGCAAACTGATAGGCGGGCCGGCGCAAGGCCGACGTAAATAGCTTACGGGTATCGCGGATAATACCGAACCATCGGTAAACTGTGGGTCGGATACGCGGAGACAGAGATGGCCTTACCACGGAGGCGCGGTCAGGCGCCTGGGCAAACTAGAGAGCCGTTTCACAAAACAAGCGTAGAACCGCGGTAAAAGTAGAATGTAAGGCCGAGTATGACCAGCGGTCAGCGGACCGGGAGTACGGATCGGCCAGGACCGGGACCATGGTGGAGGTAGAACAGCCGTGGTATGCGAAACGTGACGAAAGCGTGATCCGATTGCGGCGCGACACGAGCATCAGTAAAACAGCGATCAGGGTAGTCGATCGGACTGACCAGCGAGATAGAAAATCGTTGACATCTAAATTGGGCGATACCACGTATGGTCGCGAGCGAGCGCGGAAGCATAAGAATAAAACGCGTGCGTTTTATGATCTAATATTCTGTAAACGCAGAGTTTCATTTCCATTACTTACAGTTGAATAATATAATATTTATAGTTGAATAATATAGTGCTAAAATAGAATTCTCTGGAAATGAAGCGCTGCGTAGAAGGATCGAGAACGGAGGCAAGAACTTATATTTTGAGAAAAAATTGTTTGTCCGCGCGAGCACGTGAACAATGTGATGACAAGATTCGGCTGACAAACAGGGAGGAACGCGGAAGCGAAACCTGCCCGAGTGGAACAAGTGGGGTTCACGCGGCAGATGGCTGTGAGGAGGCGTACCCTGGCAAGAGAGGGGAACCAGCGCCGAGGTATAAAACCGGGGCGGAGCCCACCGGTCGAGGATTTTCGTCGTCCGAGCTCCGAACAGAACAGTCGGTTATCTTCAAGACCTAGTAGAGTAGAACATATTGTAAATCGGCATAGAATATCCCGCGGTAGACGCGTTAAAACTAAAGACCCGCGAGTATAAATCGTATTGCTTGTATATAATATAAAATAAACAATTTTATAATTTTGATACAAAAGGAAATACGGTTATCTGAATTTATTCGTGTGCGGTCAAAATCATTATCCGATATACTCACCTGATCCTGATACTTACCTGTCGGCGATCCTACGTCCGTTCGGGGAGATCCATAGGCGGTCCAGCGAAGGTCCAGAAGGCGAGAGTCAGCGGTGCACAGCTGCAGTCCAAAGGAGGTCCGAGGTACTTGGTCCAGCGGCGATCCTAGATCCAGCGGTGGCGTGGCAACCTGAAACAGAAAGTAAGGGGAATCAGCGGGGTTTGGAAAAATCGGGAATTTCGTAAAATCATTCTAAATCCTTTCTCGGTTTCGTGGAAAAAATCGAGTGGCGACCGTGTCGGGGACACAGATTAGTAGCGTGGGGGGAAACTCACTCCTCCGTACGGTTACAGTGTATATTGCTTGGATTCGACGGGATTGTTCAATCGCGGCGAGGCGTGCGTGACGTTCGCGTGACCCTGTAATCTCGGAAACGTAGCGTCTAAAAAACGCACCGATTGCTTGCCTGGCGCACGGCAGGGCTAAAACCCGTAAAACCTGGCGACCGTGACAGGACACGCGTAATAGAATTGCGTGCGAATCGCAGTGTGCGAGCGAAACCGTTCGAGAATAATAGCGTGCAAAGAAACCAGGGTTTCTTGCAATAACGCGTAAACGCGAAATCCGTTTGATAGAATACAAAGAACCGAAGTTGTGCGTGCGAAGTGAGAGTCAAAGTGGGAACGTTAAACAACGTGCGATAAAGGACGCGAAGTCGCGAAAATCGCGATATTAGAAATCGCGTGGAAAACGTACGATGTTGTCCACCGGGCCTTAAGCACAGAGGCACTTACAGGTCGTATTAAAAAAACGGTGCGCGAAGTTTAGAAGTACTGTAGTAAATAAAAGGTGAGTCGTAGCGCAAAATTGGTGCATTCGATAGCACGCGTGTGGGAATATCGCAACAACGTGCACCATATACATAACGCGAAGTCGTGGAATTTACCAAATTTCGTAACGGCTAAAAGATCGCGTGAATAAGGGTACGGATATTCCGCGCGAATCGGCACTAAGCGCAGAATTAATTTGGACATCCGTCATACATGGTATACGGTTGTTGAATATAAAAGTACCGAAAGCGGTATATACTGGATACCGGGTGATCCGTAAAGGTCAAAAGCAGTGAATAATCATTTGCGGTAAATCGTTCCGGAGACTACGCGAGTGCGACGACCTAGCGAGACGCGCGTACGTCGGTAAAACGTGCGTGAAGAGGGGACGCGTGATCGAAACGCCGAAATTAAAAAAGGCGAGCGCGATCGAGAACCAACGCGACCAGGAAACGTACGGACGTTGCGAGCGCCGCGAGAAAAGAGAGTCGATCGTGGAAAAACGAGTCAAGGACGTGCGTGCAAACGGCAAAACGGGGCCGAAAATACCGAAACGTGGCAAAGGTGCGAGATCCAAATCCGCATCGGGCATGCCAAATTTGGAGCATACTCCAAGGGGGGTGCATACCAGGTCACACGGACCACCAGAGTCGACTAGTGATACGGCGACAGACGCGAACGCGAGTGAGAACCTATATAGAGATAGAACACATCGCGATATCCAAGACGAAATGTCGACGGAAAACAATAGATTACAAGTTACCGCCAATAATGGGGATAGCCAGGCGTTGAACCTGAGCAACGACCCAGCGCGTAACGCGAATAATGAAAACGCATTCGAGCAGCAAAACGCGGAGTTATTAGGAAGAATGCAGGCAATGACGCTAGAATTGGAGCAGTTGAGAAAAGAGGCGCGCGAAAATCGCGAGTTTATCGAAAATAATCGGAGCAGACGCGAGCTCTCGGACGGAGAAAGGTCCGAACAAAAAAGAGGTTCCCGTATCTTCGACGATGAACCCGCGCGACGCGAAATGCCGTTGGAAATGGTACTGCTTCAAGTTAGACTTCCACGCGGAGGGTGGATAAAAAACCCTTTCGACGAATTAACATACCGCGGTAAAAGCGACAAGCAAAATCCGATGAGATTTTTACAAAAATTCGAAAAGTTAGCGTTGTACGAAAACGTCCCGGAAGACGAACAATTACACTATTTCGGGCGTTGTATGCGCGGAGCTACGAGCCAATGGTTCGAATTGCAGCAGGCTGACGATATTACTGAGATAAAACGGCTATTTGCGCAGACGTATTGGAGATGCCAAGCCCAAATGCGGTTCAGGCAGCGCGTGTATTTTGGTAAATATCGGGCAATCGAGGAACAAATGTCGATGGCAGAGTACGCTTTGGGCGTGGCACGCCAAGCGAAAACTCTAATGCCACCGATGACGGACGAAGAAATCGTGCAAACCGTACGCGAGCACTTCGACGTAGAAGTGGCGCGAGAATTAAGACCATCCGTGGTCAAATCGGTAAACGATATGATAGGAATGTTAGACACGATTGAAAACGAACGAGAAACGCGAAAGTTGCGCGGAGAGGCGCGACGCGCAAACAATATCGGCGGGAACGATGGGCAATCGTACGGCCGACGAGATAACGCTAGGGTAACCGAACGTGGTAGAACGACTAATCGCGGAAGCGTGAGCGACCGGAAAGCAGAAGGACGTTACAACGTCCGAGCCAAGGGCAATCGTCGTACAAAAAATCGTCGGAATGGCGGAAAACGGACTCGCCGAAGGCGCGACGTAAAAGTGAGGTTGACATCGTCGAGTTACCAGATAGCGGCGACGAAAACGCCAAACCAAAAGTTACGCGATACACGCGCGAACGCGAGACAGATGCAAAGCGCGAACGAGGAACCAATCGATCGTCGTATGCGAAAAACACGAGCAATGCGTACGATCGCGGAAGAAAATTAGCGGCGATAACGGCCGTGGGTCATCACGATCACCGACCGCAAGACAAAGATGATGATGACGATAGAAGTGAGGCGAGCGAGTCGAGCGAGTACGTTCCGGATAGCGCGGACGAGAAAACGTGTTGCACGATAACGCGTGACGGCGGAAGCGAAAACGGAACGGTATCCGCGGACGAGCCACCGAGCGGGCAAATCGATAATCGGGTGAACATAATCCGGACAAAGGAGATCGTCCAAGAACTCGACAACGATATGGCGAGGGAGCAAGCCAAACGAATCGATCAGGCGGAGGTGCCAATGATCGAGATGAAATTTGGTAGATGTTGCACTCGAGCGCTGATAGATACCGGTGCGCAAGTAACGGCGATGACGCGTGCGTTTTACGAACTATTGCGCGAATCTAACGAGGAGATGAAACTATTGCCGATAAAGAAATTCACGTTGAGAGGAGCCTTTTCCGAAAAGGGATCCACCATTACCAGCAAGGTGAGGCTCGAATTCCAATACCGCGACGAACGGTACACACATGAGTTTTTTATTGTGGATAACTTAGCATATGAGATAGTTTTGGGAATAGATTTCCTAGTTAAATACCGGTTAATATTGGCATGCGATAACGAAATTGACGTAAGTTTTCGAAAGAAAATCGATCCCATTATGCGTATAAACGCGATAACACGCGAAAGCGCAATGGAAGAATTACAACGGATCATAGACAAACACACGGAATTATTTAACGGCGAAATTGGTAAAGTCAATCATTATAAACATCGCATCGAGATGAACGTAACGCGCCCATACAAAAAGAAAACCTATCCAATACCGGAAATCCATATGAATCGTGTTAGAAAGTATATCAAGGAGCTCGAAAAAAAAGGTATAGTGAAAAAACAAGCAACGCAGTTTGTCAATCCACTAGTGGTGGTACTAAAGAAAAATGGAGATATACGCTTATGTCTGGATGCTCGAGAGATCAATAAGCAAATGGCGAACGATCATGCTCAACCACCTACCATCGAGGAAATCTTTCGACGCATAGGAAAGAAAAAATTCTTTTCCACGCTAGATGTGAGCCATGCTTTCTGGCAAATACCACTCACGGAAGATTCCATGAAATACGCCGGATTTCTATTTGATGGGCAAACATACGTGTTCCAGCGAATGCCATTTGGCCTAAAGACGTCAGGGGCGTCGTTTACGCGAGCGATGCACGAGGCATTAGGCGACCAAGACTTTCTATTGGTCTATCTCGATGATGTACTAATAGCATCGGATTCGTTGGAGGAGCATCTGATACATCTCGAATGGGTGTTGACGAAACTAGAAAAAGCCGGATTCCGACTTAATCCTGACAAATGTGAATTTCTGCGCGAGGAAATAAAATTTCTCGGGCATACGTTTAACGAAATTAAGGCGGAGATCAACCAAGAAACTCGACAAGCGATCGCTAATTTTGAGAGACCGCGTAACAAGAAACAGATCCAATCGTTTCTAGGGCTCGTAAATTGGGATCGTAGGTTTATTAAAAACTTGGCGCGAATGACGAAACCGTTGGAGGAATTGCTGAGAAAAGGTCGGAAATTCGAGTGGGCAGCAGAGCAACAGAGCGCGTTTAATGATATCAAACAAGCATTCCGCGACGCACCAGATCTATATCTATTTAGGCCGGACGCGAAATATGGCATTTACGTGGACGCGGCGCGAACGGGTCTGGGCGCGAGGTTATATCAGTATCAACCGAATGCGGATGAGGAAACGCGACAAACGATTGGGTATGCTAGTCGAAGTCTCAAGGGGGCCGAGGTTAATTATACCATTACCGAGCTCGAATGTCTAGCACTCGTATGGGCGCTTAGAAAATGGCACACGTTGTTGCTAGGCCGACACGTGCGCGTACATACCGACCACCAAGCATTAAAATTCCTCAGTACTTGCGTGCAGAATAATAGTAGAATCGCACGTTGGTTCGCGTTCTTACAGGAGTTTGACCTGGAAATAATACATTTGCCCGGACGTGACAACGAGATTGCGGACGCATTGTCGCGAAAGGCAACTAGCGCAGAAGCGGCTAACGAGATCAGGCGAATCGCGCTAATACGTGACGTGAATCAGGGCAACGATACGCGTACATGGATAGGTATAATTAGAGAAGCGCAAAACGCCGAGGAAACGTTACGTGAAGCGATGGAAAACCATCCGGAAATAATATACGAGCGCGACGGTCTAGTTAGAATTAAGCGCGAGGGAAGAGAAAAAATAGCGCTACCGCGCAAGGTGACGTGGCGTATCACGCGAGAAGTTCACCAGTTGCTGGTACATTTCGGTACGGATAAAATTTGCGACTTTCTAAAGCGTTATTTCGACGGGTCAAACTTCGAGCGTATTTCTCGCGACGTAGTAGCGTCGTGTGAAACGTGTCAGGCAACGAAATATTATACGCGACCGACAGTGGGAACCGAATACTATCAGTTACCGGAAGCGCCCGGAGAAACGTTGTCATTGGACATATTCGGTCCACTACCGGCTACGCACCACGGATATAGATATATTCTAGTAATCATGGATCAATTTTCCAAATTTACGCGTTTATTTCCAATGAAGGACAAACGACATGATACCATTATTCAAAATTTGGAAGATCGATTCTTTCGCGAGATAGGCATACCACAAACAATATTAACTGATAACGAGGGCCAATTCTTGACCAAGCGATGGCGAGAATTCGCCAACGAAAAAGGTTTTGTGATGAGGCGAACGTCGACGTACAATCCCCAGTCGAATCCAGTCGAGCGCGTAATGCGAGAGATAGGCCGTATAATACGCACGTACGCTAGCCAGCGTGATCATGCATGGTATAAAATAATTGACCGTGCGGAGGAAGTGATTAACCACACGCGGCACGCGTCACACGGCTTCACACCGGTGGAGCTGAATAACGGGCATAACCCACATTTGAGCGCGATAGATCCCACGCTGATTCCTCAAGAAGATCCAGAGAACGAGCAACCATGGGCCGACAAGGTGGAGCAAGCGAGACAACGACTTGCGGAAACGGCGCGAAGACGGAAGGTCCAAGCCGACAAACATGGGACAGCCTCGTATAATGAAGGACAGGAAATTTGGATCAAACTTCATCGCAGATCGGACGTCAGTCGGAGAGTATCAAAGAAGTTACACCTGGTATACGAGGGGCCGTACCGGATACAACAAATTGTACGACCAAACGCGTACCTCGTGGAGGATCTCGATGGCCAAACCATCGGGGTATTCAACGCGAGGCAGATAAAACCACATCGCGTAGCAATGTTACGAGACGTGGAGGCCGACGACGACGAGGACGAACGACGCGAGGGACCAGACGAAGTCGGAAATGACGGGGAGCCCGGAGATCAGACGCAGTCGGACAGTGAAGGAGAAGAAGACCCCACAAATAGGTACAGCACTGATCGACTCAGCGACGGAGGCGTGGACAACTACGGAGACAACGGAGAGATGGGAGACACCAACGACGATGGTGGGGACATCGAGGCTCTTAGTAACGACGAGGCGGAGTATCGGGGCAGTATCTCGACGTACTGTGAAAACGTCGATGCGAGCTACGCACCATCCGAAATAGACGACGGTACGGAGGAGGAACTGCCGTACGACAGTGAACGACCGATCAATCAATCAAGATCCGCGGAGGTGATTGAGATACAGTCATCGGGCGACGTGGATGCAACAATCGATCCGGAGCCGAACGACGACATCGGGGAGATTAACGAGGCAACCGAGTCCGAATCCAACAGTGAGCGGAGCAAGAGACGGGATCATTGGAGAGAGGTTTTGGCCCGTCTATTGCAACCATCCGACGACGACGACGAAGAAGGAGGAGAAGGCAACCAACTGCCAGACGACGTCATTGAAATCACCGACTCAGACGATCCAAATGAATCCTACCTAAACGCAATGTGGGTGGATAAAGAGGACAGCGACGCATCCACCGTGGACTACGAAGACTTCTACCAGGGGATCAGGTTACACAGCAGCCTGAAACAAGAAGGGAAAATTTACATAAAAACAACCAGAAAAAATGGCGTACTTACCCCGGTGAGTGAGCAGATGAACGAATCCCACGACGAGGACAATGAGGGCAACGAGGATCCCATCCACGAGGAAATAGGAGGTCCAGCCAACGACGACGATGTCGAATCCAGAGAGGGCCCAGCCCACAGTGACGATGACGGATCCATGGAAGGTCCAGCCCACGATGACGACGAATCCGTGCAGGAAGAAGAAATCCAATCCAACGAAGACCTGAAAAATAAAAGAAAAGAATTAATAACAATGTCAATCAAACATGAATTAACATTCAATTATGTGCAAAATATCGAACTAAATGAACAAATCATTGCACACGGCTCAGCAATGACGGGGAGCGGTAACGCGAGTGCGCGGAAAAGTAAAAAGGTCCGGAAAATCCGAGAATCGCGAAACCCGAAAACGCGTAAGTGGCGGACCAAAGCGCGCGCGAACGCGAAAAGCGTGACGGTAACGGCCGGTTCGCGAAAATAAAGCGTATAACTACCAATCGTACGACCGCGGTAAGTAATACGAAACGTTTCGGACATCGGGTATACGCGAAGGAATGTCCCGCGGCGCGTAAACAACGTTCGGGAAGTAAACACCGCTCGGCGCGAGACCCGAAAGCGTACCCGACACGCGACCGACGGATCAAGTCAGTCGAGCGCACACCATTCAATCGTGAGTACGTATTGCATAACAAGCGTAAAATCGCGAAAAGAATGGAGCAACGTGCAATCGGAAATCGCGAACGCCGTAAGGCAGTACAACGGAAGATTGAGAGCAACATTGTGGCAGCCGAGCAGCGCATTCGTCTCGACCAAATGTTACATTTGGCCGAACAATTCGCGGAAAATTTGCCGGACGACCCGTATATGGCCAACCGACAACAATTCCAGCAGGAATCATTAGAAAGCCAGCAGATGATCCAGGCGATTTTAAACTTGGAGAAACTGCGGGGTAAGAATTTCGAGCAGTGCGTAAGTGTAGACGTGCACGACCCAATAGACCAGTCAGTCCGGGCAAACGCCATGGTGGCCATAACCGCGAGATACACGGATGAAAATCACAAGGTGCCGTTCCGCGTAATAATTGATGTGGACGGTGGGATAGTGAGGGTGATGACTCAAGTGACCGGGGACCAGGCAGAGACACCCGAAGCCGATGCCGGTAATAATGGCAAAGACGAAGTGTCGGGAACGCCGGAACGAGGACCACGCGACATCCCAATGGCATCTACACCGATGTCGCAGCGGTCATCGCATAGCATGGGGATCCAATGTGACCTAGAGGACAGCTTATTCGGCGAAAGAGACCCGAAGGTGTACGCTAGGTCGAAGTTCAGGCCGGAACAGCTTGACCAATATGGCCTGGAGAGGCCGGCGGAGGTACAGGGCGACTTGATCACCGCGAAACAGACGGCGATGAAGGACGACACGAGACCACCACGTGCAGCTCAATCACCGCAACCTGGGCCAAGCGGGACAGGCGCGGAGCAAGCAATCATCCCGGCAAGCGAGGCCGAAAATAGCGATGACAATGCGGAGAACCAGGAGAAGAAATCCGCACCAGTATCGTGCACACCTTCGCTGCCGAAAAGCGACTCCAGCGACCCGGAGAGCGACCGAGAGGAAAGAAGAGTAACGACCAGCGGCAAAAGCTCAAGTGAGTTCCATGTGCGATACGAGCATGAGCAGAGTGTCGTGCTCACGACGAGAAAACAGGCAAGCGGGTGGCAGCCTGCCAGGCAAAGACGAAAACACGGGCCGTGTACAGCCTGGAGCATGAGGTGCACTTGGCAAAGCGGCCCGAGAAGCGGCAGATCAAGAAACAGCGGCAATCGACCACGATCAAGGGCACGAGCGGAGAACCGACGGGTGCCCGCGATTCCCCGCTGACGGGGAGTTTGCAACCGACGGTTGCAATCGAGGCGACTGCCGCCAAACGGAAGCAAGGTCCGTCGATAGTGGAGGACAAGATGCTTCCTCACCCGCTCATTCCGCCAAGGAAGCGGGCGGACAAAAAACCCCTGACCAAGGCGCCGGAAGCAGCAGCGGATGGAGCCGGTACTCACGATATGCGGCAAAAGAAATATATTCTTGCGGCAATAAAAGATGCATCCGGGGTGTCGAATGACATGCTCGGGAAGCTGGAGATCTGACTAAGTTAGACTGCGTGCGGACGCATGATCTTGTAAGTTAGTTGTGTTTTGTTATTAGCGTTTAGGTTAGTTGCGTTACAAATGTTCATTCAAGTTTATAGTCCCCGTTGGGCTACTAGGATTAAGAGATACCATTTCATTAAGCGTTTCTTTTGTTTGCGGTATTTTGCGTACACGCCGGATGTTGTTTTCTTTAAGTTGAAATTTCACATTTATTTTGTTAACGAGAGTTACGCATTTATTTCTGTTAAAAGCTAGTCAGTTAGCTGATAGAGGTACCATAGGTCGGTACAATCAAATAGTTATTTAGTTCTCGCGTTGAATAACGGTAAAAGTCGGCTGTGTCAAAATCAATATACTCCGATGATGTGGACGCAGGGAAATGAGTAATCATCGATAAAGACGCGCGCAAACCTCACCATATCCAAAAAGGGGTAACCGTCGGACATGGTTACCGAATTGAGGTAACCACCGGGCCGATCAGCGGGCGGTTAATAATGACATGCATCGGGCATCGCCCTTATGGTAATGCCATCATTAAATAGCATGGTGTATGTGTGGATCTCGAGATCACCATACCATGGGGTATGGTAGGCGGATCGGGTAAACCATGGGGCGGATCGGAAAAACGCCGACGCGAATAAGTTATTGGCATCGCCGGTAATGCAATAACACCAATAAACCGCAGGCCGGATGTGCGGAACCGGAAATCACCATACCATGGGGTATGGTAAGCGAACTACGCAAACTGATAGGCGGGCCGGCGCAAGGCCGACGTAAATAGCTTACGGGTATCGCGGATAATACCGAACCATCGGTAAACTGTGGGTCGGATACGCGGAGACAGAGATGGCCTTACCACGGAGGCGCGGTCAGGCGCCTGGGCAAACTAGAGAGCCGTTTCACAAAACAAGCGTAGAACCGCGGTAAAAGTAGAATGTAAGGCCGAGTATGACCAGCGGTCAGCGGACCGGGAGTACGGATCGGCCAGGACCGGGACCATGGTGGAGGTAGAACAGCCGTGGTATGCGAAACGTGACGAAAGCGTGATCCGATTGCGGCGCGACACGAGCATCAGTAAAACAGCGATCAGGGTAGTCGATCGGACTGACCAGCGAGATAGAAAATCGTTGACATCTAAATTGGGCGATACCACGTATGGTCGCGAGCGAGCGCGGAGGCATAAGAATAAACGCGTGCGTTTTATGATCTAATATTCTGTAAACGCAGAGTTTCATTTCCATTACTTACAGTTGAATAATATAATATTTATAGTTGAATAATATAGTGCTAAAATAGAATTCTCTGGAAATGAAGCGCTGCGTAGAAGGATCGAGAACGGAGGCAAGAACTTATATTTTGAGAAAAATTGTTTGTCCGCGCGAGCACGTGAACAATGTGATGACAAGATTCGGCTGACAAACAGGGAGGAACGCGGAAGCGAAACCTGCCCGAGTGGAACAAGTGGGGTTCACGCGGCAAATGGCTGTGAGGAGGCGTACCCTGGCAAGAGAGGGGAACCAGCGCCGAGGTATAAAACCGGGGCGGAGCCCACCGGTCGAGGATTTTCGTCGTCCGAGCTCCGAACAGAACAGTCGGTTATCTTCAAGACCTAGTAGAGTAGAACATATTGTAAATCGGCATAGAATATCCCGCGGTAGACGCGTTAAAACTAAAGACCCGCGAGTATAAATCGTATTGCTTGTATATAATATAAAATAAACAATTTTATAATTTTGATACAAAAGGAAATACGGTTATCTGAATTTATTCGTGTGCGGTCAAAATCATTATCCGATATACTCACCTGATCCTGATACTTACCTGTCGGCGATCCTACGTCCGTTCGGGGAGATCCATAGGCGGTCCAGCGAAGGTCCAGACGGCGAGAGTCAGCGGTGCACAGCTGCAGTCCGAAGGAGGTCCGAGGTACTTGGTCCAGCGGCGATCCTAGATCCAGCGGTGACGTGGCAACCTGAAACAGAAAAAGTAAGGGGAATCAGCGGGGTGCGGAAAATCGGGAATTTATTAAAATCATTCAGAATCCTTTCTCGGTTTCGTGGGAAAAATCGAGTGGCGACCGTGTCAGAGACACAGATTAGTAGCGTGGGGGGGAAACTCACTCCTCCGTACGGTTACACTGTACACTTTGGTCCTCTTGCCCGACCCTCTATCTCTGTTAGTTTCCGAGATATTCGCGAAAAAAGAAAAACTTTTTTTCTTTATTTAACTACCTATTTCGATGGATCTCGACACGCTGAACACTTTTGGTCCTCTTGACCAACCGTCTATCTCTCTTAGTTTCCGAGATATTCGCGAAAAAAGAAAATATTTTTTTTTTTATTTATCTACCTATTTCGATGGATCTCGACGCGCTGAACACTTTGGTCCTCTTGCCCGACCCTCTATCTCTGTTAGTTTCCGAGATATTCGCAAAAAAGAAAAATTTTTTTTTCTTTATTTATCTGCCTATTTCGATGGATCTCGACACGCTGAACACTTTTGGTCCTCTTGACCAACCGTCTATCTTTCTTAGTTTCCGAGATATTCGCGAAAAAGAAAAAAAATTTTTTTCTTATTTATCTACCTATTTCAATGGATCTCGACACGCTGAACATTTTTAGTCCTCTTGACCAACCGTCTATCTCACTTAGTTTCCGAGATATTCGCAAAAAAAGAAAAAAATTTTTTTTCTATTTATGTACCTATTTCGATGGATCTCGACGCGTTGAACATTTTTGGTCCTCTTGACAAACCGTCTATCTCTCTTAGTTTCCGAGATATTCGCAAAAAAAGAGAAAAAAATTTTTTTCTATTTATGTACCTACTTCGATGGATCTCGACGCGCTGAACATTTTTGGCCCTCTTGATCAACCGTCTATCACTCCGATATTCACGAAAAAAGAAAAATGTTTTTTTTTTATTTATCAACCTATTTCGATGGATCTCGACGCGCTGAACACTTTGTCCTCTTGACCAACCCTCTATCTCTGTTAGTTTCCGAGATATTCGCGAGAGAAGATAAATTTTTTATTTTTTGATTTATCTATTTATTTCGATGGATCTCGACGCGGTGAACACTTTTGGTCCTCTTGACCAACCCTCTATCTCTGTTAGTTTCCGAGATATTCGCGAAATATGAAAATTTTTTATTTTCTTTATTTTCGCTTTGCCATCTACCTATTCCGATAGATTTCGACGCGCTGAACACTTTTGGTCCTTTTGACCAACCCTCTATCTCTGTTAGTTTCCGAGATATTCGCGAAAAACAAAAATTTTTTATTTTCTTTATTTTCGCTTTGCCATCTACCTATTCCGATAGATTTCGACGCGCTGAACACTTTTGGTCCTCTTGACCAACCCTCTATCTCTGTTAGTTTCCGAGATATTCGCGAAAGAAGATAAATTTTTTATTTTTTGATTTATCTACCTATTTCGATGGATCTCGACGCGCTGAACACTTTTGGTCCTCTTGACTAACCCTCTATCTTTCTTAGTTTTCGAAATATTCGCGAAAAAAGAAAATTATTTTTTTTTGTTTTTTTTCGCCTATTCCGATGGAGCTCGACGCGCTGAACACTTTTGGTCCTCTTGACCAACCCTCTATCTCTGTTAGTTTCGGAGATATTCGCGAAAAAAAGAAAATTTTTTATTTTCTTTATTTTCGCTTTGCCATCTACCTATTCCGATAGATTTCGACGCGCTGAACACTTTTGGTCCTCTTGACCAACCCTCTATCTCTGTTAGTTTCCGAGATATTCGCGAAAAAAAGAAAATTTTTTATTTTTTTTATTTTCGCTTTGCTATCTACCTATTCCGATAGATTTCGACGCGCTGAACACTTTTGGTCCTCTTGACCAACCCTCTATCTCTGTTAGTTTCCGAGATATTCGCGAAAAAAGAAAATTTTTTATTTTCTTTATTTTCGCTTTGCCATCTACCTATTCCGATAGATTTCGACGCGCTGAACACTTTTGGTCCTCTTGACCAACCCTCTATCTCTGTTAGTTTCCGAGATATTCGCGAAAAAAAGAAAATTTTTTATTTTCTTTATTTTCGCTTTGCCATCTACCTATTCCGATAGATTTCGACGCGCTGAACACTTTTGGTCCTCTTGACCAACCCTCTATCTCTGTTAGTTTCCGAGATATTCGCGAAAAAAAATTTTGTTTTTTTTTTATTTATCTACCTATTTCGATGGATCTCGACGCGCTGAACACTTTTGGTCCTCTTGACCAACCGTCTATCTCTCTTAGTTTCCGAGATATTCGCGAAAAAATAAAAATGTTTTTTTTCTTTATTTATCTACCTATTTCGATGGATATCGACGCGCTGAACACTTTTGGCCCTCTTGACCAACCGTCTATCTCTCTTAGTTTCCGAGATATTCGCGAAAAAAGAAAAAAATTTTTTTTCTTTATTTATCTACCTACTTCGATGGATATCGACGCGCTGAACACTTTTGGCCCTCTTGACCAACCGTCTATCTCTCTTAGTTTCCGAGATATTCGCGAAAAAAGAAAAAATTTTTTTTTCTTTATTTATCTACCTATTTCGATGGATCTCGACGCGCTGAACACTTTTGGTCCTCTTGACCAACCCTCTATCTCTGTTAGTTTCCGAGATATTCGCGAAAAGAAAATTTTTTTTTTTTTTATTTATCTATTTCGATGGATCTCGACGCGCTGAACACTTTTGGTCCTCTTGACTAACCCTCTATCTCTCTTAGTTTTCGAGATATTCGCGAAAAAAGAAAATTATTTTTTTTTGTTTTTTTTCGCCTATTCCGATGGAGCTCGACGCGCTGAACACTTTTGGTCCTCTTGACCAACCCTCTATCTCTGTTAGTTTCCGAGATATTCGCAAAAAACAAAAATTTTTTATTTTCTTTATTTTCGCTTTGCCATCTACCTATTCCGATAGATTTCGACGCGCTGAACACTTTTGGTCCTCTTGACCAACCCTCTATCTCTGTTAGTTTCTGAGATATTAGCGAAAAAATATAAATTTTTTATTTTATTATTTATCTACCTATTTCGATGGATCTCGACGCGCTGAACTTTTTTGGTCCTCTTGACCAACCGTCTATCTTTCTTAGTTTCCGAGATATTTGCGAAAAAGGATTTTGTTTTTTTTTATTTATCGACCTATTTCGATGGATCTCGACGCGCTAAACACTTTTGGTCCTCTTGTCCGACCCTTCATCTCTGTTAGTTTCCGAAATATATAAAAATAATAAATTCGAAGAAAGCTATCTTACCGACGGGTGGTTAGACAAGTTAGCGGCAAAAAATAATAAATTCGAAAAAAACTATTTTACCGACGGGTGGTTAGACAAGTTAGCTGCAAAAGATAATTAAATCGAAGGAAACTACCTTACCGACAGGTGGTTAGACAAGTTAGTGGCAAAAGGTAATTAAATCGAAAGAAACTACCTTACCGACGGGTGGTTAGACAAGTTAGCGGCAAAAGATAATAATTCGAAGGAAACTACCTTACCGACGGGCGGTTAGACAAGTTAGCTGCAAAAGATAATCAATTCGAATCAATTCGAAGGAAACTATCTTACCGACAGGCGGTTAGACAAGTTAGCTGCAAAAGATAATTAATTCGAATCAATTCGAAGAAGATTACCTTACCGACGGGCGGTTATACAAGTTAACTGCAAAAGGCAACCAATTCGAAGGAAACTACCTTACCGACGGGCGGTTACACAAGTCACCTTCGAAGGATATTCATTTTCAAGAAGACTGCCTTACCGACGGGCGGTTACACATGTTAGCTTCGAAGGATAAGCATTTCCAAGAAAACTACTTTACCGACGGGCGGTTAGACAAGTTATTTTTGAAAGGACATTTATTTCCAAGAAAACTACTTTACTGACGGGCGGTTAGACATATTACCTTCGAAGGCTAACCATTTCCAAGAAAACTACCTTACCGACGGGCGGTTACACAAGTTACCTTCGAAGGATATTTATTTTCAAGAAAACTGCCTTACCGACGGGCGGTTACACATGTTAGCTTCGAAGGATAAGCGTTTCCAAGAAAACTACTTTACCGACGGGTGGTTTGACATGTTAGCTTCGAAGGATAAGCGTTTTTTTTTTTTTCAAAAAAAAAAAAAAAAAAATGCTTTACCGACGGGCGGTTAACCAAGTTAGCTGCAAAAGATAATCAATTGGAAGGAAATTTTTACCGACAAACGGTTAGAGAAGTTAGCTGCAAAAGAACCAATTCGAATCAATTCGAAGAAAACTATTTTACCGACGGGTGGTTAGACAAGTTAGGTTAGGTTGTAACCGGGCACGGGAAGTTACGCGTGATACGACTCATTCATTTAATCTTCCGAAAATCTTGAAAATTCGTGAAACACGGTCGCCACTCGATTTTACCCGTTAAACCGAGAAAGGTAAGTATACTACTAACCGTATCTGCCGACTAATTCCCCTTTTTCTTTGTTTCAGGTGTTCCGGACTGCTGCTGGCCGCTCGCTGTATCGTATCTCACGGATGGACCTCCTTCGTAGAAGCCGCTTACTACCAACGATGCTCAGGACCACTGGATCGTCACGGATGAAACATCAGCAGGATCGTCGCAGAATCTCAGGTAAGTCTCGTATACCGTATACGTATAACGTAATTAACGTGCATTTACTCGCACTTAATTTATTTGTAGGAACGGTGATCTCGCATGTATCTACCGCTTAGAAGGTGACTCAGGACAGGTCACAGGATATCGTCGAATGATTTCAGACACTAAGGATATCACTTTTGTATAACAAAATATTTATTCAATAAATGTAGAATAAATAGTCATTCAGTTCGATCAACGATGATTTACAGTCACTCGTGGTGTATCACCGCTATCGTATATCACAATGTTCGTATGTCGCGTGTAAATTGACAATATTTCGAATAATCACGAAATTCCGCCCGCAACATGGGTGTCACCGGTCGTTGTGAGAATATAACGTATTCTCCCGCGTGATTGTCCTTTGTTTCGTACACGGATGTGAATGTTCGCACTATTCGTTACAAGTCGCACGCACTTATCAACGATACGTGATATTTCCGGATATCGCTCCGTACGCGGGTCTCCCCGGTTGTATAGAGATTCTATGTTTCGAGAACGTTCGCGAATACTTGACAGTTTCGTGTAGTAAGTTGTCTCTTAGAGATCTCCCGGACGACTGACCGTTATCTATGTGCGTATATATCGCACTAGCTTCACTTGTTCGCGTAATATATAATATTCGCGTTGTACCGGATATCGCTCCGTACGCGGGTCTCCCCGGTTGTATCGAGAACTTCTATGACACGTCAATTTGTGTTAGCTGTACGAGCTCTCCCGGCGGACTGACCGTGAACGCTCGCTCGCTACGTCGCACATCCCCATCCTACGCAGTACCCCCACTCTTGTTTGTCTCGAGTGATGATGACGTCATATCGCCTGATCGTCGCTACGCAGGAAATCGATAAGTCCGACAAACACGTCGGAATTTCGCACGACTGTCTCTTATATCCTCGCAAATGCTGGAAACTATCTTTGAATATATTTATTCGAAGATTCTCATATGACATATAACATGATTATGCATGAATTTACAGGTACAACGTAATTTCGTTATTTAGAGATGTAGAACGGTCGCTCTTTGATACAGATGATTCTTATGATCTAATATCACGGGAAATGACGCGTTTTCCCGGTGATGACGCTCGAACCGGAAGTTGGCCTTTGAACGATGCGGCTTCAACGGGAACGCTATATTAACGTTATTTAAGATCTAATAGGAACGTTCGAAGTCTTTATTTCTCAAAATACACTCTGAACAACGATCTGGTCATTGGACCATTGGATTCGCGCGGGACCTTGACGGATGCTCTCGCTAGGGTCTCGCGATCACCCCTATATAGGTGTTTTCCTCGTGGATGATCCCCAGGTCGACTTCCTTGTTCAGGGCTCGGAGAACGACGGGAGTCGCTCCGCTGGGTTCCCAGGGACTCAATTAGTCGATCCCCGTTGTTTGTTCCTGAAGAAGATGTCTGAACCGGAAGTTGGCTATGTCCCGGTCGGATCAGGGTGAAACTCGGTATATATGCTATTTGGGACCCTACTAGGCCATCGCCGTTGGCCGTTTGTTCGTACTAAGTTCGAACAAGAATCTAGCTTTTGGTCGGTCGAAATTCTAAATGACCCTTATCAACGTCTTAATTGACGTCCAAAGAACGCGTTGGTATTGTTTATTTCACCGGATCGTATCTACAGAGTAGTTTCCCTGTACACGCGACGCACTTGGTCGTGAGCGCGATCAAGATACACGCTGATACTATTTTAACGCTGAATCACGGGTTTTTCCCCTTTTGTATATGCTTACACGCTGTTCGTCTATCATCGAACGTAAACCCGAAAATAAAAGAAAATTACTCTCATGGGGAAAACCAAAAGAAAACTGAAATTGTATAATAGGTGTCGGACGCGGTGGCCGGCACCAAACCAATCTAATCTTACGCCGCGCTTGGCGTGTCTGTCTCTATGTGAGATTATATATATGTTCTACTTATGTCGTTAGCTCTTATGGACGCTCGTATTATCGAAACGTCACAAAACGCAACTTAATATTACTTAGCTTAATATCTAAACGACATGAACGACGCGCATCTTTACATAAATGTATATATACATACAAACGATAGAAAATAAATATATTTAGGTATTATACCTTTACGCGACAAAAGAAAATAATAATAGAACAATGCCACGCGAACGACATTGAACGCGAGGAAACGCATGCTAGAGAGCTCGGAGACTTACTCTGCCTCACCTTCCTGCGGCCTCGTCTCTGGCGGCACCGCTGCAGCCTCATCCGGCTGCATTCTCCCCGTCTGCTCTTCGTCGCGAGTCTCTCGTGGCGAAGGGCAGGGTGAACTGTGAGCCGGTGTCGCTGATCGTGAACGGGCTAGGCTCGTGCGACGTCGTTCACGCTCTCGGGCCTCTTCGTCCTCCAGGATGCGCTTTGTCTCCATTTTGGCGACCTGCGCCGCTCGTCGGGTGCCCCGAACGATCGATGGGCTGTGCCGGCCCTCCGCCAGTATTTGTAGATAGGACGGTGCTCCCGGTCTCGGTTGCCTACTCGCCCTCCTCCACGTGGATCTCGTCGATACCTCGACCATTTGACAGTCGAGCTGTCCCTCCGTGGTACCACTGGCGCTGGGTGGGCGTGCCAGAATCTCCTCGATGAGGTCATAATATGGCGCACGTTCGTTCGGAGTGCGCCAACTTCCCGTTGCAGTGGAAGCTGGTGACGCCTGCGGCACTTCCCCTTGGGCCTGCTTCAGAGGGGTGGACGTGGCAATCGCTGTCTCCCCGATCGGTTCCTCAGTCGGTGCGACGATCTCGGGCTCGTACCGCGGCGTGCGTGGCATTCCGTTATCGCGCACGACGATCGACGATGCCAGCGAGCATCGGTCATCGTCTATGTCCGGGATTTCCACCGGATCGTGCGTCATGGCTTTCACCGCCACGCTCCCTTCAGCGAGTCCGACGGTAATTTGGAGCGGTTGTAGGCTCTGCATCGTTTCACCGGGCCCCGGGCAAACAGTTGCCTCGAACGCGACGGTACCCCGTTGTCTGCCGGTGATCGCATCCAATATCGGCTGGCCTCTCGGCTGAATCGGTACGCCTGCGTCGATCGCCTCAAATTCGGACATGGCGCGCGTCAGCGCGTCATTCTCCTCGCGCAGGCGTTCTATTGCCTGTTCACTAAAGTCGATCTGTGTGGGCTAGTGCGCGCACGCGCTCCTCAAGTTTTCTCGCTATATCCCGTTTTCGCTCGACTTCGGCACGAAAACGGCAGTAGCGCTCGAAGATTGCCAAATTTTCCGCTAAGTTCATTTCCGCCGTGCTCGGCGTATCACTCTCGTGGCCTTTCTCCATTTTCACGAAGATCGCACGATGTTCGCTCTTCGGCGTCTGGAGATCGACTGATGCTCCTGCCGTGGCTCCCCTCCTTATATAGGGCGAAGCCCAGGGATGTGTTCTTCGGCTTGGGGCCCCGTGCTTCAGGGAAATTGTTCCCCTTGCGTCGGTCGTTGTCCGAATGTCACCCCTGTTACTGGTAATTGTCCGCGAAGTGAAAATTTCTAGGTCAGTGCCGTAATTTATGCACCCGGTGCCCTGTGTTGTGAAATTTTCAACATCCTTCGGCTGAGTCGCGTATCTCATCTGGATGGTTTCTTCCCGATGTTCCACGACTAAATCGGCCCTCGCGGATCTCTTGATCCGTGATTTCTTCGAATTTTCGCCCTTTTCGCGAAATTCCTTTTCGTAACTTTTGGAACTGTTTTCGCCATCTGCCGTTGCTCCTCGGTCGTTCGCTTCCGTTGATCGGTTGATTTGCTCGTGTTTGGTATATGTGGCATCGTTTCTCGCCTCACGAGCCCCTCCGTCATTGTTATCACTTCGGCTCGCAACTTCTGGACTTGTCCCGGCATCTTCTTTGGCTCTCGCAGTTTCCATCGTCATGAGATTCATATATGCGATCTCATGGTCGTCATCTTCATCGGAAATCGCGGTTGGCTGGCTTTCCTCCTCCTCGTCGTCGGTAATTGTCATCGGTTGGCTGAGTGTCTCGTCGTCGACGTCGGATGGCTCCCCGTCGATCTCGACTACGGCACGCTCGTCGGCTTCTGGCTCCCCGTCGTTCATGACTGATGGTTCGTTTTCCTCGTCGCCGGACGGCTCCCCGTCATTCGCGGCTTCCTCGTTGTCTTCCTCGTTGTCTTCCTCGAGACGCGCCTCGCGATGCGGTCTCAATTGGCGCGCGTTGTATACCCCGATCGCCTGTCCGTCCAGTTCTTCGATGAGATAGGCGTTTCGTCGTATCTCTCGCTGAACGCGATACGGTCCTTCGTATACGAGGTGTATCTTCCTCGTTAATCTACGGCTCGCGTCGGATCTACGGTGGAGTTTAATCCACACTAATTGACCCTCGCGATACTGCGCTGTGCCATGTTTGTCCGCTTGTCGCTTTCGCTTCTGCGCTGCCTCGGCTAGACGTTGTCTCGCCGCTTCGATCTTCTCACGCCACGTGATCTCCTCGACGTCGAGGGGAATTAGTCTCGGGTCTATGGTCAATCTACCAATTTCGCCGCTGTTCAACTCGCGCGGTGTAAACCCGGTCGATGAATGAGTCGTATCATTTAACACTTCTTCGGCGCGATCTACAATTCTGTGCCACGCGTGTTGACGATCGCTCGCATACGCTCGCATTATTCGCCCTAATTCACGCATAACACGCTCAACCGGATTGGACTGTGGATTGTACGGTGACGTTTTGCGAGGATCGAAACCCTTTTCTCGCGCAAAATTACGCCATCGAGCTGTTATAAACTGTCCTCCGTTGTCGGTTAGAATCGCCCTAGGTATACCGATATCTCGAAAAAATTCATTACTCAAGATCTCGATGATCGTATCTAACTTTTGATCCTTCATCGGATAGAGTTTTACGAATTTTGAAAACTGATCCATTACAACCAATAGATATTTGTATCCGTAACCGGTTCTCGGTAACGGACCGAATATGTCTAGGGACAAAGTATCGCCCGGTGCATCCGGTAACTCATAGTACTCGGTGCCCACCGTGGGTCTCGTATAGTACTTTGTTGCCTGACAAATTTCGCACGACGCCACTACGTCTCGCGCAATTCTATCGAAATTTGCTCCGTGAAAGTAACTTTTTAAGAATTCGAGCACTTTGTCGGTACCAAAGTGTATTATTAATCGGTGAATTTCCTTCGCGATTTTCCACGTTACTTTTCGCGGTAACGCGACTCTATCGCTCTCATTGTGTTTAACGCGCATTACACCGTCTCTTTCGTATACGTTATCGGGATTATCTCGCGCCTGCTGTTGCAACTGTTCGTCATTCAATTGCGCATTTTTTATAACATCTACCCACGACGTTGTATCTATACCCTCTCTAGGATTACGGATAATCGCTATTCGTTTTGTTTCGCACGTTGGATCACCGTGAACGTGTCGTCTCGACAAAGTATCCGCTATAGCGTTATCTTTGCCAGGTAAATGTACGATATCGAGGTCAAATTCCTGCATGAATCTGAACCATCTAGCAATACGACCGTTATTGTTGACGCAAGTGCTGAGAAATTGTAACGCCTGATGGTCGGTATGGACCTTAACATGACGTCCCATCAACAAAGTATACCATTTTCGCAACGCGAAAATTAACGCTAAGCACTCTAGCTCGGTAGTGGTGTAATTTAGTTCTGCGCCTTTTAAACTACGACTAGCGTATGCTACCGTTTGTTTGTTTTCCTCGGAATTTTTATCGTATTGGTACAATCTAGCGCCTAAACCTGATCTAGCCGCATCTACGTAGATACCAAACGAGTATCCCGGTTGAATCAGATAAAGTTCAGGTGCCTCTTGGAACGCTTGCTTGATCTGATTGAAAGCTTCCTGATGCTCACGCGCCCAGATAAATTTCTGGCCCTTCTTCAATAGACCCTCCAATGGTTTAGTCAATCTGGCGAGGTTTTTAATGAATCGTCTATCCCAATTCACCAGGCCCAAAAATGATTGAACGGATTTTTTATTGGTAGGCCTTTCGAAGGATGCTATCGCTATACGCGTTTCGTCATTTATCTCCGCTTTAATCTCGCTAAACGTATGGCCCAAAAACTTTATTTCGCTACGCAGGAATTCGCATTTTTCGCGATTTAACTTGAATCCTGCTCGCTCAAGTTTCGTTAACACGAAATCAATGTGATAGAGATGTTCCTCTAATGTCTCGGATGCGATTAATACATCATCCAAGTAAATAGTGGTAAATTCAGTTTACACCTAGCGCGTTATCCATCGCGCGTGTAAACGAAGCACCGGCCGTCTTTAGACCGAAGGGCATACGTAGGAAAACGTATGTCTGCCCGTCGAAAAGAAAGCCTGTATATTGTCTCGAGGTTTTCTCCAGAGGAATTTGCCAAAATGCATTAGATATATCGAGAGTAGAGAAATATCGTTTTCGGCCAACGCGTCTAAATACGTCCTCGATGGTCGGTGGTTGCGCGTGGTCATTACGCATGTGTTTATTAATCTCGCGCGCGTCGAGACACAAACGTATATCGCCATTTTTTTTCACGACCACCACCAATGGATTAACATATTGCGTCGCCTGTTTCTTCACGACTCCCTGTTCTACTAACTCCCTAATATATTTCCTCACTCGATCCAAATGTTTTTCCGGTATCGGGTAAGTTTTGCGTTTATACGGCTTTGTCGATGACATCTCGATTTTATGCTCGTAACCTATCGCTCTACCTAATTTACCGTTAAACATGCTTTTATGCTCGTCGAGAATTTCATCGAGCTTCGCATTCGCGTCTTCGCTTCTAATCAAATTCACGCTCGCGTGCGAGTGTATAGACTTCCTAAATTTGACGTCTATATTTTCATCGCAAGACAACAGCATGCTATAGCGCATCTGAAAATCTATACCAAGCACTATGTCGAACGCTAATCTTTCGACAACGTAAAATTCATGTATATATCTTTTATCGCGATACATGAACATAATTCGCGCCTTTGACGCTACGGTCGTTCCTCGCTCTGAGAACGCTCCTTTCAACGCGAATTTTTTGATCGGTTGAACATCCACGTATACACCCGTCTCGCGTAAATTATCGAAACAGATTTTCGTTATGGCCGTGATTTGAGAACCCGTATCTATTAAAGCTTTAATTTTTGTCTGATTGAACGTCATCTCAATCATCGGTAATTCATCTAATATGGCCTTTTGTCTCTGTTCCGCGATCATATCCTCATCTAATTCGGATATAATTTCTCGGGTACGTATAATGTTCAACGGATGTTCACACGTTTCCGCGCTCGCCTCTCGCTCACGCGTTATCGCATTACATTTTCTATCCTCGCTCTCGCGGGAATCATCGCTCTCGCGATCGCTATCTTTTTTAAGCTTCTCGTCAGCGTCGCCCGCCGTGATCGCTGCAACCTTACGTCCGCGATCCTTGTCGGCGTAACGCTCGCGATTCGACGAGAAATTCTTATTGTTTCCGGATTTCCATCTACGGTTGTCCGATTTTTCACGCGAATATCGCGTTTCTTTTGGTTTCGCGTCCTCGTCGCTCGTATTCGGCAGTTCAACGATTCCCACGCCTTCTTTGTCTTTACGCGCCGCGTCGGGTGATTCCGATCTCTTCCATCCCGCGGATTTCTTAAACGGCGAATTTCTCGTCGCATCACGCCTAGGAAGTTTGTCGTCACGGAAATCTTTTCGCGCGTTTGCGTTTTGTCGACTCGGCGTCGTCGCTGATTCTTTACCACTCGGCTGACGAGTATCACGCCTATCGCTCGATCTACGCGCGTCCGCGCGCAATCTACGCGTTTCTCTCTCATTTTCGAGAGTATCCAACATGGCGATAAATTCGCTCACGTTACGCACCACCGACGGTCTGAGCTCCCGCGTGATGTCCGCATCGAAATGCTCACGAACGGTTTGTATGATCTCGTCGTCGGTCATAGGTGGTGTCAGCGTTTTCGCTTGACGAGCTAAATTTAACGCGTATTCAGTCATGGACATGCCTCCTGACTTGAATCTACCGAAATAAATCATTTGTCGGAATCTCATCTGGGCTTGAGTGCCCCAAAAATGTTGTCTAAAGAGACACTTTATCTGCTCAATATCTTCCGCGTATTGCAGCTCGAACCATTGGGCCGCTGCGCCTTTCATACATCTACCGAAATAACACAGCTGTTCGTCCTCGGGGACTGCCTCGTATCTCGCGAGTTTTTCAAACTTGTCGAGAAATCTAATTGGATTCTGGCTGTCTGTCTTACCGCGAAAATTGAGCTCGTCGAAGGGATTTTTTAGCCACCCCCCTCTGGGTAGTCTTACGCGCATCGGGACTAAATCTAACACGGCGTTATTCGGCGCTACACCTATCTCACACGCATTCGGATCGATTGTTTTCCTATCGTGATTCGACGGTCGGTCCGATTCTGTGTTCTGGGTATTGACAGATTCGCGTCTCTGTTGCCGCATTTGTGCCCTAAGTATCTCCAATTGTTGCGTTAACTCTTGGATCTGTTGATACAACTGCGCTTCATTTTCCGCCGCATTTATATCGACGTTTTCGCGTTCGCGACTCAAGTTAACCGGTGCGTTTGTCGAATCCGTTATTTGTAACAGATTCTCATTGTGTTCGCTATCGGCTAATAATATCGCATTTTCGCGTTCCGTATCCCTGCTCCCAGATGCGTTTCGCGATCTGGTTCGCTGAGCAATGGGCAATACGGGAGAACGTGGCACGGTAGCCATTCTATCGGCTCTCGGTGTGCAATATTTTCTAACACGCTTACTTCGTTTCGGCCCTATTCTGCCTATTTGCGTATAATTCACTCTCAACAGACAACTCTGACACACGTCCGCGCGTTTCTAGTGACGCGATTGTAAAAAATCACTACGGATCTCGCGACACTTATCCGCACGTTCTCGCGACGTTTGTCGGTTAGTCTATGTATGTAGTCACAAACTACCTCGAAAAGGAAATTATTTACCACGGTCGCAAAAATAATGTTTATTCACTTTATTTAATTATACTTTTATGCGCGAACGGGACTATCGCGTCCTGTCAGCTTAACGCCATTAATTCTCCGAATAAATGTGCGAATCGTGACAGGCAAAATTTATTCAATATACGGACGAGGTTATCGAAATCCTGTCACGATTGCCATTAATTCTCCGAATTATTGTGCAAATAGTGACAGGCAATATTTATTTGAACTCACGGACGAGTTCTCTCGAGTCCTGTCACGGTCGCCATTAATTACACAAATTACTTCGCGTAACGGGTAATTTTGGCTAGTAACCGTATAATTCTACCGTCTCGCTGACCGGTAAGCGTTGTTTAGACGGGTCGCAGGTTCTTTGCTCGGAGTTGTGGACTTGAGAGTAAATTATCTATCTTACGCAGGCTAACACTGTAACCGGGCACGGGAAGTTACGCGTGATACGACTCATTCATTTAATCTTCCGAAAATCTTGAAAATTCGTGAAACACGGTCGCCACTCGATTTTACCCGTTAAACCGAGAAAGGTAAGTATACTACTAACCGTATCTGTCGACTAATTCCCCTTTTTCTTTGTTTCAGGTGTTCCGGACTGCTGCTGGCCGCTCGCTGTATCGTATCTCACGGATGGACCTCCTTCGTAGAAGCCGCTTACTACCAACGATGCTCAGGACCACTGGATCGTCACGGATGAAACATCAGCAGGATCGTCGCAGAATCTCAGGTAAGTCTCGTATACCGTATACGTATAACGTAATTAACGTGCATTTACTCGCACTTAATTTATTTGTAGGAACGGTGATCTCGCATGTATCTACCGCTTAGAAGGTGACTCAGGACAGGTCACAGGATATCGTCGAATGATTTCAGACACTAAGGATATCACTTTTGTATAACAAAATATTTATTCAATAAATGTAGAATAAATAGTCATTCAGTTCGATCAACGATGATTTACAGTCACTCGTGGTGTATCACCGCTATCGTATATCACAATGTTCGTATGTCGCGTGTAAATTGACAATATTTCGAATAATCACGAAATTCCGCCCGCAACATGGGTGTCACCGGTCGTTGTGAGAATATAACGTATTCTCCCGCGTGATTGTCCTTTGTTTCGTACACGGATGTGAATGTTCGCACTATTCGTTACAAGTCGCACGCACTTATCAACGATACGTGATATTTCCGGATATCGCTCCGTACGCGGGTCTCCCCGGTTGTATAGAGATTCTATGTTTCGAGAACGTTCGCGAATACTTGACAGTTTCGTGTAGTAAGTTGTCTCTTAGAGATCTCCCGGGACGACTGACCGTTATCTATGTGCGTATATATCGCACTAGCTTCACTTGTTCGCGTAATATATAATATTCGCGTTGTACCGGATATCGCTCCGTACGCGGGTCTCCCCGGTTGTATCGAGAACTTCTATGACACGTCAATTTGTGTTAGCTGTACGAGCTCTCCCGGCGGACTGACCGTGAACGCTCGCTCGCTACGTCGCACATCCCCATCCTACGCAGTACCCCCACTCTTGTTTGTCTCGAGTGATGATGACGTCATATCGCCTGATCGTCGCTACGCAGGAAATCGATAAGTCCGACAAACACGTCGGAATTTCGCACGACTGTCTCTTATATCCTCGCAAATGCTGGAAACTATCTTTGAATATATTTATTCGAAGATTCTCATATGACATATAACATGATTATGCATGAATTTGCAGGTACAACGTAATTTCGTTATTTAGAGATGTAGAACGATCGCTCTTTGATACAGATGATTCTTATTATCTAATATCACGGGAAATGACGCGTTTTCCCGGTGATGACGCTCGAACCGGAAGTTGGCCTTTGAACGATGCGGCTTCAACGGGAACGCTATATTAACGTTATTTAAGATCTAATAGGAACGTTCGAAGTCTTTATTTCTCAAAATACACTTTGAACAACGATCTGGTCATTGGACCATTGGATTCGCGCGGGACCTTGACGGATGCTCTCGCTAGGGTCTCGCGATCACCCTTATATAGGTGTTTTCCTCGTGGATGATCCCCAGGTCGACTTCCTTGTTCAGGGCTCGGAGGACGACGGGAGTCGCTCCGCTGGGTTCCCAGGGACTCAATTAGTCGATCCCCGTTGTTTGTTCCTGAAGAAGATGTCTGAACCGGAAGTTGGCTATGTCCCGGTCGGATCAGGGTGAAACTCGGTATATATGCTATTTGGGACCCTACTAGGCCATCGCCGTTGGCCGTTTGTTCGTACGAAGTTCGAACAAGAATCTAGCTTTTGGTCGGTCGAAATTCTAAATGACCCTTATCAACGTCTTAATTGACGTCCAAAGAACGCGTTGGTATTGTTTATTTCACCGGATCGTATCTACAGAGTAGTTTCCCTGTACACGCGACGCACTTGGTCGTGAGCGCGATCAAGATACACGCTGATACTATTTTAACGCTGAATCACGGGTTTTTCCCCTTTTGTATATGCTTACACGCTGTTCGTCTATCATCGAACGTAAACCCGAAAATAAAAGAAAATTACTCTCATGGGGAAAACCAAAAGAAAACTGGAAATTGTATAATAGGTGTCGGACGCGGTGGCCGGCACCAAACCAATCTAATCTACGCCGCGCTTGGCGTGTCTGTCTCTATGTGAGATTATATATATGTTCTACTTATGTCGTTAGCTCTTATGGACGCTCGTATTATCGAAACGTCACAAAACGCAACTTAATATTACTTAGCTTAATATCTAAACGACATGAACGACGCGCATCTTTATATAAATGTATATATATACAAACGATAGAAAATAAATATATTTAGGTATTATACCTTTACGCGACAAAAGAAAATAATAATAGAACAATGCCACGCGAACGACATTGAACGCGAGGAAACGCATGCTAGAGAGCTCGGAGACTTACTCTGCCTCACCTTCCTGCGGCCTCGTCTCTGGCGGCACCGCTGCAGCCTCATCCGGCTGCAAGGTTAGGTTAGGTTAGGTTGTAACCGGGCACGGGAAGTTACGCGTGATACGACTCATTCATTTAATCTTCCGAAAATCTTGAAAATTCGTGAAACACGGTCGCCACTCGATTTTACCCGTTAAACCGAGAAAGGTAAGTATACTACTAACCGTATCTGTCGACTAATTCCCCTTTTTCTTTGTTTCAGGTGTTCCGGACTGCTGCTGGCCGCTCGCTGTATCGTATCTCACGGATGGACCTCCTTCGTAGAAGCCGCTTACTACCAACGATGCTCAGGACCACTGGATCGTCACGGATGAAACATCAGCAGGATCGTCGCAGAATCTCAGGTAAGTCTCGTATACCGTATACGTATAACGTAATTAACGTGCATTTACTCGCACTTAATTTATTTGTAGGAACGGTGATCTCGCATGTATCTACCGCTTAGAAGGTGACTCAGGACAGGTCACAGGATATCGTCGAATGATTTCAGACACTAAGGATATCACTTTTGTATAACAAAATATTTATTCAATAAATGTAGAATAAATAGTCATTCAGTTCGATCAACGATGATTTACAGTCACTCGTGGTGTATCACCGCTATCGTATATCACAATGTTCGTATGTCGCGTGTAAATTGACAATATTTCGAATAATCACGAAATTCCGCCCGCAACATGGGTGTCACCGGTCGTTGTGAGAATATAACGTATTCTCCCGCGTGATTGTCCTTTGTTTCGTACACGGATGTGAATGTTCGCACTATTCGTTACAAGTCGCACGCACTTATCAACGATACGTGATATTTCCGGATATCGCTCCGTACGCGGGTCTCCCCGGTTGTATAGAGATTCTATGTTTCGAGAACGTTCGCGAATACTTGACAGTTTCGTGTAGTAAGTTGTCTCTTAGAGATCTCCCGGACGACTGACCGTTATCTATGTGCGTATATATCGCACTAGCTTCACTTGTTCGCGTAATATATAATATTCGCGTTGTACCGGATATCGCTCCGTACGCGGGTCTCCCCGGTTGTATCGAGAACTTCTATGACACGTCAATTTGTGTTAGCTGTACGAGCTCTCCCGGCGGACTCACCGTTAACGCTCGCTCGCTACGTCGCACATCCCCATCCTACGCAGTACCCCCACTCTTGTTTGTCTCGAGTGATGATGACGTCATATCGCCTGATCGTCGCTACGCAGGAAATCGATAAGTCCGACAAACACGTCGGAATTTCGCACGACTGTCTCTTATATCCTCGCAAATGCTGGAAACTATCTTTGAATATATTTATTCGAAGATTCTCATATGACATATAACATGATTATGCATGAATTTGCAGGTACAACGTAATTTCGTTATTTAGAGATGTAGAACGATCGCTCTTTGATACAGATGATTCTTATTATCTAATATCACGGGAAATGACGCGTTTTCCCGGTGATGACGCTCGAACCGGAAGTTGGCCTTTGAACGATGCGGCTTCAACGGGAACGCTATATTAACGTTATTTAAGATCTAATAGGAACGTTCGAAGTCTTTATTTCTCAAAATACACTCTGAACAACGATCTGGTCATTGGACCATTGGATTCGCACGGGACCTTGACGGATGCTCTCGCTAGGGTCTCGCGATCACCCTTATATAGGTGTTTTCCTCGTGGATGATCCCCAGGTCGACTTCCTTGTTCAGGGCTCGGAGGACGACGGGAGTCGCTCCGCTGGGTTCCCAGGGACTCAATTAGTCGATCCCCGTTGTTTGTTCCTGAAGAAGATGTCTGAACCGGAAGTTGGCTATGTCCCGGTCGGATCAGGGTGAAACTCGGTATATATGCTATTTGGGACCCTACTAGGCCATCGCCGTTGGCCGTTTGTTCGTACGAAGTTCGAACAAGAATCTAGCTTTTGGTCGGTCGAAATTCTAAATGACCCTTATCAACGTCTTAATTGACGTCCAAAGAACGCGTTGGTATTGTTTATTTCACCGGATCGTATCTACAGAGTAGTTTCCCTGTACACGCGACGCACTTGGTCGTGAGCGCGATCAAGATACACGCTGATACTATTTTAACGCTGAATCACGGGTTTTTCCCCTTTTGTATATGCTTACACGCTGTTCGTCTATCATCGAACGTAAACCCGAAAATAAAAGAAAATTACTCTCATGGGGAAAACCAAAAGAAAACTGGAAATTGTATAATAGGTGTCGGACGCGGTGGCCGGCACCAAACCAATCTAATCTACGCCGCGCTTGGCGTGTCTGTCTCTATGTGAGATTATATATATGTTCTACTTATGTCGTTAGCTCTTATGGACGCTCGTATTATCGAAACGTCACAAAACGCAACTTAATATTAATTAGCTTAATATCTAAACGACATGAACGACGCGCATCTTTATATAGATGTATATATATATAAACGATAGAAAATAAATATATTTAGGTATTATACCTTTACGCGACAAAAGAAAATAATAATAGAACAATGCCACGCGAACGACATTGAACGCGAGGAAACGCATGCTAGAGAGCTCGGAGACTTACTCTGCCTCACCTTCCTGCGGCCTCGTCTCTGGCGGCACCGCTGCAGCCTCATCCGGCTGCATTCTCCCCGTCTGCTCTTCGTCGCGAGTCTCTCGTGGCGAAGGGCAGGGTGAACTGTGAGCCGGTGTCGCTGATCGTGAACGGGCTAGGCTCGTGCGACGTCGTTCACGCTCTCGGGCCTCTTCGTCCTCCAGCATGCGCTTTGTCTCCATTTTGGCGACAATCTGACGATGTTCGCTCATCGGCGTCTGGAGATCGACTGATGCTCCTGCCGTGGCTCCCCTCCTTATATAGGGAGAATCCCAGGGATGTGTCCTTCGGCTTGGGGCCCCGTGCTTCAGGGAGATTGTTCCCCTTGCGTCGGTCGTTGTCCGAATGTCACCCCTGTCACTGGTAATTGTTTGCGAAGTGAAAATTTCTAGCTCAGTGCCGTAATTTTCGCACTTGGCGCCCTGTGTTGTGAAATTTTCAACATCCTTCGGCTGAGTCGCGTATCTCATCTGGATGGTTTCTTCCCGATGTTCCACGACTAAATCGGCCCTCGCGGATCTCTTGATCCGTGATTTCTTCGAATTTTCGCCCTTTTCGCGAAATTCCTTTTCGTAACTTTTGGAACTGCTTTCGCCATCTGCCGTTGCTCCTCGGTCGTTCGCTTCCGTTGATCGGTTGATTTGCTCGTGTTTGGTATATGTGGCATCGTTTCTCGCCTCACGAGCCCCTCCGTCATTGTTATCACTTCGGCTCGCAACTTCTGGACTTGTCCCGGCATCTTCCTTGGCTCTCACAGTTTCCATCGTCATGAGATTCATATATGCGATCTCATGGTCGTCATCTTCATCGGAAATCGCGATTGGCTGGCTTTCCTCCTCCTCGTCGTCGGTAATTGTCATCTGTTGGCTGAGTGTCTCGTCGTCGACGTCGGATGGCTCCCCGTCGATCTCGACTACGGCACGCTCGTCGGCTTCTGGCTCCCCGTCGTTCATGACTGATGGTTCGCTTTCCTCGTCGCCGGACGGCTCCCCGTCATTCGCGGCTTCCTCGTTGTCTTCCTCGTTCTCCTCGAGACGCGCTTCGCGATGCGGTCTCAATTGGCGCGCGTTGTATACCCCGATCGCCTGTCCGTCCAGTTCTTCGATGAGATAGGCGTTTCGTCGTATCTCTCGCTGAACGCGATACGGTCCTTCGTATACGAGGTGTATCTTCCTCGTTAATCTACGGCTCGCGTCGGATCTACGGTGGAGTTTAATCCACACTAATTGACCCTCGCGATACCGCGCTGTGCCATGTTTGTCCGCTTGTCGCTTTCGCTTCTGCGCTGCCTCGGCTAGACGTTGTCTCGCCGCTTCGATCTTCTCACGCCACGTGATCTCCTCGACGTCGAGGGGAATTAGTCTCGGGTCTATGGTCAATCTACCAATTTCGCCGCTGTTCAACTCGCGCGGTGTAAACCCGGTCGATGAATGAGTCGTATCATTTAACACTTCTTCGGCGCGATCTACAATTCTGTGCCACGCGTGTTGACGATCGCTCGCATACGCTCGCATTATTCGCCCTAATTCACGCATAACACGCTCAACCGGATTGGACTGTGGATTGTACGGTGACGTTTTGCGAGGATCGAAACCCTTTTCTCGCGCAAAATTACGCCATCGAGCTGTTATAAACTGTCCTCCGTTGTCGGTTAGAATCGCCCTAGGTATACCGATATCTCGAAAAAATTCATTACTCAGGATCTCGATGATCGTATCTAACTTCTGATCCTTCATCGGATAGAGTTTTACGAATTTTGAAAACTGATCCATTACAACCAATAGATATTTGTATCCGTAACCGGTTCTCGGTAACGGACCGAATATGTCTAGGGACAAAGTATCGCCCGGTGCATCCGGTAACTCATAGTACTCGGTGCCCACCGTGGGTCTCGTATAGTACTTTGTTGCCTGACAAATTTCGCACGACGCCACTACGTCTCGCGCAATTCTATCGAAATTTCGCTCCGTGAAAGTAACTTTTTAAGAATTCGAGCACTTTGTCGGTACCAAAGTGTATTATTAATCGGTGAATTTCCTTCGCGATTTTCCACGTTACTTTTCGCGGTAACGCGACTCTATCGCTCTCATTGTGTTTAACGCGCATTACACCGTCTCTTTCGTATACGTTATCGGGATTATCTCGCGCCTGCTGTTGCAACTGTTCGTCATTCAATTGCGCATTTTTTATAACATCTACCCACGACGTTGTATCTATACCCTCTCTAGGATTACGGATAATCGCTATTCGTTTTGTTTCGCATATCGGATCACCGTGAACGTTTCGTCTCGACAAAGTATCCGCTATAGCGTTATCTTTGCCAGGTAAATGTACGATATCGAGGTCAAATTCCTGCATGAATCTGAACCATCTAGCAATACGACCTGTTATTGTTGACGCAAGTGCTGAGAAATTGTAACGCCTGATGGTCGGTATGGACCTTAACATGACGTCCCATCAACAAAGTATACCATTTTCGCAACGCGAAAATTAACGCTAAGCACTCTAGCTCGGTAGTGGTGTAATTTAGTTCTGCGCCTTTTAAACTACGACTAGCGTATGCTACCGTTTGTTTGTTTTCCTCGGAATTTTTATCGTATTGGTACAATCTAGCGCCTAAACCTGATCTAGCCGCATCTACGTAGATACCAAACGAGTATCCCGGTTGAATCAGATAAAGTTCAGGTGCCTCTTGGAACGCTTGCTTGATCTGATTGAAAGCTTCCTGATGCTCACGCGCCCAGATAAATTTCTGGCCCTTCTTCAATAGACCCTCCAATGGTTTAGTCAATCTGGCGAGGTTTTTAATGAATCGTCTATCCCAATTCACCAGGCCCAAAAATGATTGAACGGATTTTTTATTGGTAGGCCTTTCGAAGGATGCTATCGCTATACGCGTTTCGTCATTTATCTCCGCTTTAATCTCGCTAAACGTATGGCCCAAAAACTTTATTTCGCTACGCAGGAATTCGCATTTTTCGCGATTTAACTTGAATCCTGCTCGCTCAAGTTTCGTTAACACGAAATCAATGTGATAGAGATGTTCCTCTAATGTCTCGGATGCGATTAATACATCATCCAAGTAAATAGTGGTAAATTCATTTACACCTAGCGCGTTATCCATCGCGCGTGTAAACGAAGCACCGGCCGTCTTTAGACCGAAGGGCATACGTAGGAAAACGTATGTCTGCCCGTCGAAAAGAAAGCCTGTATATTGTCTCGAGGTTTTCTCCAGAGGAATTTGCCAAAATGCATTAGATATATCGAGAGTAGAGAAATATCGTTTTCGGCCAACGCGTCTAAATACGTCCTCGATGGTCGGTGGTTGCGCGTGGTCATTACGCATGTGTTTGTTAATCTCGCGCGCGTCGAGACACAAACGTATATCGCCATTTTTTTTCACGACCACCACCAATGGATTAACATATTGCGTCGCCTGTTTCTTCACGACTCCCTGTTCTACTAACTCCCTAATATATTTCCTCACTCGATCCAAATGTTTTTCCGGTATCGGGTAAGTTTTGCGTTTATACGGCTTTGTCGATGACATCTCGATTTTATGCTCGTAATCTATCGCTCTACCTAATTTACCGTTAAACATGCTTTTATGCTCGTCGAGAATTTCATCGAGCTTCGCATTCGCGTCTTCGCTTCTAATCAAATTCACGCTCGCGTGCGAGTGTATAGACTTCCTAAATTTGACGTCTATATTTTCATCGCAAGACAACAGCATGCTATAGCGCATCTGAAAATCTATACCAAGCACAATGTCGAACGCTAATCTTTCGACAACGTAAAATTCATGTATATATCTTTTATCGCGATACATGAACATAATTCGCGCCTTTGACGCTACGGTCGTTCCTCGCTCTGAGAACGCTCCTTTCAACGCGAATTTTTTGATCGGTTGAACATCCACGTATACACCCGTCTCGCGTAAATTATCGAAACAGATTTTCGTTATGGCCGTGATTTGAGAACCCGTATCTATTAAAGCTTTAATTTTTGTCTGATTGAACGTCATCTCAATCATCGGTAATTCATCTAATATGGCCTTTTGTCTCTGTTCCGCGATCATATCCTCATCTAATTCGGATATAATTTCTCGGGTACGTATAATGTTCAACGGATGTTCACACGTTTCCGCGCTCGCCTCTCGCTCACGCGTTATCGCATTACATTTTCTATCCTCGCTCTCGCGGGAATCATCGCTCTCGCGATCGCTATCTTTTTTAAGCTTCTCGTCAGCGTCGCCCGCCGTGATCGCTGCAACCTTACGTCCGCGATCCTTGTCGGCGTAACGCTCGCGATTCGACGAGAAATTCTTATTGTTTCCGGATTTCCATCTACGGTTGTCCGATTTTTCACGCGAATATCGCGTTTCTTTTGGTTTCGCGTCCTCGTCGCTCGTATTCGGCAGTTCAACGATTCCCACGCCTTCTTTGTCTTTACGCGCCGCGTCGGGTGATTCCGATCTCTTCCATCCCGCGGATTTCTTAAACGGCGAATTTCTCGTCGCATCACGCCTAGGAAGTTTGTCGTCACGGAAATCTTTTCGCGCGTTTGCGTTTTGTCGACTCGGCGTCGTCGCTGATTCTTTACCACTCGGCTGACGAGTATCACGCCTATCGCTCGATCTACGCGCGTCCGCGCGCAATCTACGCGTTTCTCTCTCATTTTCGAGAGTATCCAACATGGCGATAAATTCGCTCACGTTACGCACCACCGACGGTCTGAGCTCCCGCGTGATGTCCGCATCGAAATGCTCACGAACGGTTTGTATGATCTCGTCGTCGGTCATAGGTGGTGTCAGCGTTTTCGCTTGACGAGCTAAATTTAACGCGTATTCAGTCATGGACATGCCTCCTGACTTGAATCTACCGAAATAAATCATTTGTCGGAATCTCATCTGGGCTTGAGTGCCCCAAAAATGTTGTCTAAAGAGACACTTTATCTGCTCAATATCTTCCGCGTATTGCAGCTCGAACCATTGGGCCGCTGCGCCTTTCATACATCTACCGAAATAACACAGCTGTTCGTCCTCGGGGACTGCCTCGTATCTCGCGAGTTTTTCAAACTTGTCGAGAAATCTAATTGGATTCTGGCTGTCTGTCTTACCGCGAAAATTGAGCTCGTCGAAGGGATTTTTTAGCCACCCCCCTCTGGGTAGTCTTACGCGCATCGGGACTAAATCTAACACGGCGTTATTCGGCGCTACACCTATCTCACACGCATTCGGATCGATTGTTTTCCTATCGTGATTCGACGGTCGGTCCGATTCTGTGTTCTGGGTATTGACAGATTCGCGTCTCTGTTGCCGCATTTGTGCCCTAAGTATCTCCAATTGTTGCGTTAACTCTTGGATCTGTTGATACAACTGCGCTTCATTTTCCGCCGCATTTATATCGACGTTTTCGCGTTCGCGACTCAAGTTAACCGGTGCGTTTGTCGAATCCGTTATTTGTAACAGATTCTCATTGTGTTCGCTATCGGCTAATAATATCGCATTTTCGCGTTCCGTATCCCTGCTCCCAGATGCGTTTCGCGATCTGGTTCGCTGAGCAATGGGCAATACGGGAGAACGTGGCACGGTAGCCATTCTATCGGCTCTCGGTGTGCAATATTTTCTAACACGCTTACTTCGTTTCGGCCCTATTCTGCCTATTTGCGTATAATTCACTCTCAACAGACAACTCTGACACACGTCCGCGCGTTTCTAGTGACGCGATTGTAAAAAATCACTACGGATCTCGCGACACTTATCCGCACGTTCTCGCGACGTTTGTCGGTTAGTCTATGTATGTAGTCACAAACTACCTCGAAAAAGAAATTATTTACCACGGTCGCAAAAATAATGTTTATTCACTTTATTTAATTATACTTTTATGCGCGAACGGGACTATCGCGTCCTGTCAGGTCGCCATTAATTCTTCGAATAAATGTGCGAATAGTGACAGGCAATATTTATTTGAACTCACGGACGAGTTCTCTCGAGTCCTGTCACGGTCGCCATTAATTCTCCGAATAATGTGCGAATCGTGACAGGCAAAATTTATTCAATATACGGACGAGGTTATCGAAGTCCTGTCACGGTCGCCATTAATTACACGAATTATTGTGCAAATAGTGACAGGCAATATTTATTTGAACTCACGGACGAGTTCTCTCGAGTCCTGTCACGGTCGCCATTAATTACACAAATTACTTCGCGTAGGCTAGTAACCGTATAATTCTACCGTCTCGCTGACCGGTAAGCGTTGTTTAGACGGGTCGCAGGTTCTTTGCTCGGAGTTGTGGACTTGAGAGTAAATTATCTATCTTACGCAGGCTAACACTGTAACCGGGCACGGGAAGTTACGCGTGATACGACTCATTCATTTAATCTTCCGAAAATCTTGAAAATTCGTGAAACACGGTCGCCACTCGATTTTACCCGTTAAACCGAGAAAGGTAAGTATACTACTAACCGTATCTGTCGACTAATTCCCCTTTTTCTTTGTTTCAGGTGTTCCGGACTGCTGCTGGCCGCTCGCTGTATCGTATCTCACGGATGGACCTCCTTCGTAGAAGCCGCTTACTACCAACGATGCTCAGGACCACTGGATCGTCACGGATGAAACATCAGCAGGATCGTCGCAGAATCTCAGGTAAGTCTCGTATACCGTATACGTATAACGTAATTAACGTGCATTTACTCGCACTTAATTTATTTGTAGGAACGGTGATCTCGCATGTATCTACCGCTTAGAAGGTGACTCAGGACAGGTCACAGGATATCGTCGAATGATTTCAGACACTAAGGATATCACTTTTGTATAACAAAATATTTATTCAATAAATGTAGAATAAATAGTCATTCAGTTCGATCAACGATGATTTACAGTCACTCGTGGTGTATCACCGCTATCGTATATCACAATGTTCGTATGTCGCGTGTAAATTGACAATATTTCGAATAATCACGAAATTCCGCCCGCAACATGGGTGTCACCGGTCGTTGTGAGAATATAACGTATTCTCCCGCGTGATTGTCCTTTGTTTCGTACACGGATGTGAATGTTCGCACTATTCGTTACAAGTCGCACGCACTTATCAACGATACGTGATATTTCCGGATATCGCTCCGTACGCGGGTCTCCCCGGTTGTATAGAGATTCTATGTTTCGAGAACGTTCGCGAATACTTGACAGTTTCGTGTAGTAAGTTGTCTCTTAGAGATCTCCCGGACGACTGACCGTTATCTATGTGCGTATATATCGCACTAGCTTCACTTGTTCGCGTAATATATAATATTCGCGTTGTACCGGATATCGCTCCGTACGCGGGTCTCCCCGGTTGTATCGAGAACTTCTATGACACGTCAATTTGTGTTAGCTGTACGAGCTCTCCCGGCGGACTCACCGTGAACGCTCGCTCGCTACGTCGCACATCCCCATCCTACGCAGTACCCCCACTCTTGTTTGTCTCGAGTGATGATGACGTCATATCGCCTGATCGTCGCTACGCAGGAAATCGATAAGTCCGACAAACACGTCGGAATTTCGCACGACTGTCTCTTATATCCTCGCAAATGCTGGAAACTATCTTTGAATATATTTATTCGAAGATTCTCATATGACATATAACATGATTATGCATGAATTTACAGGTACAACGTAATTTCGTTATTTAGAGATGTAGAACGGATCGCTCTTTGATACAGATGATTCTTATGATCTAATATCACGGGAAATGACGCGTTTTCCCGGTGATGACGCTCGAACCGGAAGTTGGCCTTTGAACGATGCGGCTTCAACGGGAACGCTATATTAACGTTATTTAAGATCTAATAGGAACGTTCGAAGTCTTTATTTCTCAAAATACACTCTGAACAACGATCTGGTCATTGGACCATTGGATTCGCGCGGGACCTTGACGGATGCTCTCGCTAGGGTCTCGCGATCACCCCTATATAGGTGTTTTCCTCGTGGATGATCCCCAGGTCGACTTCCTTGTTCAGGGCTCGGAGAACGACGGGAGTCGCTCCGCTGGGTTCCCAGGGACTCAATTAGTCGATCCCCGTTGTTTGTTCCTGAAGAAGATGTCTGAACCGGAAGTTGGCTATGTCCCGGTCGGATCAGGGTGAAACTCGGTATATATGCTATTTGGGACCCTACTAGGCCATCGCCGTTGGCCGTTTGTTCGTACGAAGTTCGAACAAGAATCTAGCTTTTGGTCGGTCGAAATTCTAAATGACCCTTATCAACGTCTTAATTGACGTCCAAAGAACGCGTTGGTATTGTTTATTTCACCGGATCGTATCTACAGAGTAGTTTCCCTGTACACGCGACGCACTTGGTCGTGAGCGCGATCAAGATACACGCTGATACTATTTTAACGCTGAATCACGGGTTTTTCCCCTTTTGTATATGCTTACACGCTGTTCGTCTATCATCGAACGTAAACCCGAAAATAAAAGAAAATTACTCTCATGGGGAAAACCAAAAGAAAACTGGAAATTGTATAATAGGTGTCGGACGCGGTGGCCGGCACCAAACCAACCTAATCTTCGCCGCGCTTGGCGTGTCTGTCTCTATGTGAGATTATATATATGTTCTACTTATGTCGTTAGCTCTTATGGACGCTCGTATTATCGAAACGTCACAAAACGCAACTTAATATTACTTAGCTTAATATCTAAACGACATGAACGACGCGCATCTTTACATAAATGTATATATACATACAAACGATAGAAAATAAATATATTTAGGTATTATACCTTTACGCGACAAAAGAAAATAATAATAGAACAATGCCACGCGAACGACATTGAACGCGAGGAAACGCATGCTAGAGAGCTCGGAGACTTACTCTGCCTCACCTTCCTGCGGCCTCGTCTCTGGCGGCACCGCTGCAGCCTCATCCGGCTGCAAGGGTTAGGTTAGGTTAGGTTAGGTTGTAACCGGGCACGGGAAGTTACGCGTGATACGACTCATTCATTTAATCTTCCGAAAATCTTGAAAATTCGTGAAACACGGTCGCCACTCGATTTTACCCGTTAAACCGAGAAAGGTAAGTATACTACTAACCGTATCTGTCGACTAATTCCCCTTTTTCTTTGTTTCAGGTGTTCCGGACTGCTGCTGGCCGCTCGCTGTATCGTATCTCACGGATGGACCTCCTTCGTAGAAGCCGCTTACTACCAACGATGCTCAGGACCACTGGATCGTCACGGATGAAACATCAGCAGGATCGTCGCAGAATCTCAGGTAAGTCTCGTATACCGTATACGTATAACGTAATTAACGTGCATTTACTCGCACTTAATTTATTTGTAGGAACGGTGATCTCGCATGTATCTACCGCTTAGAAGGTGACTCAGGACAGGTCACAGGATATCGTCGAATGATTTCAGACACTAAGGATATCACTTTTGTATAACAAAATATTTATTCAATAAATGTAGAATAAATAGTCATTCAGTTCGATCAACGATGATTTACAGTCACTCGTGGTGTATCACCGCTATCGTATATCACAATGTTCGTATGTCGCGTGTAAATTGACAATATTTCGAATAATCACGAAATTCCGCCCGCAACATGGGTGTCACCGGTCGTTGTGAGAATATAACGTATTCTCCCGCGTGATTGTCCTTTGTTTCGTACACGGATGTGAATGTTCGCACTATTCGTTACAAGTCGCACGCACTTATCAACGATACGTGATATTTCCGGATATCGCTCCGTACGCGGGTCTCCCCGGTTGTATAGAGATTCTATGTTTCGAGAACGTTCGCGAATACTTGACAGTTTCGTGTAGTAAGTT